>JAGSMR010000035.1:3595000-4042500 GCA_029286605.1 Sericinus montela | reverse complement strand
AATTTTAAATAAATATTTTTGTGGATTATTTAATCAACTAATTTATAGGTATAATAACTATAAAAATTGAGTCAGAAATATGAATTATAATTTATTTTAAATTTTTTAAATAATTTTAATAAAAATCCAATAAATCTTTATGACTAGAAAGTTATCACAGATTAAATCTAGTATTAAGAAATGGCTGTGAAATTAAATTATTAATAAATTAATGCAATAAATAAAAGTGCATCGATTGACAATTTACATAATGGTTTCTCTCTTTCTGTCTTCAGTAATTTGACAGAGAAGAAAAGACAAAGCATTATGTAGATATCATACATTTTACACTGTACTGCACTAAACTGTGTGTGTTTATTAATCTTTTATTAAGTAAAAGAATAACTGAATTATTGTGTATAAAATTATTGTCACAAAATAAAAGACCGAAATGAAATACAGCAAATTTTTTTTATTTATTTATCCTATTGAGACCACTGTAGATACTGTTGTGCAATGAAATTAATGATATGAGATAATTATCTCGCCATCTATTGTTAATTGGCCATGCATATATAATTATATTTTCATGGCCTCTTCCGGCATTCCTTTCATTCATGGCCTCTTGGCACCTAAGAAAGAGACAGGAATATCATTACGCCGTTCCCACACGCCAAATTTTCATGCTTAAAAATTCTAAAATATATTTACGTTATTTTCAATACTGTTCGAGCCTACCACCTGGGTCTCTCGACTAGAAGTCTGATCACCAACCCTCGGCTACCGTGACCCCTTTCAAATGCACGATAGTATAAATTTAAATCGCCACATATATTTTAAATTAATTCAATTTGCCATTGTAGGGGTTCAGTAATGGTCTTTATCTGAGAGCACACGCGAACAGCTCATTTTAGTATTATATTTTGTTATTTTAAAAACGTTTTATTAAAGGTATATCTGTTCGTATTATCCCTTACCTTTGTCCACAACCTAGTCGCTGTAAAATTTGTTTCAAATTTACACTATGGTATACATACACTAACACTAAGGTATTACATCAGAAAATTGGCTTGGGTTTTTATATTATTAACATACGAAGTTTGTTTTTTGTAAGTCACGAAAGCTGAGTTGGTTGGGTCGGAATTTCGAGAGACCTGAGTTCGATCCCCGGGTGGCAGGCTCGTACTAATAGGTTTTTCACAAAACTTATCTACGAATTATATCGTTGGTTTGGACACAAAGACGGCGACGGGCTCGCCTCTTGCCAAAATATTTGTGGTGGAAGGTGGGTCAAATTGACTTAATTGTTTCAACTAGATCTCTGTTTACAATTATTATAGACTTTTTGTCGTAAATTAAAATGATTTTTTATATGTTGGCATTTGTAAAATTAGCAGTTTGAATCGAATGCTACATTTTGAAGCCTCTCTAGTTTATTTCATTGATATTCAGTTATATACATAACTTGCGTCGGCATATCTAAGAATTGAGAGGAGAAGAGCCTGTGCGTGCATTATTTTGTCATGACAACGCAAAGATCTGTCGGAAAGAAGTATTGCAAGTACAATATAGGAAGAAAGTATAAAGGATATTTATCTAAGTAAAAATATATATGTAATAATTTTGTACCGTCAGCTGGGGCACAAGTCTTATCACCTGTCACGTTTTCCCGATAATCTATCGGGAAAATGATTATCGATAAACAAATGTATGTTCTTATGTCGATGAATAAATGATTTGATTTGATTTGCTTCCGTGAAAAATGGATCGAAAGTGTAGACCTCATCCTTTCTTCATTGTCTTGACCTCTGCTGTCCCCAATATGGCAAAATATGTGAAAATAAATTTCTTCAACTTATATCTTAGTATGCAGAGGTCTAGACAATTAAGTCCTTTCGACCCATCTCCCATCGAAGACATTTTTTGGAACAACGTGACAGGTGGAGCCCATCGCCGTCTTTATGACCAATCCAACGATGTAATTCGTACTTAAGTTTTGAAAGAACCCATTGGTACGGGCCTGCTACCTGGGGTTCGAACTCGGGTCTCATGACTACGAATCCCGATCACCCAGCAACTCGGATACCGTCGCTATATAAAATGTGGCAAAATATGTGAAGATAAAAATTTATATTAAAGATAAATAACGTACAGCGATATTAAAAATAATTTTTTGAAATAATTTCAGTTAGTCTGATATAACTCACGATCTAAAACGACACTAATCTCTAGAAGATGAGAACATTCTCCCCTAAGCTTAAAGCACGCAGTAGATACACCGAAAGTTTATAAACATTATGATCAGATGTGGCGTGATAATATTTCTAATTAATGTTTCTTCTTTTATTAAACTTCAATATATGAAAGAATTAGTTTCTATTCTATTCACATTATTCGAATTATTTCGAAATTCCTGCGAGATCCTTCAAATTTTTAGAGTTTACAGTAGCCTATGTCCCTCAGCAATGAAAATATTCATGCATACATACATACATATATTACGGCCTATTAAAGTCTACTTCAGTACAGGTATCTCCCATAGGGAGGATTTGCCATGCACGTCTTGCGGATTGGCGATCGCAGTAGCAGGCCACTCGCACCTTATACGTTGCTGCCCATTTTCGGTCTGACTATTTTGGTCTGATATTCTTAGAGATGGTTATTAACCATATTTGAGGCTGTTTCCCTTAGTCGCCTCTTACGACACCCACGGGAACAAAGTGAGTGGCAATGTTGTTACACCGTTATCGCACGGTTTGGAACTATTCCACAAGCATTAATCAATATCATACATCAGATCTCTTCTACGGAAATTGTAATAATTTCTGTGAAAGAAAGTAGCCTATGAGCTATACTAGAATTTATTTCTATGTATTAAGGCCATCCATATCCGTCCGTCACTACCCTCAGATCTCGTTTTTTAAAGACCATAATTTAAAGGGAAGTAATCGGAATATTAAGTAAATACTTGATAAGATAGGGACAACATCATACATACATTGCTCTGATCTCGTGACCACGAGCGTTTTATTTTAAATGTGTAGTATTCACGTAAATACAAGAAATCATTATATTCATTTATGTTTTACCATACCTAGAATCTTTGTTAAATCAAATCAAATCATTTATTCTTCGATTAATTTGTGTTTTATTGACAGATCCTTACGCACACATGTAAGGATCTGTCAATAAAACACTTGATATGTATAATATGACACTAATTTTTGTGCATTCTTTATCTTCTTCTTTACAGCCTATCAAGAATCCATTGCAGAACTTAGGCCTCCCACTGGAATTCGCCACAGACAGCGGTACTCAGCCACCTGCACACATTTTTTAAACATCACATACATTGCTCCTTTACCAATGTAAGAAACAAGGATGGCACCACATTGCAACCATCGCCGCTTCGCAACATTTTGCAGGTCATTACTTCATCTTGGTGCATTAGAGATACTTAGACAAAATTGACATTAAGATAAGTAGGATTAAAATGAACGCATTATTAATAAATACTCAACGTAACAAACGACAAGAAATTTATATCTCGCGAAGAAAATTCCATGATAAATATTCAGAAGGCATTAAAGCGCTAGAAGATATTTCACGTTCCCCGTTTAAGCCGTTGAATCATTGTTAAGATCATATTAAGTCTATGCTAATTTTGTCTCATGAAACTTTAAGCTATGTAAGGCATTTGAAGGCATGCACGAGGATCCAAGACGTGTGTCGCTGAGAGGACTGGCTTTTCTGAGATTGCCTAACTCATATTTTATGCGTTTGATAAAGATTACAATTTTTTAAATTAACTGACATTTGTAGCCATTTAAATAATACTACTTAGGTAGCCAAACTTTGTCTGGTGTAAATAGGTGAAGAGATGAACGTAGACGTCACGATTGCCGAGTGGTTAGGTGATCGGAATTCGAGTCAAGAGACCTGAGTTCGACCCCTAGGTGGTAGGCTTGTACCAATGTGTTTTTCCAAAACCTTATGTGCGATATAAATCGCGACATAAACTGTTGGCTTTTACATAAAGATGGCGACGGGCTCACCACCTGACACATTGTCCCAAAATATCTTCGGTGGAAGGTGGGCCGAAAGGACTTAATTGTCTAGACCTCTATCTACCCTTGTAATGGGAATGGCATGAAGATAATTTTTATACAATTATTTTTTATAGATAAAAATAGATGCATAAATAATATTTGTTTTGTATGAATAATTAGTGTAAGCAATATTATCTGTCCTTTTCTCGCTTTTTTGCAGTAACATATATGAATTTAATTGTTTTTCATTTCCTTATTAGATGTGTGCTTTAGTGTTTATAATGACGAATCATTGTTTTTATTTAGTTGTTATTAGTGAAAGCCTGCTATTGGCTAACAAGTTGTTGGTTTTCCACAAATAAATAAATAAATAGATGTGGACAATATCAAGTACATTGCTCCGATCTCAAAGTAAGAATCTAAAGTACTAAGGCATCGACCACGAATATCGGCTCTGGGCGGAGACAATGTAGAGAAAGCGGTCTGGGATTCGAACCTGGCACCTCAGAGATGTGTGAAACCGGTGTGTACGCCGTTCATTTATAGGGTCGTCGAATGTCGTCTTCAGATGGCACAATAATACATTATTAATTAACGATAATGATAAGCGATTGTGTGAGGCATCTGCGCAAGAATAATTCCACCTCAATTCTTCCCTAAGGTGTAATAGGCAACTAATGAAAAAGCCTTGTTATTAATTACAGTGGCTAAAGAGTGATAAATTGAAAGTATCATTTAATAAACCACATCTACAAAACAGAAAAGTAAAAAGACCGGTATAGTAATAAAATAAATAAATAAATATTTTCACGCAATTCCCAATACAGGGGTAGACAGAGGTCTAGTCCAGACAATTATTGGGAAGCGACGAGGTTAGTAAGCAAATGATGTCCTTAATACTTGAGTACCTTTTACCAGTAGTTACACATATTATTAATTTTTCTTTAGACTCTGGTGTTTACCCGACCCTGTGGAAAAGGCTTTTGTACTTCCACTTCTTAAAATAAATAATCCTACCTTGCGTAATCACTTTCAACCGATCTCTATACTTCCTTTCCTTTCTAAAGTTCTTGAAGCCTGTGTACATAAGCAAATCTCTACGTTCGTAAACAAACATAACCTACTGAATGACTTTCAGTCAGGTTTTCGTCCAGGTCACAGTACCACTACAGCACTTGTCAAGGTCACAGATGACATAAGGAAGGGCATGGATGAGCAAAAGTTGACAGTGGTGGTGCTGGTTGACTTTTCAAACGCTTTTAACACAGTTGCTCACGATATCCTTATATCCTACCTTACTTACCTCAGATTCTCGACCCAAGCTTTGGATTGGTTCTCATCATATCTTCGCGGCCGCCAACAATCAGTCCGCTTAGGACAGCAATGTTCTGCCTGGGGGGATGTAGATTCTGGGGTGCCGCAAGGCGGTATACTTTCTCCAATAATGTTTTCGTTATTTATTAACTCCATCACCACTGTCTTAAACTGTTCGTATCATCTGTATGCAGACGATCTTCAGCTTTACGATAAATCGGAAGTGGGTGATCTCAATAACTGTATTTTTAAGCTCCATTAAATATGGTGTTACCATCAAACCCAACAAAATGTAAAGCCATAGTAATGGGTGGTCCTAGGATGCTGGCCAGGATTGATTACGGTAACCTTTCTCCTATTTATTAAAATGGAACATTAATTCCATTTTCTAATACCGTGGTTGATCTTGGCTTGCATTTGGATCAGTCGTTAAGCTGGGAACTTCAGGTTGCGGAAATAAGCAGAAAAGTCAATGCCACTTTACGTTCACTCCACCGCCTTAAAAATTTCCTTCCCTTTAAAACTAAGCTTTTGCTGGTTCAGTCCCTGGTATTGCCCATTATCGACTATGCCGATGTATGTTATCCAGATCTATCCCAAACACGTCTCGACAAACTGGAGCGCCTTCTCAACAACTGTATTAGATTTATTTTCGGTTTACGTAAATATGACCATATCTCCTCTTGCCGTTTCAAGCTTAAATGGCTTCCCATTCGTCAAAGGCGTAGCTCCCGAATTCTGTTTCTGTTGTATTCTGTATTGACTAACTCTAATTCTCCTTCTTACCTAAGAAATAACTTTCAACATCTCCAATCTACTCATGACAGAGCACCTCGCTCCATAAACCAACATAGGATTCACATTCCTCAACATAATACAGGTTCAAGCTTAAATGGCTTCCCATTCGTCAAAGGCGTAGCTCCCGAATTCTGTTTCTGTTGTATTCTGTATTGACTAACTCTAATTCTCCTTCTTACCTAAGAAATAACTTTCAACATCTCCAATCTACTCATGACAGAGCACCTGGCTCCATAAACCAACATAGGATTCACATTCCTCAACATAATACAGGATACTTTAACTCCTCTTTTACGGTAGAAGCTGCACTACTCTGGAACGTCCTACCTTTGAAGATAAAATCTTCTCCGAATGCCTATTCGTTCAAGAGATTAGTTCATGAGTATTATCTTAAAAAATATTTATATATAATTATGTACGTTTAGTTTATGTAATACATGTATGTATTTTTCCATAAAATATTTATTATTTATATGTATATATTTTTATTAGGAGCATTAATCTATATTTTTCTTGTTAGCACCTGCCATCTACTTCTCACCATAACAAAGGATGACTGGTAGAGAATGCCACCAGGCATTAAGTCCGCCCATTGTAGCCCTTAGTATAAGGTGTAACAATAAAGAATAAATAAATAAATAAATAAATTATGTCCCTTTAACCCACCTTCCACCGAAATTTATATGTATTAGAGAAAATTAACTTTGAATGCCGGACCGATAGATACTAGTGATCCCATAAGGGTTCCGTTGTTTTATTTGACAGCACGGAACCCTGAAAATAAATAAATAAATACATACATACATATATAGATAGGGACAACATCACATAAAATGCTCCGATCCCAATGTAAGATGCAATAGCACTTGAGGTATGGGAATCGGAAACAACGAAGGCACCACAAACACCCAGACCCGAGAAACTGTAGAAAAAGTTGTTTTATCTACATTAACCCGACCCGGAATCGAACCCGGAACCTCGAGATGGCGACACCTTGAAAACCAGTGTTTACGCCACTCGTCCACGGAGGTCGTCGGAACCCTGAAAAGAATATATAAAAATAAATAATAAATAAATAAATATCTTAAGCGCGGGCAAACCCGGGGGGCACCTAGTAAATATATGTATGTATGTATATATAACAGTAAAAGTAAGTCTCTTCTTCGAGGGTTTTCCATAATCGCCACTAACGTCAAAGTACTATAAATTTATTTTAATATTTAGCTCCATTTCACTTATAGTCACGATAGCCATTTGATTGGGTGATCGAGATTCGAGTCAAGAGACTCGGGTTCGATTCCCAGGTGGCAGGCAATCAATAGTTTTTTTTCAAAAACTTAAGTAAGAATTACATCGCCATCTTGGACATAAAAATGATGACTGGTTCACCACTTGTCACTTTTTCACTAAAAATGTCTTCGATGGATGGTGGGTTGAAAGGAATTAATTGCCTATACATCTGTCTACCCCTGTATTGGGAATGGCGTGAAGATATTTCCAATTTTTTTAGCTCCATTGCAATTCTCTTAAGTAATATCAAATTGTTATAAACTTACTAACTACTTAAATAGACGTTGAATGAATGAATGAATGAATAAATGAATGAATGAATGAAATATGCTTTATTGTACACCAAAAACATTAAATGAACAAACGACATACAAAAATTAATTAAGGTACAATTGGCGGCCTTATCGCTTTAAAGCGATTTCTTCCAGGCAACCACGTTGCAGAGGATACAATGACCTGCGAGAAGAGGGAAGGTACGAAAAATTTCTAATATATAATATATATATATATACACATACATACACATATACATACATATACACATTATATATACATACTAAAAGTCAGAAAGAAATATACGAAAAAATAGACAAGTAAAATAATAGACAAAAGCCACATGAATAAAAATGTAATGAATGCTTAGGGTGGATAGAAGTGAACATAGAGGAGTGATTTAAAATGATCTAGAGATTGCGCCCGCCGAATCTGAAGCGGTAATGAATTCCAGAGCCTAACCTAACAGAGAAGGATTTAGAATAGAAGGAAGTATTGTGGGAACGAATTTTTAAGGTTAGGTTGTGACCCGAACGAAGAGAGTGGTCGTGGGTATCATGGAGGAACTCAAATCGCTCTTTGAGATAAGGAGGGGTAGCAGGATTGAATAGAACACAGTATAAAAGAGACAGAATGTGAATATTCCTGCGAAAGCGAATTGGCAGCCACTTGAGTTTTTCGCGATGTTCCGAAACATGGTCATATTTTCGGAGTCCAAATATGACGTTGTTGTATGATAAACACGTAGTTTGATAAGTTAGGGTCTGTTCACACTTGCTTAGATCCAAAGTTACACTATTCTCAGGTAATAAATAGATTCACGCAATTCTAAGCAGAAATCAAATGGGAAAAGATAAATGTTTGAGGTTTTCGTATATTGAGGAATATTATTATAAGCATTTTAGTTGTTAACTTAGATAACTTATTCTTTTTACAGTAGAAGTTGTATAATAGGTAGTTTTAAAACAATCAGTTAGTATGTAAGTCTAATAGGATCTTAGCAATAACTAAAAACAAGGCATACATTTTTTGTATCTTTATACGCTTCTTTGAAAACCTATGAATATAGCACTGTATATTACAGTAAAGTACTGTAATTATTTACACAAATTAATTTTAATTGAACCGCTTTGAAAAAGCTTGAAATTGGCGCCAAGTTTTACAAATTTGTATTTGACATTATACTTAAATTCAGTTACGATAGGATATTATATAGCTTTTATATTGGCACGGCCTCATTCAGGTGTGCTTTCTAGAACATTTACTTTAAATTATTTATTAACAAGTTAAGCTAAAATAACATTATATCCTTTTTTGTGTTTACTTTGAAAGTGCCCATTTTTACTGTAGATATTTCCGTGGAAATTTACGGTAGAGAGTATTCCGTGTGTAAAGACTAAAGAAAAATCCTTAAAAATCAAATTGGCTATTGACAGATGGCAGGATAATAATCTCGAAAAATACCAGACTAAAAATCAGTAGGTTGGTGAAGAGCAGCAGCGTATACAGTGAATGTCTTTGGTGTTGAGATCGCCAATATGTTACTATAGCCGAATGGTTGGGTCATCGGAATTCGAGTTCAGAGATTCTAGTTCGACCCGCAGGTAGCAGACTCGTTCCAATGTTTTTTTTTTTTTTCAAAACTTATGTACGTTTTATATCGTTGGCTTGGACATAAAGACGGCGGCAGACACACCAGTCACGTTGTCCCAAAAATATCTTCAGTGGAAGGTAGGTAGAAACGACTTAACTGTCTAGGCCTCTGTATTGGGAATGTCGTAAATATATAATATTAAATAGTAAGTAATTTTAAATATTCGTAGATGTAGGAGACATTATACTTACAAAAATAAAGAAATTGTACAAAGCAAACCAAAATCTACGGAAATTTGCACCAATGGGACAGCTCGATTTCGGCTCTTTTCAAAAAACCGGCGTTACATAAAGGCATTTTGGCTTGAACCTTCTCCTGATGGTGCGAACGCCAACTTCGTCTCCCATGATTTCTTTATCTTCCTAATTTTCTCTTTATATGCTTCAGGATGTAGCCGCCCATGAGGTTGTAATAATTTAATATCAGGCGAGGCGCTTGATCGTATGCCTATTACTATCAACAAAATATATTATAATAATAATATCTTCACGCAATTCCCAATACAGGGGTAGACAGAGGTCAAGTCTAAACAATTAAGACCCTTTGTCCCACCTTCCACCGAAGATATTTTCGGGACAACGTGACAGGTGGTGAGCCCGTCGCCGCCTTTATGTCCAAGCCAACGATGAAATTCGTACATAAGTTTATGAAAAACTCATTGGTACTGCCATCTGGGGATCGAACTCGGGTCTCTCGACTCGAAATTCCGACCACCCAACAACTCGGCTATCGTGACTTCTACAACAAAATATATAAATAAGTAAAATAAATATCTTCACGCAATTCCCGATACAGAGGTCTAATCTAGACAATTGAGTCTCTGCGACCCACCTCCACCGAATATATTATTGGGGCAACGAACTTTAAACGAAAAAAAAAGTATATATTCGAGTCGAACATGATGTACAATTTTCCCTTGATAAAGGGATACCTTTTCCTAAGATGAGAATTCGTGTTCATGTAGGTGATGAGGAATTTCAAAACACAAACAAATTCTCTCTTTGGTATCAATGTAACTGCACTGAATTATAAATGTACAAAAAAAAAAACAAAAGATCACTGAGTCACGAGTGGATCATGATTAACATACGAAAGATTTAGAATTAGGATTTTTAGATCACTCAAAAGCATAAATTTAGCACAGAGCAAGTAATTAATTGACGCCCATAAGGCGTCCAAAGCATTATTCGATTAGTTTGCCAAGACTTATGGGATTAGGGACTAATCTAATTACTTTCAGTCATTACTTGTAACGAGTGTAGAGATCAGCACATTTAAATTGATGCTCTCTTCGATCTTTAGTCCCGAAGGCATTGTTTCATTAGTCTCAACGTTTTCAAGTCTCTGTTAATTAAAGATCGTGATAAAGTGAGATTATTTATCTTTTTTTAGGGGTTGTAAATATTTTATTGAAAATTTTATCGCGGTCATGAAAATTTGCAAACAAAAAAAAACGATGATAATAAACACACACTTGTGGCATCCGATATAATGAAAATTAAAGTTAATTATAATGAAAATTAAACCACCAACAGTCGGAGCCTATTCTAATAATACCAATGAGTATATATACAAATAAAAATACGTAAATGGGGACAACATTACATATATTGCTCTGATCTCAAAGTAAGCAACTAAATAACTTGTGTTATGTAATCGCAAATAAAGAAGTTATCACAAAAGCCTAAAATGCAAATAAAGTTGCTACGTTCTAGAATTGAACTGGGGGCATTAGAGCTGGCGACTCTATGAAAACCTATGATTACAACACTCACTCACATGGGTAGCATCTGAGCTGCAAAGTATGTGCAACTGTTATGGCAAATTCGGCAAGAATGAAAGTCAGCTTAGGCAAAATATTAAAAGCGTCACCACTATCATGTTGAGAAGAGACAACAAGCTTTATTTTCTTAGTGTTATATTAGAAAGAGATCTCACGAAATCAGAGAAAGAAAGATATAACTGTAATCAAGGGCATTAAAACCATGTTTGCCAGACATTAATATGCCACAAACTCAGTATTCTTATAAAAACGCTTAGACAATGTGTTAAATTACAAAAATTTAAATGAATTAAAAATTGATATGAACACCCATAAAACACAAACAAAGATACACTTTATTTAAGGAAGAGCGGGACTCTTGACACAGGTTTTATTTTAAATTTACCAAGAGGACCCATTTCACTATTTCTGTTTATGATTGGTATTCAAATGTGAAATGAAAAATAAAGCATTTTTCATTTTTATTTTCATCTCTTCATAAAATCACACTGAGACAGCGAATGGCTCACCACCTTTCACGCTGTCCCAAAATTATATTCGGTGGAAGGTGGGTCGAAACGACTTAATTGTCTACATCTCGGTTTACCCCTGTATGGGGAATTGCGTAAAGATATCTTTTTATCTTTTCATAAATATACAACTTGATAACACTTGCAACCCTAAAGTTACATCTCATGAGATAAATATAGCTCATAATACAGCATAAAAATATAGTTCAAGGCATATGTTATGTAGTTTGATTCAATAATTTCAATAAATTATTTTGAGTTCCAGAGTCTTAAAAGTAGTTAGTCAGGTGGAGCGAGCATTTCATGAACTATTCACTATATTCTCCACAAAAGATGTCATTGTTAGCCAGAGCAAGTACAAAGTTTGTAAAACTTGAACTTCGCTTTTCACTAACAAGCACTCCTCTCTTTTGAACAGGAGCAGAATTATTTATTCAGTTTGTGACTGTGAACTGGATTTATAATTATATTCATCTAGTTTTTGTTATTCTTCAGTTTTGTTAGACTTACTGCATTTGCTAATTAAATATGTATATATGACAATTAAAAATAAATAAATAAACCGTGTGGTAAAGGCTTAGAATATTGCCACTTCCTTTCTACACGTGGGAGTCGTAAGAGGCGATTAAGGGAAACAGGCATAAAGATTTTCAAGACGAAACAGCCTTTAATATCGTTGGCAACCGATAGATGGCAGGATATAATTTGACCGAAGACGGGCAGCAGCGTCTGCGGCGCGAGTTGTCTGTTACTGCGATCGCCAATACGCTTGTCAGGCGTGGCGATTATGGCAAATCCTCCCTATAGGAGAGGCCTAAGTTCTGCAGTTGACTTTAGCTGGCCGTTATGTATATATGAATATAAACAAGCTATCTGAAATGATGAAGTTGCCACTGACACACTCAACCGAGACAGTGTAGAAGAACTGGATTTGTAAACTATCTATCTATCTGCGAAGGAATCGAAACTGCCAACTCAGAGTTGGTGACGCTATGAAAACCGGTATATAGCACTAGTTCACTGAGGTCATCATTCAGTATAGTAAAAAACACTATGGTAAAAACTAATATAATATTCCAGATTGTGATCGAACATGAGTCTTTTGATTTGAAAGTATCATACATACCTATATATAAAAAATATCTGCACGCCATTCCCAATAGTCTCAACAATTAAGTCTTTTAAATCACCTTCCTCGGAAAAAGGCAATCGGATTGGCGATAGTGTTTCCATACACCTTGCACAACAGACGTATCTGGCCGTTCCCAGTCAATTGAATTTTGAACTGACATCTTTCGAGATGATTTGCCGCAAACTGTCTTATTAATACATAAAGGAACAGACAGATACAATATTTAATAAGCTTGTTGAAAAAACCACCCGGAAAAAAGCCATAGTTTATATTTAATGTGTGTACATGTCATTTATGTTACCACAACTCAGTTATATACATGACAATATAAATTTAACAATCTTTAGAAATGATCACATACATTATTTTTACATTACAAACATTGTTCTGTAACAAAGTAATTAGCTAAAGCACCTGTGCTGTGAAATCAGAAACAACGAAATAACATAAACACCCAGATAGGAGATAATGTAGAAAAGTGGTTTTCTACAGTATTCCGTATAAAAATCGAAACTGGGACATCAGAGTTGGCGACACCATGAAAAACGTTGTGTCCGCCACTCGTCCACAAAAGACGTCTAAGAAGTTATATGCTACTTCAAACTGAAATAATTAAAATAATTCAACATCATTATTATATACAGAGAGCTTTACCTATAGAAAACTTTACTTACACTACTTTTACCTAAGTAATAGTCCTAATCCGTTCTGATAAGTATCAATACGATCTTACTACTGATTTACAAATGTTACTTTAAAGCTTACAAAGGGTAGAAGCAAATCGAAAGGTCCGCTGGGACGATCGCCTCTTTTCTACGTAAACACAGATTTCTACTGGGATCCCTGAGGGGATTCATCTTTAGATACATAACGTAATACTATTTGCGGGAGATTTCTCGCAGCATTCGGTCGTAAGTTAACACTATATGGCCACATGGGATTAGCATGCAGGCGATGAGATATTGTGGAGTTAATAAGAATTGATTTTATTAATGAATTAGCTTGGTTCATATCTAGAATTTTATTGTTAGAAAAGTCACTATAGTGGTTGGGTGATCAGAATTCGATCCCTAGGAGATAGGCTCACCACCAGTCAGGAATGGGTCGAAAATATTTAATTGTCTGAACCTATATCAACCCCACTTTTAGGATGAGCGTGAAGATATTTAACGAAAAAGCATAATTATTATTAATATTGTGTTTCAATATTATAATAGTCACGATAGCCGAGTTTGTTGGGTGGTCGGAATTTTGAGACGAGAGACCCGAGTTCGATCCCCAGGTGGCAGTACCAATGAGTTTTTCAAAAACTTATGTACGAATTTCATCGTTGGCTTGGACATAAAGATGGCGACGGGCTCACCACCTATCACGTTGTCCCGAAAATATCTTCGGTGGAAGATTGGTCAAAGGGACTTAATTGTCTAGACTTGACCTCTGTCTACCCCTGCATTGGGAACTGCGTGAAGATATTTATTTCATTTTTTAATATAGTGTTTCAAAGTTCAAACATCATCGAACAAGAAAGAAAGCTATAGCTTTGTATTCTAATATTGTACCATTATTCGGAACTGCTAGGTGGTAATAAAATAAATAAATAAATATCTTCACGCCATTCCCAATACAGGGGTAGACAGAGGTGCCACTTTAACCCACCTTCCACCGAAGACATTTTCAGCACAACGTGACAGGTGGTGAGCCTGTCTCCGTTTTTTATAATAGATACGGAAATCAATCACGATTAAACGCATCAGCTTTTGTTGTTGCATGAATGGGTCGGCTCGACCCGGGAAGGACCACGACCTCACAGAATACCAGCGTGAAGTAGAAGTCTAACAAACTTCTGCGTTTCGTCTGGTGTGTGCAGGTAACCGGAGGCCCACATACCCCGCTCCCGCTCCCCCAATTCTGGGGGCACTCTAAGGCCGGCAACGCATCTGCGATGCCTCTGGTATTGCGGGTGTTCAAGGGTGGTGGTAATCACTTACCATCACATGAGCCACCAGCTCGTTTGCCTCCCTTTCTAAAAAAAATTATTTATTATTATTATTATTATACAATAAACAAACGATAAGATATGTGTTACTTTGCCAAACAAAATGTCTAAACACTACAATGAAAAATACATGAAGGATATATTACGGAAATTCAAATTTTTATTTTATGTAAATGTTCTCACGAGAAATATGTAACAAGTGTTTCATTGAATCTGAAGGAGATAGCCTATAAATTTAAAAGCTCTTCGGGTCAATCGTCCCCTATCATGCTTAGCAAAAGTTTACTCTCACAACACCAAAGAGGTCTTACTCTTAAATACAGAACGTAACTACTCCATAGTGGTGTTTTATATCCCCGTGTTTGTTTATGGATTTTATTTTAAATTCGTATTTAGTAATAGTGTAATTTGGGGTAACGATGTACGAATATTCTGCTGGACTTAATACTGTCCGGTTGGAGGGTCTCCATAATCGCCACGCTTTGCAAATGAACTCCCATCGCAGTACCAGACACTCCGCTCTTAGACGCTCTGCCCATCCCTGGCCAGTTAAATTTAGATCTGGTATTTTTCGAGAGGGTATCATATAATTTGTCGGTAGCCAATTCTATTTTTCCAGCTTAAAGATATTCCTTTGCAGGTAGCAAAAGAATATCTAAAATAGAATTTAATGGTAAATTAATGTTACTTCGATCCTATCGATAAGTAAAACATAATACTTAAGGAAAACAGTAAAATTCAGCTAAATTAAAAGTTAAAAAAATGGAATAATTAATGATAAAATCATTTAGTCGTAAAAAATCATGGAGTGCTTTTTGAGGTAATATTTATTAATAACTGATTAATTTATTTAACAAATTATTAAATTGAAAACTTACCGATAGTCTTCGGACATAATGATTAAATTATTACTATTATATAATTATACATAATTATATATATTATAATTAAATTATTATATTTATGTATTATAATTAATCGTTATAAAATGATTAAGTTATTATTAAAAACTATTATTAATTGTGTAACTAAATTATTGTGGAAATTTTTGGGGGAGGCCTACCTTCAGCAGTGGCCTGTTGATAGGCTGTAAAGTAGAAGATTAAGAAGACAATCAGCCCTTCAAAAGAGTGTGAAGTAGAAAAGGGTGCAAATCACATTCAAAGATTCCGCTACATTAACAAACACAATAAATCCGTGTATACATTAACTCTTGCAATATATTAACATATTTTTATTGGTGTATGAAAATCGCAATCTATACATCAAAATTCATTCCGTTATATGAAATCGAGTGTCATTAATATTCCGCGATATCGGAATGTCTGACGCTTCAGAAATTGTTCACTTTGTTTGATGTTTCCTGGCTCCGATATTAATGTTGGGCGGGCTTATCTTAATCGGATAGACGAGTGAAGTACAAGAAAAATCTGTAACATTTGTCATGTATTTTATGTTTTTTTATCTTTATGCAATTTCTTATAATTGGGTAGGAAGAGGTTTAAGGAATGAAGAAGGTGATGAATCTGATAGAAGCGAAAGAAGTATGTAGGGATCGTGAACTTGGCGATCTGTTCTCTCTGGCTACCCCTCAGGGATTGTGCGTGGAGATAAAGAAAGAAGAAAAGAAGAAGGTTTACGGAATGAAGTCCCTTCGACCCGCTTTTTAGGTACGATGAGACAGGCGGAGAATCTATCGACGTTCAAATTTGTTTATACATATAAACATCCATGACTCGAGTTACATCTATTCATAAAACTTTCATACTCATCACACAACTGTTTGCCCCTAGCCGGATTCGAACGCGACCTTTGGCTTCGAAGTCAGGGTCACTATGACCTAAACGATACGATAAATTAGTGTTATAAATAATTTTCAATGTAGTGAATGTTGTCAGTTTTGGGATTAGTTCAGAAGTAATTTTTATGTAATAATTTATGTACATACAGGTGAATCAAACAAAAAATGTGGTTACTAGATGCTACATATATGCTTATTAACTTTAGTAATAGCAGTAATTTGTTATGCGCTTGTGTCAATTCAAACATTTGTATTAAAATATTTCATTACAAGTTAATATTAAAAGCTGTCGAGGTAGGCCGAGACTAACTTTCGAAGACCATCTGAGCAAATTGCTCGAAAAGGGGAGGGTCAAGAGTACTCGGATGTGCTTGCATGAAAAAAATAATGAATCTGAAAGAAGCGAAAGAGGCATGTAAAAATCGTAACACTTTTATGGCGATTTGTTTTTTTTGGTTACTATGGTTAAAGATAAAAAAAAGTCAAAGATATAGTCACGGACTATGTAATGAAATAATAAATACGTATATATAGATAGGGACAACATCTCATACTTTGCTCCGGTCCCAATATAAGATGCTAATGAACTTGAGGTATGGGAATCGGAAATAAAGAAGGCACCACAAACACCCTGACCCGGGTAAATGTAGAAAAAGTGGTCTTTCTACAAAGACCCAACCCTCGAAAATAAATGTTTACGCCACTCGTTCACGGAGGTCGTCATATGTATGTTGCATAAATAAATAAATAAATAATATGTATATTGCTATGCCCCAAAAGGGGATCATAATATTGTACTAAAAATTCCTACATCATTTTAAGTTAACTCATGAACGCAATAAATAACTAATGTGTGATGTTATTGTAAACAAATACGATACGGATTCTTGCATGTACCCTGCAAATGTTCTGCAGTTTAGAACGAAGCTCACTGATATATCTTAGCTCAAATTAGTTTCGATAGGAACTTCGTCTAGTAACCAACGCCAGTTGTTATCTAAACGGAGTATATTGTGTAAGAATATAAATATTCCGGAACAACGAATTGGCTTATATTTGTTAACAATTTAAAAAAAAATCTTCACGCCTAATGCAATATACTCCAGACACAGAGATCTAGACAATTATGTCCTTACGACCAACATTTCAACGAAAACATTTTTGGAACAACGTGACAGGTGTTGTGCCTGTCGCCGTCTTTATGTACAAACCAACGATATAAAACGTACTTAAGTTTTTTATAAAACCTATTGGTACGAGTCTACCATCAGGGTTTCGTACCCGGGTCTTTTGATTCGAATTCTGATCACCTAATCACTCGGCTGTCGTGACTAAATGTTTTTAATTTGGCTTGTACAAGCAATTTTTTAAAACAAACTGCCACCGGTTGCGACTTAAGATTTAGTTTACTTAATATCACAACCTCGGTACAGGGAAGACAACAACGGAAAAGATATTGGAGAAAATCCTCCAAATCCACATAGCGTCCTATATTCTGCAGTGGATTTTAATGGAAGAAGAAGAAAAGAGAAATATTTACTGTACAAATACGTCTCATCAAGATCAATTACTTGATTTTGAATATACATTAAATCTAGTCATAAAGCCATTTGCGACGCCTACGGCAAACAGACCACACTCAGCTTGATGCTGCACTCGAGACAAGACACACCGGTTTTCATAGTGTCATCTCTGAGGTTCCGGGTTTAATCCTCCTGGTCGAGTCAATATAGAAAAAATTCTAAATTTCTTGGGTCTGGGTGCCAAGTTACCTTCATTGTTTCTGATTTTATAATACAAGTGCTTAAGCTGCATACTTTGGGATCAGAGTAATGTTTGTGATTTTGTCCCTGTCTATCTGTGCATCTATTCTAAGTTTTAAGTCGATAATTTAAAGCACACCTTCCAAGGAATCCTCCGAATAGGTGAGTCAATGAACTCATAATAATTTGAAAATGGCGGTTCTTACATCAAAACTTTAATACCACCATTAAAGTTTTGATGTAAGAAGTTTTGATTTAAGTCAAAGCACAAAGTGCATGAAATTGTTCGCAAATGTCTTAATCTTCTAAAGGAAATTGTTTTGTAATTTTATTGCGAGCCTCAAAGAAATTACATCACAGGGGCTTTTAGCAACTGAAAATTGTCGTATAAAATTTTATTGCAGGTTTAAAAGGCTACCATAAGAGGGTAAACGAAATGTAAAACCGATGTAAGTGAACCGTGGACTCGCTCAGTTTTAACAATTATTGCATAACAAAGGTTGTGAAAAAAGTCACCATAGCCGAGTTTTTTTTATAGGAAAGGGAGGCTAACGAGCAGGTGGATCACGTGATGGTAAGTGACTACCGCCGCCCATGAACACCCGCAATACTAGAGGAAAAGCAGATGCGTTGTGGTGTGGGGCTCCGGTTACCTGCACTCACCAGACGAAACGCAGAAGTTTGTTAAATTTCTACTTCACGCCAGTATTCTGTGAGGTTGAGGTACTTCCCCGGTCGAGCAGGCCCATTCATGCAACAACAAAAATCCACAAACAACAAATGGCTCACAGCCTATCAGATTGTCCAAAAAAATATGTTCGGTGATAAATGGTTTCAAAGATCTTAAAGGTCTTGTTTGTCCTACTATTAGTAATACTGTGAAGATTTTTGTTTCATTTAATGTAAATTTTTCTACAATCATAAATAAATTTTGAATAGAAATGACTAACTTGTATGAACGCAGTAGGCAGTGTGTATACTATACAATACCTATACCTACTGCACTATGTATAAGTGAAAAAAATATGTCTTCAGTGAAAGGTCGGTCGAAAGGACTTAATTGTCTAGACCTCCGTCTATCCCAGCATTGGGAAAATATTGTGCGGTAGAGACATAACAATTTACAATTTGCCTGTAATAGTCCCCTGCAATAAATTGGTCTCTCTGCTAACGAAGATCTGCCATATTCAAGATTTTTGGCAAATGAAACGTTGCTGACATCTTCTCGTATATATAAGTACATTTAAATTAAATTGGTGTCTGTTTGTTATTCTAGGTTAATAGCTTTTCACTAAATGCATATGAAATAATATACTTTGCAAAAACAATCAATTTTATGTATTTATTTATTTGTTTATTGGCACACCAACAACTTAACATTACTTTTGTTACTTACAGTAACAAAAGTAATTTGAATAATTGATTGGTATAAGTGAGCATGCCAATTATATGTTTGCTCATCATTTTTCTAAGACTAGTTTTAAAAATTTTTGTCTCTCTGCCTGAGACGGTTTAACCGATTTAAACGGGACTCTCACGGACAGGTAGCTATTGTTATAAGTAACTTAAGCAATAAACCGCAAGCAAAGCCGCGGGGGGCAGTATAGTTTTCTAATAAATTGTAACGTTTATATTAGAGACGTTAGAATGTATTCATATATTTGACATGTAACCCAATACGCCGTGAACGGTAATAAGCAGCCACCGCTGGCAGAGTTATTAGCGTCTGTGGTTTGTTGCAGTTGCTCGCATATTGCCTCGGTTCTGTGTATGTGGCAAAAGCCAACTTACTGTGCGATTATAATTTTGACTGCCATTGGTAATAATATTGTATAAAAACAAGATTTTTATGTAACGTAAACCTGCTAGGTTTTTCGGTATGAAATAAATGAGAAATTAAAAAAATAACTCAATTCTGCCAGTGTAACATGTTTAATTTGTAATTTATTTAATAATGATAATATTTATTAAAAAAAATATGGATCTCGATTGCCCTGTGAAAAACGATGTATTTTTCGTATTTGTTGGAGATAGACTGTCGCCATATTGGATTTGTTTCAAAAGAATTTATAGTTAGTGCCATCGAGATTGATGTTAAGATGCAAACGATATCCCAATTAATCAAATCTGTTCAAGCTTTTAAAAGTTGTGATGGAATAAAAACCTCATGTATTAATATATATTATATAATATAAATTAATCCTATTAACATTGCAGTCTTGGACGTTCGTTTAGTAATGAAATATTAAAAGGTGGTAGACTGTTCCCTTGTCTAAGAGTCGTCTGAATTAATGCCATTCTGCCTTCAAATAACACAGTAGCAACTATACTACACAAGTACTACCGTGTTCCGATTTATTAAATAATGACAGAAAGTGTAATACCGCATCTATAACGCATCTGTTACCTTCTTCTTTTCAAGCTGCTTTATATAGCCAAAATTAAAACTATAAATAAATAAATAAATAAATAAATAAATAAATAAATAAATAAATAAATAAATAAATAAATAAATAAATAAATAAATAAATAAATAAATAAATAAATAAATAAATAAATAAATAAATAAATAAATAAATAAATAAATAAATAAATAAATAAATAAATAAATAAATAAATAAATAAATAAATAAATAAATAAATAAATAAATAAATAAATAAATAAATAAATAAATAAATAAATAAATAAATAAATAAATAAATAAATAAATAAATAAATAAATAAATAAATAAATAAATAAATAAATAAATAAATAAATAAATAAATAAATAAATAAATAAATAAATAAATAAATAAATAAATAAATAAATAAATAAATAAATAAATAAATAAATAAATAAATAAATAAATAAATAAATAAATAAATAAATAAATAAATAAATAAATAAATAAATAAATAAATAAATAAATAAATAAATAAATAAATAAATAAATAAATAAATAAATAAATAAATAAATAAATAAATAAATAAATAAATAAATAAATAAATAAATAAATAAATAAATAAATAAATAAATAAATAAATAAATAAATAAATAAATAAATAAATAAATAAATAAATAAATAAATAAATAAATAAATAAATAAATAAATAAATAAATAAATAAATAAATAAATAAATAAATAAATAAATAAATAAATAAATAAATAAATAAATAAATAAATAAATAAATAAATAAATAAATAAATAAATAAATAAATAAATAAATAAATAAATAAATAAATAAATAAATAAATAAATAAATAAATAAATAAATAAATAAATAAATAAATAAATAAATAAATAAATAAATAAATAAATAAATAAATAAATAAATAAATAAATAAATAAATAAATAAATAAATAAATAAATAAATAAATAAATAAATAAATAAATAAATAAATAAATAAATAAATAAATAAATAAATAAATAAATAAATAAATAAATAAATAAATAAATAAATAAATAAATAAATAAATAAATAAATAAATAAATAAATAAATAAATAAATAAATAAATAAATAAATAAATAAATAAATAAATAAATAAATAAATAAATAAATAAATAAATAAATAAATAAATAAATAAATAAATAAATAAATAAATAAATAAATAAATAAATAAATAAATAAATAAATAAATAAATAAATAAATAAATAAATAAATAAATAAATAAATAAATAAATAAATAAATAAATAAATAAATAAATAAATAAATAAATAAATAAATAAATAAATAAATAAATAAATAAATAAATAAATAAATAAATAAATAAATAAATAAATAAATAAATAAATAAATAAATAAATAAATAAATAAATAAATAAATAAATAAATAAATAAATAAATAAATAAATAAATAAATAAATAAATAAATAAATAAATAAATAAATAAATAAATAAATAAATAAATAAATAAATAAATAAATAAATAAATAAATAAATAAATAAATAAATAAATAAATAAATAAATAAATAAATAAATAAATAAATAAATAAATAAATAAATAAATAAATAAATAAATAAATAAATAAATAAATAAATAAATAAATAAATAAATAAATAAATAAATAAATAAATAAATAAATAAATAAATAAATAAATAAATAAATAAATAAATAAATAAATAAATAAATAAATAAATAAATAAATAAATAAATAAATAAATAAATAAATAAATAAATAAATAAATAAATAAATAAATAAATAAATAAATAAATAAATAAATAAATAAATAAATAAATAAATAAATAAATAAATAAATAAATAAATAAATAAATAAATAAATAAATAAATAAATAAATAAATAAATAAATAAATAAATAAATAAATAAATAAATAAATAAATAAATAAATAAATAAATAAATAAATAAATAAATAAATAAATAAATAAATAAATAAATAAATAAATAAATAAATAAATAAATAAATAAATAAATAAATAAATAAATAAATAAATAAATAAATAAATAAATAAATAAATAAATAAATAAATAAATAAATAAATAAATAAATAAATAAATAAATAAATAAATAAATAAATAAATAAATAAATAAATAAATAAATAAATAAATAAATAAATAAATAAATAAATAAATAAATAAATAAATAAATAAATAAATAAATAAATAAATAAATAAATAAATAAATAAATAAATAAATAAATAAATAAATAAATAAATAAATAAATAAATAAATAAATAAATAAATAAATAAATAAATAAATAAATAAATAAATAAATAAATAAATAAATAAATAAATAAATAAATAAATAAATAAATAAATAAATAAATAAATAAATAAATAAATAAATAAATAAATAAATAAATAAATAAATAAATAAATAAATAAATAAATAAATAAATAAATAAATAAATAAATAAATAAATAAATAAATAAATAAATAAATAAATAAATAAATAAATAAATAAATAAATAAATAAATAAATAAATAAATAAATAAATAAATAAATAAATAAATAAATAAATAAATAAATAAATAAATAAATAAATAAATAAATAAATAAATAAATAAATAAATAAATAAATAAATAAATAAATAAATAAATAAATAAATAAATAAATAAATAAATAAATAAATAAATAAATAAATAAATAAATAAATAAATAAATAAATAAATAAATAAATAAATAAATAAATAAATAAATAAATAAATAAATAAATAAATAAATAAATAAATAAATAAATAAATAAATAAATAAATAAATAAATAAATAAATAAATAAATAAATAAATAAATAAATAAATAAATAAATAAATAAATAAATAAATAAATAAATAAATAAATAAATAAATAAATAAATAAATAAATAAATAAATAAATAAATAAATAAATAAATAAATAAATAAATAAATAAATAAATAAATAAATAAATAAATAAATAAATAAATAAATAAATAAATAAATAAATAAATAAATAAATAAATAAATAAATAAATAAATAAATAAATAAATAAATAAATAAATAAATAAATAAATAAATAAATAAATAAATAAATAAATAAATAAATAAATAAATAAATAAATAAATAAATAAATAAATAAATAAATAAATAAATAAATAAATAAATAAATAAATAAATAAATAAATAAATAAATAAATAAATAAATAAATAAATAAATAAATAAATAAATAAATAAATAAATAAATAAATAAATAAATAAATAAATAAATAAATAAATAAATAAATAAATAAATAAATAAATAAATAAATAAATAAATAAATAAATAAATAAATAAATAAATAAATAAATAAATAAATAAATAAATAAATAAATAAATAAATAAATAAATAAATAAATAAATAAATAAATAAATAAATAAATAAATAAATAAATAAATAAATAAATAAATAAATAAATAAATAAATAAATAAATAAATAAATAAATAAATAAATAAATAAATAAATAAATAAATAAATAAATAAATAAATAAATAAATAAATAAATAAATAAATAAATAAATAAATAAATAAATAAATAAATAAATAAATAAATAAATAAATAAATAAATAAATAAATAAATAAATAAATAAATAAATAAATAAATAAATAAATAAATAAATAAATAAATAAATAAATAAATAAATAAATAAATAAATAAATAAATAAATAAATAAATAAATAAATAAATAAATAAATAAATAAATAAATAAATAAATAAATAAATAAATAAATAAATAAATAAATAAATAAATAAATAAATAAATAAATAAATAAATAAATAAATAAATAAATAAATAAATAAATAAATAAATAAATAAATAAATAAATAAATAAATAAATAAATAAATAAATAAATAAATAAATAAATAAATAAATAAATAAATAAATAAATAAATAAATAAATAAATAAATAAATAAATAAATAAATAAATAAATAAATAAATAAATAAATAAATAAATAAATAAATAAATAAATAAATAAATAAATAAATAAATAAATAAATAAATAAATAAATAAATAAATAAATAAATAAATAAATAAATAAATAAATAAATAAATAAATAAATAAATAAATAAATAAATAAATAAATAAATAAATAAATAAATAAATAAATAAATAAATAAATAAATAAATAAATAAATAAATAAATAAATAAATAAATAAATAAATAAATAAATAAATAAATAAATAAATAAATAAATAATAAAATAAATAAATATCTTCACGCAATTCCCAATGCAGGGGTAGACAGAGGTCTAGTCTAGACAATTAAGTCCCTTCGGCCCACCTTCCACCGAAGAAATTTCGGGACAACGTGACAGGTGGTAAGCCCGTCGCCGTCTTTACGTCCAAGCCAACGATGTAATTCGTAAATAGGTTTTTAGAAAAACCCATTGGTACGAGCCTGCCACCTGGGGATCGAACTCGAGTCTTTTGACCCGAAATTCCGATCACCCAACCACTCGGCTATCGTGACTTTTTTTTGACTATGGTTATGGTTTTGGTATGGTATTTGGTATGGTTTACTATGGTTGAAGATAAAAAAGTCAAAAATATAATCACGGACTATGTAATGAAATAATAAATACGTATATATAGATCGGGACAACATCTCATACTTTGCTCCGGTCCCAATGTAAGATGCTAATGCACTTGTGGTATGGGAAATAACAAAGGCACCACAGACACCCTGACCCGGGTAAATGTAGAAAAAGAGGTCTTTCTACATTGACCCAACCGGTAATCGAGCCCGGGACCTCGAGATAGCGACACCTCGAAAACAAATGTTTACGCCTCTCGTTCACGGAGGTCGTCATAAATAATATGTATGTTACATTAATAAAATAAATAAATATATATCTTCACGCAATTCCCAATACAGGGGTAGACAGAGGTCAAGTCTAGACAATTAAGTCCCTTTGACCCACCTTCCACCGAAGAAATTTCGGGACAACGTGACAGGTGGTGAGCCTGTCGCCGCCTTTATGTCCAAGCCAACGACGAAATTCGTACATAAGTTTTTGAAAACTCATTGGTACTGCCACCTGGGGATCGAACTCGAGTCTTTGACCCGAAAATCCGACCACCCAACAACTCGGCTATCGTGACATAAATAAATAATATGTATATTGCTATGCCCCAAAAGGGGATCATAATATTGTACTAAAAATTCCTACATCATTTTAAGTTAACTCATGAACGCAATAAATAACTAAGGTGTGATGTTATTTTAAACAAATACGATGCTGATTCTTGCATTTACCCTGCAAATGTTGTGCAGTTTAGAACGAAGCACACTGATATATCTTAGCTCCGATTATTTTCGATAGGAACTTCGTCTAGTAACCAAAGCCACTTGTTATCTAAACGGAGTATATTGTGCTATTGTGTAAGAATATAAATATTCCGGAATAACGAATTGACTTATATTTGTTAACAATTTAAAAAAAATCTTCACGCCAAATGCAATATACTCCAGACACAGAGATCTAGACAATTATGTCCTTACGACCAACCCTATTGGCACGAGTCTACCATCAGGGTTTCCGGGTACCCGAGTCTCTTGATTCGAATTCTGATCACCTAATCACTCGGCTGTCGTGACTAAATGTTTTTAATTTGGCTTGCACAAGTAATTTTTTAAATCAAACTGCCAGCGGTTGCGACTTAAGATTTAGTTTACTTAATATCACAACCTCGGTACAGGGAAGACACCAACGGAAAAGATATTGGAGAAAATCCTACAAATCCAGATAGCGTCCTATATTCTGCAGTGGATTATAATGGAAGAAGAAGAAAAGAGAAATATTTACTGTACAAATACGTCTCATCAAGATCAATTACTTGATTTTGAATATACATTAAATCTAGTCATAAAGGCATTTGCGACGCCTACGGCAAACAGGCCACACTCAGCTCGATGCTGCACTCGAGACAAGACACATCGGTTTTCATTGTGTCATCTCTGAGGTTCCGGGTTTGATCCTCCTGGTTGAGTCAATATAGAAAGTGGGTGCCAAGTTACCTTCATTGTTTCTGATTTTATAATACAAGTGCTTAAGCTGCATACTTTGGGATCAGAGTAATGTTTGTGATTTTGTCCCTGTCTATCTATGTATCTATTCTAAGTTTTAAGTCGATAATTTAAAAGCACACCTTCCAAGGAATCCTCCGAACAGGTGAGTCAATGAACTCATAATAATTTGAAAATGGCGGTTCTTACATCAAAAGTTTAATGGTGGTATTAAGTCAAAGCACAAAGTGCATGAAATTGCTCGCAGATGTCTTAATCTTCTAAAGGAAATTGTTTTGTAATTTTATTGCGAGCCTCAAAGAAATTACATCACAGGGGCTTTTAGCAACTGAAAATTGTCGTATAAAATTTTATTGCAGGTTTAAAAGGCTACCATAAGAGGGTAAACGAAATGTAAAACCGATGTAAGTGAACCGTGGACTGGCTCAGTTTTAACAATTATTGCATAACAAAGATTGTGAAAAAAGTCACCATAGCCGAGTTTTTTTTTATAGGAAAGGGAGGCTAACGAGCAGGTGGATCACGTGATGGTAAGTGACTACCGCCGCCCATGAATACCCGCAATACCAGAGGCAAAGCAGATGCGTTGTGGTGTGGGGCTCCGGTAACCTGCACTCACCAGACGAAACGCAGAAGTTTGTTAAACTTCTACTTAACGTCAGTATTCTGTGAGGTTTAGGCACTTCCCCGGTCGAGCCGGCCCATTCATGCAACAACAAAAATCCACAAACAACAAATGGCTCACGGCCTGTCAGATGGTCCCAAAAAATATGTTCGGTGATAAATGGTTTCAAAGATCTTAAAGGTCTTGTTTGTCCTACTATTAGGAATACTGTGAAGATTTTTGTTTCATTTAATGTAAATTTTTTTACAAACATAAATAAATTTTGAATAGAAATGACTAACTTGTATGAAGGCAGTAGGCAGTGTATACTATACAATACGTATACCTACTGCACTATGTATAAGTGAAAAAAAAAAATGTCTTCAGTGAAAGGCAGGTCGAAAGGACTTAATTGTCTCGACCTCAGTCTATCCCAGCATTGGGAAAATATTATGCGGTAGAGACATAACAATTTACAATTTGCCTGTAATAGTACCCTGCAATAAATTGGTCTCTCTGCTAACGAAGATCTGCCATATTCAAGATTTTTGGCAAATGAAACGTTGCTGACATCTACTCGTATATGTAAGTACCTTTGAATAAAATTAGTGTCTGTTTGTTATTCTAGGTTAATAGCTTTTCACTAAATGCATACGAAATAATATACTTTGCATAAACAATAAATTTTATGTATTTATTTATGTATTTATTTATTTGTTTATTGGCACACCAACAACTTAACACACTATTACAGTAACAAAAGTAATTTGAATAATTGATTGGTATAAGTGAGCATGCCAATTATATGTTTGCTCATCATTTTTCTAAGACAAGTTTTAAAGTTTTATACATATATGTATAATAGTCATATTCATTCACAATTTTAAAAATTTTTGTATGTCTGCCTGAAACGGCTTAACCGATTTTAACGGGACTCTCACGGACAGGTAGCTATTGTTATAAGTAACTTAATCATTAAACCGCAAGCAAAGCCGCGGGGGGCAGTATAGTTTTCTAATGCATTGTAACATTTATATTAGAGACGTTAGAATGTATTCATATATTTGACATGCAACCCAATACGCCGTGAACGGTAATTATGCAGGCACCGTGCCGCTGGCAGAGTTATTAGCGTCTGTGGTTTGTTGCAGTTGCTCGCATATTGCCTCGGTTCTGTTTATGTGGCAAAAGCAAACTTACTGTGCGATTATAATTTTGACTGCCATTGGTAATAATATTGTATAAAAACAAGATTTTTATGTAACGTAAACCTGCTAGGTTTTTCGGTATGAAATAAACGAAATTAAAAAAAAAAAAACTCAATCCTGCCAGTGTTACATGTTTAATTTATAATTTATTTAATAATGATAATATTATTAAAAAAATTATGAATTTCGATTGCCCTGTGAAAAACGAACTATTTTTCGCATTTCTTGGTGACAGACTGCCACCATATTGAATTTGTTTCAAAAGAATTTCTAGTCAGTGTCATCTAAATTGACGTAAAGATGCTAATGAAATCCCAAATAATCAAATCTGTTGAGGCATTCATAAGTTATGATGGAATATAAAAACTCATGTGTATACATAAATTGATCCTATTAAAATTGCAGTCTTGGACGTTCGTGTAATAATAAAACATTAAAAGGGACTGCTTCCTTGTCTAGGAGTCGTCTAGAATAATACCACTCTGCCTACAAATAACACAGTAACAATTACACTACACAACTACTAATGTGTTCCGGTTTATAATATATAGACAGAAAGTGTAATACCGCATTGATAACGCATCTGTTACCTTCTTCTTCTCAAGCTGCTTTAAATAGCCACTTTATTAACGCTATATATATATATATATATATATATATATATATATATATATATATATATATATATATATATATATATATATATATATATATATATATATATATATATATATATATATATATATATATATAAATATACTTAGGTTGACTGATAATAAAGTGCTCGTTTTTAATCATAAACCATTTAAATGTCTGTCAAATATCTTCAATTAATTCAGGTGTTTAGGCGTCACTGAGTAACAAACTTTCATAATGTTATTAGGATGAAATAAATAAATAAACAAGGATAGGATGAAAAAGACATTAAAAAAACATAGTTTTCGATATAGGGATATAAATCTCACTTCTGATATGTCATATTTTTTTTCACTGTCTGAGAAAAAAATTTCGGTGAACTCCGTAAGTATCCTCTTTTGTGGCCTTTTTTAACATCATAAATAATTACGAGCTTTCATGAAGGTAGCAAAGAATAGTCTCATAGACGACCAAAGTAAATTCCAAAATAAAATGATAAAAAGACAAAGAAAAAAGAAATATACCACGGATTTTACAGAAATTCGAAATCGTAAAAGCTTTGAGCCCCATTCGACAACTATTATACAGAAGCTTTATGTAAGTGAAAGCATGTAATTTAGTATACTATTATTAACTATATTTGAACGACCAACCGTAACTAATATAAGCGCTGTGAGGCTTTTTGTGAGGATTGTACTAAATTTTATAATATGTTTCTTGTATTTTAAACAAATGGACTAAAAGGCTTTTACCACCGAGCCAACAAAATAATAGTTCAAACTAGTTTTCCGCCACTCAACTTAGTAAATGAGCCGAAGTGGCCAAGGAGAAAAGCCTCTGGTAGAGCGTTCGTCAAAGTTTCTAATTACTCTGACTATCAATGTTTTCTATCTACTCAAAGTATCTAGCAGGGTCTTCGTCCCCTCTATAATTAGAATTGATAGTTTCTGTCAACACAAATTATTGAGTCGAAGTTGATTCGAAATTGAGTCGAAGACCTGTGTTTGACTCTACACATGTCAATATAATATATTTTCTTCCTCAACATCTCATAAGCTCGATGGAGCTTGGCACGTTTTTTTAATTTTATTTAATTATAACGGCCTAACTTCTATTCACTCACTGCCTGTTTTCGAGCTAATATGATATAATAATAACAGTTGTGTTAAGTACTACTTTACTATTACTAAGGATTGCGGAGTCGAATACTTCATAAATAATAATAAATAAATATCATCACGCCATTCCCAATACAGGGGTAGACAGAGGTCTATTCTAGACAATTAAGTGCTCTTGACCCACCTTCCACCGAAGATATTTTCGGGACAACGTGACAGGTGGTGAGCCCGTCGCCGTCTTTATGTCCAAGCCAACGATATACAATTCGTACATAAGTTTTTGAAAAAACCTTTGGTACGAGCCTGCCACCTGGGGATCGATCTCGGGTATCTCCACTCGAAATTCCGACCACCCAACCATACGACTATCGTGACTAATTGGGAATACTTCATGAAAAAAAAAAACATTTATGTGATGCATATTAATCTATCGATTTATGGATGTTTATTTATAAATATTTATCTATATATATTCGTATATTTAAAGATATGTTTGTAGATGTCATAGTGTAATGTGTATTAAAAACACCTACAAATTAACTAAGATTTGAAAGTAAAACAAATGAATGTGTCATGTTAGTTTTCAACTTGGAAATTACGTTAAATGCACAGAGTTTGCACAAAAAAGGATATTAAAGGATAGAGAAGTCAGTGCACTGCACGGGGACTCGTGCGTGTGCTCGGAGTAATTTAGATGCGGAGTGGCGTTACGTTTGAGTTCCAACTTTCATTCGCGTGTGCTGAATTCGTTTGGCAATGTGTTCGTGCATATTTGCCCATGTCTGCGTTTGTGTTGGCGATGGAAGTGGAGACGCGAGTCGAACTTCAGATCATTTAAAATAATCGCGGATAAGTTTGTTTGAATTACAAAAACAAATAAGGTGTTGCGACAGTGCACTCCAGGTTGGCTGATCGGGAGTGGAGTCAAGAGACCCGAGTTCGCTCCTCAGGTGGCTCGTTTCAAAAACTGATATAGGATTTATGTCATTTGCTTGGACATAACGACGGCGACAGGTTCACTACATCTGCATCACTGTCATGTACTCCGAAAAAATGTTTTCGGTGAAAATGAGGTGGACGGGACATAATTGTTCAGCCTTTGGCTACCCCAGTATTGGAAATGGCGTTAAGAAATTTTTTATATAGTTAGTTAGTTCAGTCAATTTCAACCAAATTAAGCTAGTGTCTATTCGGGGTACAAGATAGGGAGCCAGACTGTCATTTGGTGTCCCAGCTAGCAATACAATAATTATCAATCAAACATAAATGTCTATGTCTAAATTCATTGGTACGACGATGACAAAAAAATCATTTCTACGTGAAAATCAAACTCGAGACTCTTGATTTAAATTAGATCACCTAACCATACATAGACTTATAATGGCTATGATTACAATGTACGAATGTTACAGAAATAAAGAAAAGACCATTATCTTCAAAATCTCTCCCGTACGGAGGGTTTGCCACAATCACCAAAATTTGATAGAAACGAAAACGGTATATATATCACTATAGCCGAGTGGTTAGGTGGTCGGAATTTCGAGTCAAGAGACACAAGTTCGATTCCCAGATAGCTGGCTCCTACCAATGGGGTTTTCAAAAAACTTATGTAAGAATTATAAGGGTGGCTAGGATATAAAGACGGCGATGGGCTCACCACCTGTCACGTTGCCCCGAAAATATCTTCGGCGGAAGGTAGGTCGAAGGGACTTAATTGTCTAGACTAGAACTCTGTCTACCCCTGTATTGGGAATTGCGTGAAAACGGTATGTAAGGATTATGAAACACTATCTGATTACAGACGGATGGCAATCCTACTGATGCTACGTGACGTAAGTTATCTAAAATAATATTTCAACTTGGCATTGCAGTTTGCAACGCTATTGTCATGCTGATAGTTTACACTTCGCTGCTTTTAAGTAAGTTTTTAAGTTTTTATTATGCAATTTTATTGATTTTAAAGCATATTTATGCTGAACTTCTTATGTTATTAAATTAAAGAGAAAAAAGTTAAAATTTCAGTTTTCATTTCCCGTGTCAGTTGAAATTTTAACATTTTTTCTCTTTAATTTAATAACATGAATAGTTTTTAAGTGTAATAAACTCGAATCTCTTAAATGTTGCAACATTAAAAATTAAAATATTGGTCCCAATACAGTATCGATCACACAGAGCTCGTCTATTATTAAATATGAGCAAGTGGCTCGCACCTGCTACCTCGGCACTATGAACAAAAATTAAGGCGCTAAATTTAACTAAGTATTTAAAAATTTAGGTATATTTCTAAATCGTCTAACTCGTATTAAAAAGTAAAATTCTTTTACTTTTTGACATGACTTACTTTAGTCTGTCAATTATTAGCTTTAATTACAAAGGATTAGATGACTTATAATTTTGAGATAATTGAAGGTGATTTTAATTACTACAGTGTTTTATTTCGATTCTAGTCAAATAAAATAATATCTTTATTAAAATACTAATATACGTTTTGTTTTCAATAATCATTTTTGAATCTACCACCGTTCCTTAATAAGGTTCCACTAACGGAGATATAATAAGCGAGAGAAATATGGTGGTAATCCTCTTACATCCTCTTCTAAGTGAAATCAAAGTTGACAATAAAGATAATTATTATTGTTAAAGAATGAATGAAGGAAGAAGAGATTAGGAAATAAAATATGGTCAATTATTTATTGACATAATTCATTTATTTTATATCACTCCAACTAAGCATTCGAGATGTTTTCATAAGTGTATGGTAGGGTGAATAAAAGTCAATTCCTCTATACTTCTCTTTTTCCAACCCTTATCATAACAATATTTTACAATTTTACTTAGAATTTTGTCTCGAATCATGCATACTAAATAAAAAATTAATGATTTAACTTGACAAAAACTTAAATGATTAAAACTACCTTAAAGTAATTAAAATTACCTTAAAATTATCTCAAAATTATAAGTCGTCTAACCCTTTGTAATTAAAGCTAATAATTAACAGAGGAACTTTTTTGACTTATAAAGTCATGTTAAAAACGTAAAGAGTAAATTTATTTTACTTTTTAACATGAGTCAGACGGTTCAAAAATATTCCTAATAAAATTCAATGCCATTCTAGAGAAGATTGGCGATTGTAACCTTGGAGCTTAAGCTATGTTAAACAGTAAAACCACACAAAGCGCCGATCTGTCAATCTTTGCCCAGGTATATTTCGTGATGGTTATCCCACCATATGTCGGTAACATAAAACAACTCAGTATAACTTCTGTTTTTTAGACGGTGCTTTTTAATCTGATAATTAAATACGAACGCTGGATACCAGATGCTTTGTGAGCACAAAATTCCAAACAAACGCTTTGCACAAGTGATCAACTTAGTGTTTAAACGAAGCGATCAACTTAGTGTTTAAACGAAGCGCACTCACCACTAAAATGCTCATACTGAGTGCCGACAACCATCCCCGAGGATGGCGCTGTAGCTCAACGCTCATATTTCCTGATTTTCAAAGACACGTTTATAACATTTAAAACATTCAAAATAAGGTTAGCTAAGTGCCATTACAGTTATGTTGGAAGACAGCATGCAAATAATGTGATCGAAAAGTACAGTTATTATACTCATTAAAATATCAATGTATTATGAAAGAAAAAAGAGATGTACATTGTAAAATAAAGTAAAACTAAAAATTATAAATAGATTATAAAAATACTTAAATAAATTAAAACTATAAATAAACAATAAAATAAATAAGTAGATAAATATCTTCATGCAATTCTCAATACAGAGGTCTAGACAATTAAGCCCCCCACCTACCACAGTATACAATTTTTGAAAACCCATTGGTATGAGCCTGGGGATCGATGACGGGTCTCTTGACTCGAAATTCCGACCACTCCACCACTTGGTTATCGTGACTTTTATACTTTATACTCCTATATTTATACTTACGATTAATATATGTATATGATTTAAATAGGCGTAAAATGAAAAGAAACGGAATTGAATATTGGAATTTTATGTATTGTGCATTATGTTTCTCATGACATCTTTTGAGCAAAGGTTTCTCCGTACAACGAGTACTTCCTCGCGCCCGGAACAAGACGAAATTGAAATTCAATATCCGTACGCTGTACGGCGTAAGTGGAACTTTATTTTTTTTTTTTTTATATTTATTGAAGGTTATTGTCAAATGTTTGTATTTTTCGGTATCGGTCAGTTAAGCAAAAAGCAAATTTAGTTACAAACTTTAAGTATTGAGTTAGAACATACTCAGAATTACTAATTAAAATTGTATTTAATACAGAATTATTTTATTTGATAAAGAGTCAGGATAGCCGTGTCAAGAGCCCCGAGTTTGATCCCCTGGAGGTAGGCTTGGGCATGAAAACGGCGACGGCCGCTTGTCACGTTGTCCCACAAATATCTTCGGTGAAAGGTGGGTCAAAGGACCTTAATTGTCAAGACTAGACCTCTGTCTACCCCTGTATTGGGAATTGCGTGAAGATATTTATTTATTATTATTTATTTATTTATTTATAATACATAATTAAAATTATTTTATGTGCTATTCGCACATAATTTTATTAAATAAGATTAAATGATATAGAATTTCATGTGTTAAAAATAATTTTATTAAAAAAAATTGTAATATCTAACAGATAATCTTAACAGATGAAATTATAATTTACTAAGTGGTTTGGTGGAGGATCATTATTTGGGAACAGACTGTGTAATTCAAAGAACTGATTAGCCAGGTTGCGTAGTAGATAATTTCCACATGGGACTTAGGAAGAATTATAAAGGTTATCATAGATATATCGCTAAAGGTTTCATACCGTATAACACATTCTTTCTGCTCGTGTGTGTCGTAAGAGGTGACTAAGGGCAAATCCTCGGAAATGTAATAGGCTACCGACAGATGGCGGATAACCTAAAATATTCACAGACTTGACTTGACTACTGGAAAATGATCTGACCAATATTCACAATATTATAATGGCTTTGCGAAGAGATGTTGCATCTCTTTGCATTTTCTACAAGATCTACTACGGAGAGTGCTCCGAGGAATTGTTCGGATTAATCCCAACCGCTGCATTTCACCATCGTACCTTACGGCATAGTTAATAATTTCATCAACGCCACCTTGATGCTTGGCATTCCACCACAGTGCGCTTCTCGCGGAATTGTATGCCACGCACTTGCACTTTATGGAATGTGCTGCCGTGAGCGGTTTTTCCGGACCGATACGACTTAGGGACCTTCAAGAAAAGAGCCTATACCTTTCTTAAACGCCGGCAACGCATCTGCTATTCCTCCGGTATTGCAGGTGTTCATGGGCGGCGGTAATCACTTACCATCACGTGTGCCACCTGCTCGTTTGCCTCCCTTTTCTATAAAAAAATAGACCGGTACCAGACGGGTAGCAGCATCCAAGGTATTAGGTACTGCGTGATAAGCTTGTCATTTACCATAAAATTAATAACGTTATCCTTTAACTAAAGGATTCTTTTATTTGTTACGAAAGCGGATTACAGTTACTGAATTACTAGTTTTGCACACGGCTTCGCCTGCGTTAAAGGAGCTTTTAAGTTAAAGTAATCGTCTCTCTACCTTTATACCAAAATTCATTAAAATGGGCTCATCGGTTTTGACATGAAAGCGAAACAAACAGACAAATAAACTCATTTCATTTATTGCATACTTGTCCTACAATATATCTATATCAGTTACAACTAAATTTTATTAAAAATACTTGCTTCAATAGACATCGATAAATCTATAATTAGCATTAAATATTTTTCATGTTATGTTTTGGAAAAATTTTCCCGTGGATCTCGTAAGAGGCGACTAAAGAAAAATGCCTAGAATATAGTAGGTTACCGACACATGGCGGGATAACTCTCTTAAAATATTCTGGACCAAAATTCGGTAGATCGATGACGGGGAGCAGCGCCTAAGGTACAAGGTACTGTGATTGCCAATATGAAAAAAAAAACAAATCTGTGAAGGCATATTTCCTGTAATGATCTTTTGCTAGCACTTCTGGTGAATTATTATGATAGACAAATTGAAGAATTTGTTGAATTGTGAATTACAAATGTATGTAATGTGTTACGCAATTTTTTATTGATTTTAAAGTATATAAGTTACGATGAACTTTTTATTATTAAATTAAAGAGAAAAAATGTTTTTAAAATTTCTCTCTTTAATTTAATAGTATAAGCAGTGTGTTTAATTTTAATAATTATTCTGCTAGGAATCGATAACGACATATATACCGGCTTTCATCGAGTCGCCAGCTCTGGCTCTGCTCTAAAATGGAACCCGGGACCTCGGGTTCCATTTTCGTTCGGGTGAATACACTTTTCTTTCATTTTCTCGATTCTGGGTGTTTGTTGTACTCTGGTTGTTTCTGATTCTATAATATTTTAGCCTCGGAGCAACATAAGTTGTCCCTATCAAATTATATATTTATTTATCAGTATTTATATAATATCATATTGAAAAAAAAATATTTCTCAAGAAACTTTTAAGTCTCAACTAATACAGATATCTGTATCGTTCTGAATGTTATTTTAGCCAACTCTAGAGTTTTCATATAATTTTAACAAGAATTGATGAAATACTTAGTTATTCAATTGTTCATTCGGAATGAGCTCACTGAAATAACTCGATATCCCTAGACAATGTACAGCTTTAAATTGGATACACAGCTTGAAATGTTGTTTGTTTGAAATTGACGACCCGCAAGCCTAGTTGGTACCTCACCTTCGATGTTAATGGTTCTGGGTTCACAAGAACAAATTATAATTCCTTTTAATTTTTCATATTGCCCACCTATATTCCGATTTCGTTTATTCTCGTCATACCTCTGATTTTGAGTAGCAGTAATTGATATGTGTACCAAATTTCAAATTAATCGGTCTACTAGATTTTGAGAAATTTTACTTTGACTGCCGGCCCGATAGACACTCAGATAGTGATCCCTTAAGGGTTCCGTTGTTTTATTTGATAGCACGGAACCCTGAAAAGAATATATAAAAATAAGTAATAAATAAATAAATAGCGGTATGAAACTTTCAACGATATATCTATGATAACATTTTTAACTCTTCCCAATGGAATTTCCATGTGGAAATTATCCACTACGTAACCTGGCTCATCAGTTCATTGGTTTCCACAGTCTGTTCCCAAATAATGATCCTTCACCAAACCAATTAGTAAATTATAATTTTATCTGTTAAGATTATGAAATAACATAAAACCTATTTCGATAAAACACATTTTAAATAAAATTATTTTTAAAATATGAAATTCTATATTATTTAATCCTATTTTATAAAATTATTATTCACACATTAAATAATTTTAATTCTATATTATAAAAAATAATAAATAAATGTCTTCACATAATTCCCAATACAGGGTTAGACAGAGGTCTAGTCTAGACAATAGTCGGACGTAAGTCCCTTCGACCCACCTTCCACCGAAGATATTTTCGGGACAACGTAACAGGTGGTGAGCCCATCACCGTCTTTGTGTCCAAGCCAACGATATAATTCGTACATAAGTTTTTTGAAAAACCTGGGGATCGAACTCGGGTCTCTCGACTCGAAATTGCGACCATCCAACCACTCGGCTATCGTCACTAACCTAAATAAAAATAAAATTTAACATATAACACATAACACCCTCGCACTATGAAATTGAACGCGGACGTGACCATTTCCTGTGGAAATTCTTTAAATTGCTCCCAATAATTACATTATTTATTTCAAAAGTTACCAAGCACTCATGAGGAAGTGGGAGCGAATTCCGTTCACGCGAGTCAAAGTTATGACTCCAACGTACAGGCACTTTGCGCGAAAATCACTTTGAGTGTACAACAGTTCATGAAGTGAAGTGACTTTGTTGGAACAACTGGTGTTTACTAGACTTTATTAACACACATTTTGTATCGCCGGAGTTATATTTTATATATAAGAAGCTTTAAGTATTCGATTGGTTAAACATTTTTCAGGTAGAAATTGAAATGTTATCCCATAGTGGGATAGCGATAGATATATGAGCTTTCGCTTTGCTATAAAATAAATACTTGCTATGAAATCAATTTTTACGTTAAATGATTTTAGTATGTCTCTAGTTGGATAAACAAATTTCGCTATGATTACGATTCCTGACTTCAAAATTCTCCCACGACGTCTGTACTATTGGACGAACATACTTATGTTTGAATTAGCGTTGTCATTCTTCTCTTTGATGTGATGTGTGATAGCTTCTTCACCCAATTTTGTTGATAAAGGTACGAGAGCATCTATTATTATTAAACGTAAGAATATTAAGAATTGCTTACGACCGTAGTCTTTTTAATTGCAACAAAATACTAAAAAATTGTTTTTAATATATTTCTTTCTTTATAAATTGGATGGCTACAATGAACTACTTCGCCCTTGAAATTATAGAGAATATATTTAAGAACAACAAATAAAAAACTTAATATTTACTAATTTGTATATTTGCCTAGTGCCGTATTTCAACTAATCTAGTGACAACATCAAATAGACTGAAGGGACAGTCGTCGAGATACTTGTCACAGTCGCCATTCTGACCATCAAGTTCAGCCTGGTAATAGTCATCGTCTATCCCTTCTTCGCGTGACGAGGATGGTCTGAAAAATATAATGAAATATTTAATTAACATTCATTAAAATTAAAATAATACTTGCCTTTGTGATGCGTGCCATGTAGTGGCTTCGGAAAACACCATTCCCTATCTTCCGCGATTCCTTGGTGGTCGTAAGAGGTGACTAGGGGAAAAGCTTTGTAAAATATAATTGGCTCGGTAGCCAATCGCGCCATCTATCGGTATAGATGGCGCGATAACCATCTCGAATAATGCCAGACCAAAATTAAGCAGACAATTGACGGAACAACGATCGCCAATCTGCTTGCCATGCGTGGCGATTATACAGCGATTTCACCTTTCTTAAGGATGATTACATCGTCTATGAAATGACAAGAAGATTATGTCAACTATAAGAGGACTATGATATGCAGTGAACTTTTACAGGTCGTCACGTAATGTTATATACGTATTAAATTTTGAATGTGTCGTTAAAATTATAGGTTTTCTAATGGCTTTTATAGCCAAGGTCGGTGATTTGGATATCAATGAGGAGATCCAAGAGTTGGTATGAGTTTATATTATGAAGTAAGAACTTCACAATATAAATTCACACCAATTAGTTTTATTTTCAATTATGTACCATTTGTATCGTTGGTATGGTCATCAATATGGCGACAGAATCACTATTGGTCATGTTATGCAAAATAGACTATAGAGAAAGACCACAAAGAATTAAACTAAACGTTCTACACCTCTAATCAACAGCAAAAAAGTCTTCAAGTTGCTTTAGAGAAAATAACTAATACATTTTACATATAAATATATAAAGTAGTTACTGAAAAAATTACTTCGCAAACCAGGTAATATATACCATCACCGAAAACGCGACACGTGTTTCGCCTCAAAACAAGGCATCCTCAAGCGAGTAGACTCTACGATGAGCGACCGCAGAGAGTCTAAGAGAGTTGACTCTAGTGTAGTGGTGATGGTGCATACAGTGGAATTAGTGCACACATCTGTGAAATTAGTGCACGCATCTGTGGGAGGGTGGGTGGTGCTCTTCTTCTCTTCGGACCAGGTAACATATACCTTTTTATATTTTCATGCGGAGGGTTGCGAAGTAATTTTTTCAATAACAACTTTACAATGAATTTCCGCAAAGTAACGCCTGAGTCAATTAACTATATAAATATATATTTTGAGTTTCAAACCCAGTCGCAGCAATTTCTTTTCTTCCGTAAAATAGTTAATAACATTTCATTATTTTTACGTCATACATAACTTTTTCGTCCAGTATTGAACACAAATAAAAACAAAATCAACTAAAACCTTATTACGAATTAATTAACATTAACCGAAAAATAAAGAAACTCATTTGAAAATTTAATAATTTTTAACATTAGAGGAAAAGTTATTTCGAACTCACGTGAAAATTATATGCATAATGTGTCCCAAGAGACCGTTGTGGTGCAGCGGGGTTTCCGCCGCCTCGCAGATGTTACGTAGCAAACACTCTTTGCCGTTCATGCCGTGCCTGAAAATATTTTTAGAGGAATTTCAAAATGCTTTACGTGCGTGTTTTCCTTGTAATGTCTACCAGGAATATCTTCATGTAAGATGAAATTCATGAAAGACTTTCGCGACTAGCTATTTTGCAAAATAAAAATAAATATAACCTACATACAGTTATTACGTTTCTATTTTTTATTGGAGTAAAAGTTTTCAGAAAATGATTTTTAAAACGTTTCTTGTAATGAATCTTATTGTACTTAATAAATATAAATAAATGAATATATTCTCACGTATTCCTAATACAAGGGTAGACAGTGGTCTAGACAATTAAGTAGTTTTGACCGAAGATATTTTTGGGTCAACGTGACAGGTGGTGAGCCCGTCAACGCCTTAATGTCAATGCCAACGATATAATTCGTACATAAGTTTTTGAAAAACCCATTGGTCTATTTTATTCAATGTCTACATATCATGGTCATAAAATTATTTTTACTCTCGCTCGTACCAATGGGCTTAGACATAAAGACGGCGACGGGCTCACAACTTGTCACGTTGTTCCGAAAATATCTTCGGTGGAAGGTGGGTCGAAGGGATTTAATTGTCTAGAATAGACCTCCGTCTACCCCTGTATTGGGAAGTGCGTGACGAAATTTATAACAATTTATAAGCGACCTGATAACTGAGTCTTCTAATCTTTATGTTCAAGCCAACGATATAATTCGTACATAAGTTTTTTGAAATACTCATTGGTACGAACCTGCCATCTGGGGATCGAACTTGAGTTTATTAATTACTAATTATTTATACTAGTTACTTATTATTTAAAACATTAATTTAAAAATAAGTTACTTACTCCTTGAATCGAGCTTCCAGCATCGTGTAAGCTAATTCCCTGGTTATACTTCGGCTATGACGTGATGCGATGACCTGTTAAATAAAAAATATTAATATTACTAATGTTAATGTATATTTCTTTTGCAAAGTGTTTGTTTTAATAGTGGTCAGTATGAGGTTCAAGAAATGGACGTGAAAATCATAAATATTATTGAGTTTCGATCTTAGCACTGGCCTGAAAACAGATCAGTAAGAAGTTGTTATTAAGATATTTTTTTAAATTAATATGTGGCCAATCTAGCTAAGAAGTTATTTTTTTAGGTATTTTGTTTCTTTTGAATGCGGTTTAATTTTTTATTTTCTTTTTCCATTGCTAGTGTAGAAAAAGTTACTGAGGTAAATGGAAATTTGTTTATTTATTTGTCCCTCCTAGCGACCTCCGCGGACAAAACACTTTTTCTACATTTAGTTTGAGTTGCGAAGTAAAAGGGCTTTTGTGTGCGTGCACTGAATATAATTAATGTGTTGTTCTTGATACTGCTTGGAATAAAACTTGTAACTTGTAAAATATTTAATTGGAACTTGATATATACATAAATAAACTATTTAGATGAATTTTTTTAAATATGTGAAAGGTTGCAAAGGTTATTATTATTACTTTCATAAGCATATACTAGGACATGCACGTACAGAAACAATGTATATTTTGTACACTAGGAATATTTTGAACTTCGGAAGGTTGTTCGGAAGGTGTGAAGGTTCGGAAGGTTAAATATATAACTTCACTTACCGCTAGGCTCGTACCAATGAGTTTTTTCAAAAACTAATATACAATTTATATCGTTGGCTTGGACAAGTTAAAGATAGCAGCAGTCACACCTGTCACATTGCTCCGGTGAAATGTGAGTCGAAGGGTCTTGTGCCTAGTCTTCCGCCTATCTCTGTTTTGATGAAATACTTAAAGATAAAGACACTTACCGGCAGATTAGGGAATATTACTTGATCGATCTCAGTAATATTAGTGACAACACTGTAGTTCGACTCGAAGTTATACGAAACGAATACGTTTTTGTCCGGAATGTCCAGCGGCACGGCAATGGCTACGAATGTCTGGAACGCGACATAATTTGTTTGTTTATTTCTATAAATAATAATAAATATCTTCACGCAATTCCCAATACAGGGGTAGACAGAGGTCTAGCTAGTCTAGACGATTACGTCCCTTCGACCCACCTCCCATCGAAGATTTTTGGAACAACGTGACAGGCGGTGAGCCCGTCGTCGTTTTTAAGTCCAAGCCAACGATGTAATTCGTACAAAAGTTTTTGAAAAACCTATTGGTACGAGCCTGTCACCTGGGGATCGAACTCGGGTCTCTTGACTCGAAATTCCGACCACCCTACCTCTCGGCTATCGCGACTGTAACGTTTGTTTATTAAATAAATAAATAAATATATACATAGATATGGACAATGTTACATACATTGTCATAATCCCAAAGTAAGTAGCTTAAGCACTTGTGTTATGGAATCAGAAACAACGAAGGTACTACAAACACCTAGACTCAAGAAAATGTGTTTTTGTATCCGTTCGGGAATCGAACCCGGCGTCTCAGAGCTAGCGACATCAAACCAGTGTGTACGCCACTCATCCACAGAGGTCGTCGTATATTATTTATTAAAAAATATAGGTACAACTTATAGGTAATTATACACATTTTATGTTGCTTTATGAGTTCCCATTTATATTTTTAATTTTAAATTATTTATCAATAAGTTAAAATTAATAATATAATGTCCTTAAAATATGTTCGGTGAATGGAGGGTCAAAGGTACTTAATTGTCAAGACTAGACCTCTGTCTACCCCTGTATTGGGAAATGCGTGAAGATATTTATTATTTATAACTTATTTATAAAGACTAAAAGGCACCTAAGGGATGTCTTTTAAAGGAATATTCAGATAGTTTGGGACATAAAAGCCTTACAAGTGATCAAAGTTCTCGATAAACTATGTTAGTAGAGTGGTTGTGTGATCGGAATTTGAATCAGAAGATCTGAATTCAATTCCTGGGAGGAGAGCTATGAGCTCTCTTTAAAAAACTCATTGGTATGAACCAATGAGTTTTTTTAAACATTAAGACGGCGATATGTTCACCACCTGCCGCTTTGTTTCAATTGCGTTTCCATAAAATGTGGATGAAAAGGACTTCAATTCGTTCAGTTCAGAAGGAAAGATAACGCTATAAAACATTTTTAATAAATAACACATAGAAAACATTTTTAATAAACATGAAAAGTAACACAAACGTTTGCTTCTAGCAAGATTCGAATCCGCAACAATCCTTTAAAAATGTTGTAGGACAACATCCTGTCGTTGAACCTTTTACATAATATTATTTAAAAAAAAACACGCCAATATATCAATCTTCGAAAGTATAGACAATGTAATGAATTAAAATCGTGAAACGTTATGAAAAAAGTTTCTTCTTTCTTCAAATATTTTCAGTTCACTGAACATTTCAAATGAATGTCGAATAGGAATTAAATAAATTTCAATCGAAATAAACGTGGAAATATGTTACCGAAATATACTCACCCCGTATAAACTGGTTGGAGGAAAAATCAGCCCCCGTTTTTGTATATCACCACGAACTAAAGAAGTTATTAACCTAAAATTAAAAAGTAAAGAAAATTAATTACATTAAAGTCATGATAGCCGAGTGGTTAGGTGATCGGAATTCGATTTAAGAGACACCGAGTTCGAATATTTGAGATGAATTCTAAGAAAATCGTGTGAAATGTACTGTGACCGAAAATGCCTTTTCCAGTCGTGGCTTTTATGGCAAATACTCTTCTTACTGGTGAGGCAACGTTCACAGACTGGTGTGAAAGTTTTCTTTTACAAAAAAAAAAATATTTATTACCAGTGTTAGAACTACAATAAATAACTTTCCCTTTAATATACAGTACATTGTCAAAATAAATTAAGAAGATTTTGGTCCTACTTCAATTTTTTTTTACAATTTAATAACACACGTTTGTACATTACAAATAAACAACTACTTATGATTTTAATAAATCTTTTAATTAAATTTAATGTCATAATCATCAACCGAATACTTACAAAATACATGATACATGCTTCCAATTCATTTTGAGTAATTCTGCGCACAAATTTGAACAACTTAGTATTTGTTCACGCACGAATAAAATAACTCTCACCAACTCTTGACTTTTTTTGAATGCACCTTTACCATATTGTATCGTTACTTACTTTGTTCATGCTTTTGTAGAACATTACCACCCATACGCTAATAGAATGTGTCTAGTTTGAGCCGTATTATATTTAGCGGTAAAACTAAGAGACATGAGTCGATCTTGTAGATACTGTACCCACCTGGGGACCCACCCGACCTTGTACCCACCCGATTAAGTAGCTATAATTGAACAAGTTTACAATTTACGCTTGTGCCGTTGTTATTTAGGTATTCCTAAGTGCCTTGATAAATATTTAAATAAATAAAATAAAAAGATAAATATCTTCACGCAATTCCCTATACAGAGGTAGACAGAGGTCTAGTCTTGACAATTAAGTCCCTTGGACCGTGGATTATATTTTCGGAACAACATGACAGGTGGTGAGCCCGTCGCCAACGTTCTGTCCAAGCCAACGATATAATTCGTACATAAATTTTTGAGAAACCCATTGGTACGAGCCTGCCACCTGGGGATTGAGCTCGCATCTTTTCACTCGAAATTCCGACCACCCAACCATTTGGCTATCGTGACTTTTACTTACTAAATTCTATAGAATATATTAAATTCATTTATTTCTGAAATGTAGGTAGGTTACCTAAATGTAAAACTATTTAGGTGTTGTTTTACAACTGGAGTCTCACTATGGGTCCACCTTAAACAAGGTATACAAATATTATATAATTTTATTAAGTTAGTATCATAAAAGTACAAAATTAAATTTATTCTAAGCAACTAAAGAATAAATCGTGAAAATTAATACACGAAATTAAAAATAAACGGATTAACAACAATGTCAAATAAAAATATAGTAAGAAAAAGAAAAATCAATCAATCAATTAAAAAGAATGTCAAAGTTATTTTAGAGTTATATCATTCATAAATTCTAAAACTAAGTAATATACTTTATTGAGTTGCAATGTATATGAGTTGTACTTAATATATGGTTGAATTTCATGACTTATATATTTCCCATTACCTTTAATATAAGTGAAAATAATGTAAAATTATAATGATTTTTTAAGAATACTAGTAATGCCAAATAACATTACTAGTATTCCTGTTAACCACTTCAACTAAGCTGCAATGCTTGTGTCTGGAGTTGGTTTACGACAAAAGCCCAATGGCGGGTCCGTACCTGCGACGTCATGTATGCAGTACCCTAAACCAAAAGGTTACTGCCTAATGTTTTATTTAATTGTTAATTTTTAGTCGGAATTTTTCAATCTTTTCGCATTTTCCCAATGTCGTAGTAGACAGAAGTCTTTTCGACCAACTAACTAGTCAACAAAGCTTATTTGGGACAATGGTGAGCCTTTCGCTTAGTGTCACACATACATACATATTTAAATATTCCTTGCATAGACAAATATTCATAAATACTCATATGTACAGCATTCATTATGTACAGCTTTTATATTCATCACACAAATGCTTATTTCTAGCGGGATTCGATCCGCGACCCTTAGCTTTGAAGGTAGCATGTACATCAACTATGTATAAAGTGTAACTATTTCACATTTAGGTGTAACATAGGAAAACTCATCTTGCTAAAATGGCAAAATTACTTAAATTTGATATAAGTTAAGGCGCGCACTCTTACTTGTAGAATGGTTCATACACCGTTTAGGTCCCGCTATGTGACAATGAGTTGGCCGCCGGTAGTGAAATGAGCCAGTTCACTCGCTAATTGCCCTGGAACTGTCCGTATTCCTTAACATAACTAGACTAGACAATGTGAAATTCGATTTCTTTGTTTAGCACGTTATACGATAAAATATGTTAAAACGTGTGACGACCTCCGTCGACGAGTGGCGTAAACACCGGTTTTCTATGTGTCGCTATCTCGAGGTCCTGGGTTCGATTCCCGGTGGTCAATGTTTTTAACAGTAATCCAATCGATTTTGTCATGTCACGATGTAGGACAAAGAAAATATCACTTCCTTTTCCCCCGTGAGTATTAGAAGAGGTCACTGAGGAAAAAAAAATAAAAGTGACAAAGGATACCGACAGATAGCAATATGTAATAATAATAATAAATAAATACACGTGGCGACGGGCTCACCACCTGTCACGTTGTCCCGAAAATATCTTCAGTGGAAGGTGAGTCGAAGGGACTTAATTATCTAGACTAGACCTCTGTCTACCCCTGTATTGGGAATTGTGTGAAGACACTTATTTATTTGAATAAATACAGATATACACATATCTATAAATAGATAGGGACAACATCACATACATTGCTCCGATCCCAATGAAAGATGCTAAAGCACTTGTAGTATGGGAATCGGAAACAACGAAGGCACCACAGACACCCGGACCGAGAAAAGAAAAAATGGTTTTTCTATTGACCCGACCGGGAATCGAATTCGGGACCTCGAAATGATGCCACTTTGAAAACCGATGTTAACTCCACTTGTCCACGGCGGTCGTTGACGATATGTACACAATATGTACATGCAAAGTCAGATACAACTGTATAGTATATGAGGCGTGAGTGTAAGGAATAAGTGTGGTAAAGAGAGACCCCACGCAAGATATATATGTATATATTCAATATGTGGGGGGTCTCTCTTTAACAAAACAGGCAGATTTCTTTGCCCTGGAAGAGATTACATCCTTATTTCACAGTACTTTGTATCGTTATGGAGTTATATTCACAGCTAGTAATATCGGCGCAGGAAAACACTATTCTTTATTCCGTAGGTGTCGTAAGAAGGCATTACGGAAAATCATGTTTTTGCTACAATTAACCAACGTTTTATATATAAAAATAAGTAAAACAAATCTTCACGCAATTGCCAATACAGGTATAGACAGAGGTCTAGTCTAGACAATTCTAGGAAACTTAATTCTATTAAATTAGCACTTTGATTTAATAGTACTAAATTAACAATTTGATTATTTAATATACTGTCATTAAATTATGTATTCATGCTTTTCTTTATACTGGTGTAAATAGAGGTCCAGACAATTAAGTCCACTTTTCACAGAAGACATCTTTGAGACACCGCGACAGGTGGTGAATCGGCTGCCGTCTTTATGTCGAAGCCACCGTTATAAATTCTGCATAAGTTTTGAGAAAACTCCTTGGAACGAGCCTACCACCTGGGAATCGAGCACGGGTCCCTTTATACGAATTCCGATCACCCAACAACTCGGCTATCGTGACTTTTATATTATTATTATTTATTAAGAAAGATGGCGAATCTCCTTCTATACATCCCGATTGGAATATTGTGCTCGTGTAGACTTTATTTACTTCGTTAAATTCATTAACATCACTCCCATCATAATCAGCTTTTCCATTTCATGTCTACCCTGCCAAACAAAGTTAAGAATTCACTTATCTATTAGGCGCTATTTGTATTTCAGACCTTATTCCTATGAAAGTAAAGACATGAATACTGAAAATTAAAGAAACTGGGCGTCGATATATCATAAGAATTGACTTTATGCTCTAACGTACGTAGTCGTTGACAAAGCCTTACGAGATTATTCTAGAAGCTTACATATATTTTAAATTAACGTGTTATGTGAGATATATGATGAAGTTGCTGAGGCAATTTGTGGTTTCGCATTAATTTCGCGTATTCATTATAGAGTGGTATACAACGCATGCCAGGTAATTGAATAATTAACATTTGAACATAAGGCATTTGTGTAAACGCTTCCTTGTGGGAAATCTCATAATCATAACTGATTAACAGTCTTATTTAAATAGGATTATTATAATACAATGCCATGTATGTCGTATAGTAACGGCGTAAGAATATTGCCACTCGCTTTCTTCCCGTGGGTGTCGTAAGAGGCGACTAAGGGAAACAGCATTGAACATCGTTATGGCAACCGATAGATGGCGGGATAGCCATCCCTAAACATATCAGACCAAAATATTCAGACCGAAGATGGACAGCAGCGTCTAAGGTGCGAGGTGTCTGATACTGCGATCGCCAATTCGCTTGCCAAGCGTGGCGATTACGGCAAATCCTCCCTATGGGAGAGGCCTATGGCCTGCAGCAGACTTTATTATGCCGTTATGTATGTATGTATGTATTATAATGCAATGAAACACTGTTACTGTGTGCCATCGACGTAAGGATAGCTTTACTTAATCATCTGCAGAAATATGCTGAGTTAGTACTTTTTTCGCTAATGCAGCATCTACTTATGTACATTACATACCTTAAGTCACGATAGCCGAGTGGTTGGGTGGTCGGAATATCGATTCAAGAGACCCGAGTTCGATCCCCAGGTGGCAGGCTCGTACCAATGGGTTTTTCAAAAAAACTTATGCACGAATTATATCGTTGGCTTGAACATAAAGATGGCGACTGGTTCGCCACCTGTCACGTTGTCCCAAAAATATCTTCGGTGGAAGGTGGGTCAAAGGGACTTAATTGTCTAGACCAGATCTCTATCTACCCCTGTATTGGGAATTGCGTGTAGATATCTATTTTATTTATTTATTTTACATATATTTCACAAAATTATTTCTTTTCAGATGTAAAGATTGTACACAGTTTTCTTAAATTGTTATTTCGTTGAATTCAAAAGATGCTGTAGAAAATGAAATAAAATCTTATTTTATTCTTTTCTATTCTATAACCTTTCTTTCCGTGGGTGTAGTACAAAGTAAGTAAGGGAAAGCCTTCAATAGGTCTTTAGCTACTGACAGGTGGCGGCATAAGCGTATTGAAAAGCAGCGTTAAAGGTGCTTTGTGTCTAGTACTGCAATACCACCAATAGCACCACTGGGTTTTCACTTATTCGCCCAACACGCCCACCATTAAAGCACGCCCTAATCAATTTTAGTGATAAGATCTTTTAAAAACCATACTGCGAATCTCTTCGTTTGGTTCCGTCAAGATAACGCCGCATGTTTGAGGAAGCAATCGTATTTTGCAATTCATGGCATTCAGTTTGCTTTTATGCTTCTGCGGAGAGAACCCAGGCTTTGCTGACGTATAACAAAGACGGTATCAGCACTACGTTATCTATGGCGGCGTGCACTTTTTACTACACCCTGCCATTGAACTAACGCAGACAGGACACCATTGACATTTTGTTTCCGGCAGCCATATGCCTGTCCGTATCTAAATCACATCTTCCACCCCGGCCAAAAGCGATTCTCAAATATACAATCTCATTCTGATGTCGATATATAAGATTGTAATTGAAAATTATAGAAATAGTATTATACTAGCAAGTCTATCTATACTAGCAAGAGTATTCTACTAGTAAGGGTCACGATAGACGAGTGGTAGGGTGGTCGGAATTTTGAAAGGACCAACCCGAGTGCGATTCTGGTGGCAGGCTCGAACCAATGGTCTTTTTTAAAACTTATGTATGAATCATGTCGTTGGCTAGGACACTGAGACGGGGACGGGCTCACCACCTGCCACATTGTCCCAAAAATATCTTCGGCGAAAAGTGGGTCGAAACGACTTAATTCTCTAAAACTCTTCTCCTGTATTGGAACTGGCGTGAAGATATTATACAAGTTGATTACTGTATTTATAACTTACAAAAAATATATTTTGTAACAAGGAAGAGAAACTAAAAAAACATCTTTCATCCCAAATGTGTGCCAAAGAAAAATCCGCTAACTCGGAAATTCATTTTATTCCGCCACCACAAACTTACTCTTCATTGTGAGATTTCGTTAAATTGTTTTTGTAGCACGCCTCTAACGTATAAAACGAAAGAATTTTTGTTTGTTGTTTATGGAACTTGTACGCTTAGATCTCAGGCTGAGTTTTGTTTTGTTTGTAAACGTATTTTTTAATAAAAGCTTATTACGAAAAATCCATTAAAATTAGATGTTGAAAAGTTATGTTTAAAAATTGAAAATTGTAATAAAAAAGGTGATAAAAATACCAAGTTTAGTTTTCAGGTGAGTTGGATGTAACATTTACTGTAAGATTGACCTTATTACCTGTAACATTATTCATATCAGACATCTGAAGAGCCGATGACTCGCATAATTGATAAAGAGATGAATTAATGAACTTGAGTCTACTTAACTTTTCTTTGTTACTTTCAGATCACAGCAACTTATACTTCATATGTATTTATTTATTATACTGTACAAAATTATGGTCGTGTGTTGGACACGCAACGATGAACTTAGCTATTCGCTTATTGCAGGATGCAGAGTGTAAGCAATTTAGCATGATGTAAATATTTGCACCGTTTGCTGCCGCTACGCGCCGTACGGCAGTAACGAGGTTTTGATTGAGCACCCATGTGCGGAAGTTGAATTGTATATACTGTATTTTTTTTTAATTAATTTTTCATAAACAATTACAAAATATGCATACATAGATAGGGACAACATCACATAAGTTAATCAGATGCCTTAGATAATAAAGCAAAGATGCTAACGCAACTTGATTATAGAGACCGAAACAATGAAGGTGCGACAAATACACAGACCCGAGAAAATGTAGAAATAGTGGTTTTCTATATTGACCCACCCGGGAATCGAATCCGTCCTCAGAGCCGGTGATATCGTAATAACAGTTGTGTAAGCCATTCGTCCATGAAGGTCGTCATTTCACTATACGCCAGGTGATTTCTTAAAAAAAAAAAAAAAAAAAACAATGAAAGACAAGATTTTATTCGATACATTTCAAAAGTTTATTATTAGCATTATCATACTTAATTAGTTAATGATAGGATAAAGACATGATTAAAGCCATGCCATTGAAAATATCCTCTAATTAAATATTTATTTTTATTCCTCATCCAAGTACATTGAAATAAAATCCAACGGACTATCTGGACATTCGTTTACGTAGTGATCGCAATTGTGTTCTAGACCGTAGTATTCAGCTTCATAATAACAGTCTCCTATTTCGTCTTCTGATATTGATGCTGAGGGTCTGCAAAACGTAATAATAAACAATCACTCAAACGACATTTTCGACAATTTCGTCTCTGAAATCGGGAAGCGAAAGAGGTATGTAAGGATCGTGATACTTGGCGATCTGTTCTCTCTGACTACCCCGTCAAGGACTGTACGTGAAAGCGGGAAACAACAATAAATACATTAAAAAGGACAACAGTATGTAATGTTATCCTCTGATCTTTAAGTTGACGGTGTCAGGCTCGCCATCAGTCACGTTGCCCCAAAAATCTCTTTAGTGCATGGTGAGTAGAAAGGACTTAATTGCCTAGACCTGTGCCTACCCCAGTATTGGCAGTGGCGTGAAGAATTTTTATAGTATATTGGGTACATAGTGACATTTAATTATAAGTTCTCTACCTTTTTAAAATCTTCTGCTAATGCATAACGTAGTTTGTTTAGTCCATTGGTGTATAACGTAGTTCATTGGTGGTGATATTTTTATTTACATTTACAAAAGTTAACTGACCAAAGTACATACTATTTTTAAACTATTTCCGTCTACCCAAACTGTTGTGCAGGTGGTCTAGTCTTGCAATTTAGGATGTTCGTAATTCGTTGATATACGCCACTCTCTATGCAATTCTATTATTTAAAGATAATTTAATCATATTTCAAGGTATATTTTTTATCTTAAAGTTACGTGGTCGGAATTTCGAGTCAAGAGACCCGAGTTCGATCCCCAGGTGGCAGGCTCGTTCCAATGGGTTTTTTAAAAACTTATGAACGAATTACACATTGGCTTGGACATAAAGACGGCTACGGGCTCACCAACTGTCACGTTGTCCCGAAAATATCGTCGGTGGAAGGTGGGTCGTAGGGACTTTACTGTCTAGACTGGACCTCTGTCTATCTGTATTGGGAACTGCGTGAAGATATTTTTATTTTTTATCGTCATGCATTTTTCACATTGGGGTAGATTAAGTTCTTTTGACCCACTAGTCTCCGACGCCTGAGTTTATGGTGATGGCGAGGAAAACGGCACATGTGGTGAGCTCATAGACAGAAAGATTGACCGTTATAGTGTCCAAGCTAAGAGAAGATTATGCTTACATACATATATTTTCATAGACAATATTTATAAATACTAGATAATAACAATGTAAATTTTTGCATCACCATGATATAATGTTTACATAACTTAAAAAGAAAACTTACGTAAGTATAAGGTGGAGCACGTCTCCCAGTACGCCGTTATGCCAGAAATGCGAGGTGGTACCCTCGCAAATAGCTCTGAGCAAGCAAGCTCGCCCGGTGTATCCGTGTCTGCGAGGGAAAATGGCCCGATTACATCCTCGGAACATAGATCCTTAAAGATTAATATCCTATAAAACTGTAAGTAGAAAACCTGATAACTGGAATTTCTAACACATTTTTTAAAAGAGCAGTTTTCTTTTTGTTCTTGAAAAGGTGTAGAGGCCAGTTAAATTTCTGTTTGTCGTTAAACCTATTTTCTGTGATATGTTAAAGTAATTTATTTATTAAACTGTATATTTATATTAGTATTAAATGTTTCACGATTTTTCCCACTGCGATTGGCAGAGGTCTACTCCTTTTGACTCAATTTTCACCGAAGCTTTTTTGGGATAAATTGCTAGGTGTTGAGCTTATCGCCTATAGTCTTAGAGACCAAGCTAATGGTAAAATGAATGACATAAATATATATTCACATAGACACCCATATACATATAAATGTCCAGGACTCGAGCGCATTCACATTCATCACACATATGTTTGATGTTAACTGGGTTCGAACTCTTAAGTAACACTTAGCTGCGAAGCCACGATCACTACCACCTCGGCTATCATAATCAATTCTCTGAAAATGCAAATATCAAAAATTAACTTTTGATAAGTCACGATAGCCGAGTTGTTGGGTGGTCGGAATTTCGAGTCGAGAGACCCGAGTTCGATCCCCAGGAGGCAGTACCAATGAGTTTTTCAAAAGCTTATGTACGAATTTCATCTTATCTTCGGTGGAAGGTGCGTCAAAGGGACTTAATTGTCTAGACTTCACCTCTGTCTACTACCCCAGTATTGGGAATTGCGTGAAGATATTTTTTATATTTGTGATTCACACGGATGTACCGTGTGGTAACGGTGTAAGAATATTGCCACTCCCTTTCTTCCCGTGGATGTCGTAAGAGGCGACTAAGGAAACTGTTTTAAGCATCGTTATGGCAAGCGAAAGATGGCGGGACAACCAACTCTAAATATATCAGACCAAAATAATCAGACCGAAGATGGGCAGTAGCGTCTGAGGCACAAGTGGTCTGGTACTGCGATCGCCAATCCGTTTGCCAAACGTGGTGATAAAGGCAAATTCTCCCTATGGGAGAAGCCTATGTCCTGCAGTGGACTTTAACAGGCAGATATGATGTTATGTAGATAAATATGACCACATGTATGTATGACCACATGTATGTAGATAAATATGACCACATCTCCGAATTCCGCCGTAAGCTCAAGTGGCTTCCAATTCGCCTTCGCAGGAAAACTCATATTCTTCATCTACTTTACTGCATTCTGTTCAATCCCAATGCTCCACATTACTTGAAGGATAGATTTGAATATCTATGTAGTTTACATTCTTTTCCACTCCGATCACAAAATAATTTTCTGCTAAGTACTCCAAAACACTCACACACATGTTAACTCTTTCACTGTAACTGCTATACGACTTTGGAATTCTCTTCCCTTTATATTAGACAATCTCAATCTCTTTCTATCTTTAGAACTAAATTAAAACTTCATTACCTATCCTTTTAATAATCTGTCGTCTATTGCTTATGAAAATTTGTTTTCCATTTAATTTCTAATCCTTTATATATAATTTCTTTGGTTTTATATGGTATATATATATATATATATATATATATATACATATATATATATATATATATATATATATATACATATATATATATATATATATATATATACATATATATATATATATATATATATATGAATATGATGGAACTGAAACGATATACACCCGTTTGAGACGCGGGTCTCGGTTTCATCCGCCGAGGAGTGCATAATAGATTTGACTCATCTAGGACGTGAGGTGGCTTTATAATTTCCCAATTTACGAACTGAAATTGCTTGCGTTATGACAATGGTAATTTATATAGTGATTATGAGCAATACCAACTTATAACTAATCTTGAAATCTGTAGCTTAAATTTCTAAATTCGTCTCATCAATATTTATAAGAACATTTAATAAAGTCGATCTGATAGCCTAGTTTGTATATAAATAAATATTCTCACGCCATTCCCAATAATGGTTGTGAGTTCGAATCCTGTTAAGTACAATCATTTGACCCCTGTATATCTGTTATTTAGAAATCGATGTTAGAATAAATAATTGAATTTTTATATAAAGCTGTAGCTCCAGTAATGGACGTTTAAATATTTATATAAATATATTGCACCGTTAGTTACGACATTAAGACGGCGATAGGCTTTCCTTCTGTCACGTGGGACAGTCACTTGGCATTTATCCCAATGATATATCCCACAACAGAAACTTTGTGCCTCACACTTTGCTGCACGTCACCTGTCAGCTCAATTTTGGCGTATCATTTCGCGGGATGGTTAACTCGCCATCCATTGATTGTTGATTTGACTTGTTGATAGATGAGTATTTTCAAGATTTTCTATAGTTGCCTATATGGGTAATAAGTATGTTATCTTAATAAGTATATAAACCATCATAGTCAATAAAAACTCTCCAATGCCTCTTTTTTTCGAAATACCATAAGTCGATTGTTGAGAACAACTTCCTTTCATGAAAATCTCATTGTACTGATTTTTTTAACATCAAAGAGGTGGTAATAATCAAATTGGCGACCCTATTATCGGAGGAGCGTAATGTTTATAATAATAAATAAATAGTTGGATAGGGACAACATCATATACGATGCTGTGATCCATAAAACCATAAAAGGTAAAGATCGAAGATTACACATACACCCTAAGTGGTTTTCTATATTGATCCAGAAATCGAACCTGGTGATACCTGGAAAACCGGTGTGTATAGCACTCGATCAAGGAGGTCGTCATCAGCTATCAGTTTTCATTAGTCGTGTTTTCAATGTTCATATATATATGTAACCTACGTACTCTTTATTTCGTCATAGCTTTTAAGTGCTTTTTGATTTAGTTTTAAAACAAATTTGTATGCTTACAATATCGCGGGAATCCCTACACTAACTGAGAGATACTGGCTGTAAATATTTTACAAAAACAATATAGAGACCGTACGACTCCATTTTCAAATGATAACGAAATGAGTTCACAGATGGTTATTGTTTGCTAATCAGAATTAATGTAAATTTTTTATTTATTACGAAAGTAATGTTTTTTGCGCTTTTTTTAATGACATAAACCACTCGTGCTGTCATTAATGAAAATCTCACAGTATCTGTAATTACTAGAGAGGGCAAAGAATAGCTTTTAATGCGCATAAAATATTTTTTATATCTTCTATTAGTTAATTCTGATCGTATATAACGAATATAAAGTGATCAAATGTACAAAACTCTACTGTTAAGGGCGTGAACATACTGTATTAATTAAGGGAAAGTATACATAAATAAATAACTTAATGTTCTTTTCTCCAATGTATGTACGTACAAATACAACCAAATAAATAAATACAAAGCATTATAAACATTCGCTTATAATGCTTTGTATACTATTCCCTATTATTTAGTTGTTTTTTAAAGATTACGTCATAACCTGTAAAAGAATTAAAAAGTTTTCACAGGATTCACAATAAAAAAAAATCGAGATTAAATCTAAATATGTAAAAATACTATATCCGTATGCTTGTGGATTCAAAATTCGAAAAGTAGGAGATGGAGATTAATAGAGTCGGTTTTAATTTTCTATCTCAAAGTTCAAACGGATACGGGAAATAAGTGACTTGGTGGTCAAGTCAATTTCTTGTATATAAATTGATGTTTGTGTGTATATATATATATATATATATATATATATATATATATATATATATATATATATATATATATATATATATATATATATATATATATATATATATACACACAAACATCATCACATCTCCTTCTTCTTTAAATAAACCCATTAATACAAGTCTCCCACTACACCCATTGGTACAAAAACTAGGTCTTGACTTTCATTTCGAAAAAAAAACACCCAAGAAATTGACTTGACCACCAAGTCACTTATTTCCCGTATCCGTTTGAACTTTGAGATAGAAAATTAAAACCGACTCTATTAATCTCCATCTCCTACTTTTCGATTATATATATATATATATATATATATATATATATATATATATATATATATATATATATATATATATATATATATATATATATATATACATATATATATATATATATATATATATATATATATATATATATATATATCTATATATATATATATATATATATATATATATATATATATATATATATATACACACACAAACATCATCACATCTCCTTCTTATAAAAATCAAAATACATAATGTGCAGTCACTTTACTATGACTGTAAAGCCTGTGTGCGGGTAGGGCATGACCTGTCACCCATGTTTAGCATCCAAACGGGCGTAAAACAGGGTTGTGTCATGTCTTCCTGGCTGTTCATACTGTATCTCGACAGCTGTTTACAGAAGCTAAAAGATAGCTGTTTGCATGTGAAATTGGGTGACATAAAGGTAAATTGTCTGCTATATGCTGATGATGCAGTGCTTATTGCACCATCAGAGGCAGAACTGCAGGCATTAGTCACGTGTATGAAAGAAGAATGTGAAATTAATGGTCTCCGTTTGAATGCTAATAAAACTAAGGTTCTGGTATTTGAAAGGGACGAAGAAAGAACGAAGTGCGAAATTTGGGTAAATCAGGAATGTCTAGAACAGGTGAATGAAATTGTATACTTGGGGAGTGCGTTTAGCCGGGATGGAAGATGTGATTAAGATGTGGACAGGCGTGTCGCTGCCGGGAACAAAGTCAATGGTGCCCTGACTGCGTTATCAAAAGGCAAGGCGTTGTGAAAAGTGCACGCCTTGCAATACATAACGCAGTGTTGTTACCGACTTTGTTATATGGCAGCGAAATCTGGGTATGCCAGAAGAAGCATAAAAGCAGTTTGAATGCAGTGGAGATGCGATCTCTTCGTAAAATGTGCGGCCTTACCATGGCCGACCGAAAGCGAACCGAAGAGATTCGCAAAATGGCAGGTTTGAAAGATAAGCTTGTCTCAAAAATGGACAAGGGCGTGCTTCGATGGTTTGGGCACGTTGAGCGAATGAGTGAAGACCGAATGGTGAAGAAAATATATAGCGCGAAAGTTAATATTAGAAGGTGTTGAGGTAGACCAAGACTAACTTTCGAAGACCATGTGAGCAAATTGCTCGAAGAGGGGAGGGTCAAGAGTACTCGGATACCTAGACGTGCATGTATGAAGAGGATGATGAATCTGAAAGAAACGAAGAAGTATGTAGGGATCGTGACACTTGGCGATCTGTTCTCTCTGGCTACCCCGTCAGGGATTGTGCTTGAAGATAAATAAATAAATAAATAAATAAAATACATAATAAACTACATGAACCTCTGCAAAATGTAACAAACAACTTTATTTTTATAAAGAAATTAATGATTATTTAAAAATAAAAGCTATTATAGTGTTATACTATAGACAAATTAAATTATAGAAATGTAACTAAAATTACCTAATAAAAATATGAAAATATTACAAGATTTAATGTTCTATTTACTTATAAAACATGCTTGTATTTTAATTGTTGTCCCTTTTAACAGGATCCATTACGATCTGTCTACTATTACTAAGATCACATAACTATTGCGGATTGCAAAATATAGTAATAATAAAATAAATAGTAAGACGTCGAATTTCCTTACGCTGCGGTGTGTACACGGCTTAAGTCATTCAATCATTATGTATGTATGTGGCTTCGTATGCTCGTAATTTATCCGAACCGCTCAGTGAGCCGTGTTCGGCAGCAGAATTACTGGATTACGTAGGTCAGACATGTTGCGGGCGGCTTTATTAGTCTCTAATGCGGCTCTCGCGAAATTATGACTTAGAGCCAAGCTCTATGTATAGATATTTAGATGCCATGACCCATCGACCTCGGATAATAAAGTTTTGTTGGGGGAAGTTTCTTTATTTTGCTTTGATGGAAGGTTTTCTAGTAGGGTTACGCAATAAACTGTGAGGGCTGGCAACTATGTTGGGGTTATAAACAAAATTACATTTTTTTAGAGGTAAATGTTTATAAATAAAATATAAATACATAGACCGGGACAAAATCAAACACATTTCTCTGATCCCAAAGTAAGCAGCTTAATCACCTGTGTCATTAATTAAGCATAATTAAATTATTCTTTTGGTATTATTTAAACGAATTAAAAATACAGTAAATCGAAATATATTTATTTTAATTTCAACATTGGCAACAATAAAAATCTCTCGTCTAGTGGAAAACTTAAATTTTTCTATTTTTAATTGTAGACACACGTCTACGAGTATTTCTACTTTTAAAGGCATGTGAAAATGCATCTTCACATATAAATTAAACATAATATTTATTCCCAGATCTGATATATTATCAATCGAAAGCTATTTTATTTTATTTTCAAGTACATACATTTTATTATTAATTTTATTCATTATTTAAATTTTTTTCTCATCCATCATAATTTTACAGAAATTCTATAAGACATTAAGTTACGTACGATAAAAAAATTTATTTATTAATTATTGAACAATATGTAAAATTTCGCTGTGTAAAGTACTGTAAATGTAAACTAAATAAATTGCCAATCAATGATGATTATTTTTTAATCTCTCAATTGCAGGCTGCAATAGTAGCAGTATATTTGTATGTTATCAGGTATCGACTGACTATGTAATAAAAAAGTTTTGACAACAACCTAAAGAAAATTTAATTGTAAAACACTATCTAAACCCAAAATATTGGTCAATTAGTTTTAGTAATTTCGCTGATACCAATTTATAAATTTTTATATATATACCAGATTAGGTCGTATAAAAAATAAGATTTATTGTATGTAGTTTATGTCAATGTCGTCATCTTTTTATCTGAAAGCGAAGCTTCATCATTGAATTCCTTGTATAAAACGAGATATGAAATAATTATGAAACAAATTTCTTCCTAAGCCGATATAGTCGTAAACAAGTTTAGCGAGTTATTTTAGTAAATAGTAAGTCAAAGGTACGATAGCCGACTGGTTGGGTGACTGAATGGTGGTTGGAAGATCGGAATTCGAGTCAAGAGATCCAAGATCCCCAAGGCTCCGATGCGTTTTTTAAAAACTTAAGTACGATTTGTATCGATGGCTTGGACATAAAGACGGCGACGGGCGCACAACATTGTCCCAACAAATACCTCTGTCTACCCCTGCATTGGGGAATGACGTGAAAATATTTTTTTTGTAGGTTAAGGAGAAAAAAAACTTACTGCTGCAACATAGATTCAATAAAGGCGTAGAGAAGACTGCGGGTTATAACTTCTGTAGGACCACTTGTACTACGCTCGCTCCGCTTACCCGGAATCTGTAGGGAAAAAAAACATTTGTATTTTGCAAGTATATTTGTCGTGTGGTACCAAGTAAAAATTGAAATGTAGATGAACAAGATGTCTCTATTTGACGCTGGTATTCTGTAAAGGCATATATATTTACCTATTTTCACGTGAAAACATTTCATTAATTTCATTCCCAACTGCCTGTAAAAGTCCACTGCAAGACACAGGCCTCTTTCATAAGTTGATCCATAACAGCCATTCCTAAAACGTGCTTTGACGACCGCAGTACCACCTTACACCTTAGACGCTTTTGTCCATCACTGGTCTGCTTTATTTTGTTCTGATATTTTTCGTCGCTATACTCCATCGACCATCTGTCGCCATCGCTTGGTATAGATAGCCATTTTGAAGGCATTTCCCTTAGTTGAGTCATACACCCATATACATGACACCCATGGGAAGTAAGGGGGTTCAATATTCCTACACAGATGTCACACGGGAACATATACACATATATATAGGATTATGGTCTCTAGCTTTAGTCGATAGATCTTAAAAACTTACAAAAATGTCACCGAGTATTGGCTCCAAATACGTTGCATTAGCCACATTATAATAGTTTGCTTCGAAGAACCAGGAGACGCTTACAGTTGATTCTGGTTGGACAGGTATAGATATAGTTGTAAATACCTGGAGAAAAAATGTTATAAACTTAAACTTTTATAACTTACACCGTGTAAATTTGCACAGCAAGATGTAGGAGTCTCCTTCTTCAGGGGGATTTTCCACATTTCACCAGGCAAGTATTGACGATTACAAAACCGGATACCTCACACTACATATATACTCGTAAACATATGTTTAGTATTATTTTTCAGTGTTAAAATCTTAAAATGTTTTTGTTAGCCATCTTAAAATCTTTTTAGTTTACAGTAGTTTATTAGAATACATAACAATGTTGTAGCTATTACTCTCATGACTTTTTATAAATATCCTCACGCCATTCCCAATACAGGAGTAGACAGAGCTCTTGTCTAGACTATTAAACCCCTTCGACCCACTTTCCACCGAAGATATTTTGGAACAACGTGGGAGATGTTGAGCTCATCGCCATCTTTTATTTCTGTCTCTTTTTTGATTCTTTTATTGTTTTTTAAGCATGGTAATTGTTATATGATACTTAAATAAATTTTGATGCAACAAAAATCCTATGATTTCCGGCAAAGGGCAGTGTATTATTTATCATAATGTTACACCTTATACTGTGCTCAGAGTAAAGTTATACCCAAGTATTGTATAGTTAGCTAGTTTACATCTGAATGTATATGCACAATGTTGGGCAAAAATAAAGTATCTGAATTTAAAACAACTAAAAATTTTTTGAATTTGAAATTTGAATTTAGAATATTTGATCATTTGTGCAAGCATCGCTTAAAAACTATTTATACAGATTTTATAATTTCATTCACTGATGTGAAATAATTAATATTATTTTTTCCTTAAGGTCACGATAGCCGAGTGGATCGGTGGTCGGAATTTCGACCCGAGTTCGATACCCAAGTGGCAGGCTCGTACCAGTGGTTCGGTGGTCGGAATTTCGAGTCGAGAGACCCGAGTTCGATCCACAAGTGGCAGGCTCGTACCAATGAGTTTTTCAAAAACTTATGTACGAATTATATCGTTGGCTTGGGCATAAAGGCGACGACGGGCTCACCACCTATCACATTGTCCCGAAAATATCTTCGGTGGAAGGTGTGTCAAAGGGACTTAATTGTCTAGACTAGACCTCTGTCTACCCCTGTATAGGGAATTGTGTGAAGATATTTATTTATTTATTATTATTATTATTTATTTATTTTATCCCTGTGATCAGGCGATGCAGCTGTATGGCTTGTCATCTCGGATCTGAAGATCCATCTTACTTTATTTGTTGGTTTGGGATTTTTTTTCTATTGCATTGCTTTGATTGTTTTATGATTTGCCAGTTTCTAAATGTTTGTAGCTATAACGTACGATAAACAAATGTGACATGAAAAACTTTCGGAGTTTCTTTCGCCGGTTTCTTCTCTGTCAAAGAAACCTCGGTCAAAACGGTAGTAGCTTCAAAAACAAGACTTCTTACAAGTGAAATCAATATTCCTTTATCGATAGATAAGGATTTTAATTTTGATTTTAATATACCTATGGGTAGAGTTTGAGCAGACACAACTATGAATCATAATTCAGTTGATAATTTAGTTTCAAACGGATGTCAAAGTTGCTGGAAACAGCCTAGTGTACGTAATATTTTTGTCGATCACTGTACTTAGCAAAACATAAAACTCTATATCTTTAGTGTAATATGCGGAAATGCGTGGAAAGTATTTTTGTATTTTTTTTAACTGTAGTAGTGTGCCGATAAGTTACGTCACACTCTATTAACAATCAATGATTAATGAGGATATTTTTGTGTTTCAACATCAAATTGGGCTTTGTTTACTTATGAAGTTACTTACGCCCCATTGTGTGTTCGGAGTAAAAATCAAATAGCGCCTTTGTCTCCCGCTCCCATCGGCGTTGTTTTGTCCATTGACCGAAATATTCATCAGACAGAAACTGAAAATCAATAACAAATTACATGGGAATGCTTTTAGTTTCTATATGTCAAATTATTGTCGATTGTCTTTCCGAAATAATTTTTGTTTGGGGCTTATATTAATATGACGACATTTTATCTTTCTCCATTGAAAGACATTGAAGATAAGTGACAAACGATTAAAGACAATTTTGTAAGGATGAGATATTGATTAAAAAAACATAAGCATCTCTTTTATATCATGTATGTAGCAGTGACTTCTACTAAGGTACATATAATTATATTAAAATATAAGTTTGTAAATGCATATAGCTGAGCAAAACCCACCCTTAGTGATTTGAAAAAGGTTAGAGCAGACAAATATCGGCTCGATGCGTGTTAGCTGACTTTATTCAGATGTCCAGATGTTCTCACGACATTTGCTTGACCAGCAAGCTCGTGGTAAGTTTTGCAATTAATATTGCAATTATTTTTTAGGTCCGGTAAACGAACAAGGGTCACTCGCGTATTAAAGCGATCGCCCAGACCACTAAGTTACCCCTTAACTACTATTGTGTGTGTGAGATTTTATTTTTAATAAAAAATACATAATTAAATAGACAGGCTTATATACAAAAACCGCAATTACATTATGATAATGGACGGTTACGGTGTGATGGTAATTTTTTTACACCTATAATTTTAAATGAATTCGTATAAAATTTCCTATGTCATATTTATATTTATATTCATGTGTATCGTATAGTATAATATTTTGTAAGGTAGTCAGTTAATATGGATTACTTACTTAAATTGCACTGTTACGGATTAATCTACAGATTTACTTACATAAGAACCTTCCTTACACAAGAAAGATGACCTTATCACTAAAATTGATAAGGGCGTGCTTCGATGGTTTGGTTTGGTGATGGGTTCACTCAACGTGCGAGCGAATGAGCGAAGACTGAATGGTGAAGAAAATATATAGCGCGAAAGTTAATATTAAAAGTTGGCGAGGTAGGCCGAGGCATAGTACTTGACGAGGTATCTGTTCTCTCAATAGATCGCCAAGTGCCACGATCCTTACATATCTCTTTCGATTCTCAAATTTATCATTTTAATCACACACGCACGTCACGACTATCTAGTTGCATTGTTAAATTCGTGAATTAAATTGGAGAAATCAATCATTTGATAAAAGTGGATATTATCAAGATTTAGTATCAAAAAAGGACTACGTACGGTAATATGTAAAATGGTGTCCACATAATTGACTACTTATTACAAGAAAACGTCTGACCAACTAGAAATTTGTCATGTGTGTAGGTTTCAAGAAAATTACCGCAACCAAAGATCTACAAATAATCCTACAGATGGATCAACATTTTCCATTGCTTAACTAATTTAGCTTCTTTTTCTATAGCATCTAGGTTCATATCAGGACAGTTAGGATGAAAGTTTATGCCCGACTTAGGATTTACGAACGTCAGTTAAAGTGTGAACATACGTGTGGATGATGCTTAACGTAGAAGTCAGTTTGGACAACAAATTTGCTCAGTCGTCGTTCGAGTGGCCGTGTACAGATATACAGTACAACTTTTAATTATTTTTTATTGATCAGAATGTTATTATCTTTTGATTTTTGCTCTTGCACATGAAATTGCATATTTTTTGTGTAAGTTGTATGATGAGTTCTATGTCTGTTACTAATAATGAATATTACTTAATAATGAGTAGTAACTTAAAAATGAGTTACTTTATATTGTGTAAAAAAATTACATTTAACTTTCCAAATAAATTATATTGACACGAGGTTATGTCGTACATTTTTTTGTGAAATGTGAGGTAGCCATCTTTTAGTCCAAGCCAACGACATAATTAGTACTTAAGTTTTTGAAAAAACCGATTGGTACGAGCCTGCCACCTGGGTCTCAAACTCTTTTGATTCGAATCGCGATACAATAGATTAAAGAAATACAGTATGTCTCGTAATAGATTTTTGACAACCACTGAAAGTCAATAACAAAGGTGTAATAAACTTAAACGGACAGTGTATGGATATTCGGCTTCATATTTTTAAGCATAGGTACTAATTTTAATTAAATTTAAACTTCCAAAGTTAAGATATTGCAAAGTACGCCTAGATGCATTTGACCATCGCCGCGGACGTTCCCCGGCGCTAATCTCTTAAATATTCCAGAGAAAGCCTTTACCTCATCGCGTGTATTTACGTAAGTTAGCATGCTACTGTGGCAACATCTATGTCTCCATATTGGAAGCTCGCTAGTGGCAGATTTAGGAATTCTTCCTAATCCTGTCAGCCACTGAGGATCATCAACGACGGACTCCCTTCTCCTCAGGCTGACACTGCGGCATCGGCATTGTGACCATACATCTCGACTCACTGTAGATCTGGTCACAGCCTCTCACCGCAACGCCAGATTGCTCAACGTCAATCTCTCCGCACTTCCGACCTCCAGTCTCAGCAGGGGAGTGATGTGGCGACATCTATGTCTCCACATTGGAAGCTCGCTAGTGGCGGATTCAGGAAACACGTCGACGTCCTACATCGCGGTATCGAAGTTCGCACGATGACATGCATATATACGATTACCGATAGCGCACACTGTGGAGGAGACGTCCTCCACAGGTCACGATCACCCGACCGGGCAGGTAGCTACCCTTTTCTTGCAGCACATCATTCCGCTACTCTACCATTGTACGGCGGTTCTCAAGTTTGAAGATATAGAAGAAAATCACCGCTAAGCAACATAATCTGTACGATCACTTGTCGCCGATTAGTCGTAGCTTACCAAACAAGTGCTAATTGACAGATAAAGTTAAACTAGAGTATAAAACTTGACTCTCGTACTGAGCGCGGATTGGAAGTCTAGTTAGAGGCGTGAGTAATTTAATTAAGGTCAAAGTACATATCGAAATATCCATGTTTGGAAAATTTTGTATGCACTCGTTAAGACACTTGTTTATAGAATAGGAATTGGTCTGTTAGTATATATTGGTATTATAATACTCTAAACTATAAAATGTTAATTGTTATTCAATGTTCCAATGATTAATTTGGACAAGTAGAAGTCACGATAGCCGAGTGGTTGGGTGGTCGGAATTTCGAGTCGCGACACCAGAGTTCGATCCCCAGATGGCAGGCTCAAAACCATATGTACGATTTTTGTCGTTGGCTTGGACATAAAGACGGCGACGGACTCACCACCGGTCACGTTGTCCCAAAAATATCTTCGGTGGAGGTGGGTCAACTTCGACTTTATTGTCTAGACCTCTGTCTACCCCTGTATAGGGAATGGCGTGAAGATGTATTAGGACAACGACCTCAACGACCCGATACTTGAGATGATAGTTGGTAGTGACTATCCCTTAGAAGGTAAGAGTTGTGGATTCGAATATCTATGAAAATCGCACACTAAGACGGCCATTGTCTTACCACTTATTGACCTAGCTCTTAATACTTAAACTTAACTCTTAATACTTAAAAATATTTTTAAAACTTTTTCTACATTACAGTCTCATTATCTCTTTGTTTGTTCCGGCTTATCTCTAAAACAGCTACACCAATTTTAACGGGATTCACTTCCACTGGCAATTAGCAGATGTTTTAAGGCGTAACTTAGTCTCCTGTTATTTTATAAAAGTAATCAGGGTTCTGCGATAAAAGTAAGAACGCGGGCAAAGCGGCAGGGGCAGCTAGTCGTATTACGTGTTGTGCATGCTGCATACTAGGCCATTTAAAAAAAATAGAAATATCACAGGCAAATAACTAGTTATATATCGGAACTATATGGTTATTAATGGCCAAAATATTGCATATTCTTATATAAAATAAACTCAACTTTTGAGGTATAAGAACGATTGTGAAAAGAAAAAGAAATGACATATCTTCTTCTTTCTTAAGTAATTCAACGTTTGAAAAACATTTTTAATATTAATACAGAAATTTTACGTTTTCACTATTACAAATTTTACTACTAAGATTCATAAATTATCCTCCCCCATGTAATAACGTTTCTCTTTATACCATTTTTGTTCTCGTATTTTCATTGCATGTGACTTAAAAAGGAAAAACAAGTCGCTAAGTTTACTATTAGTAAAATGAAAAACATATACACACACACATATTTCATACATAGTTCCATTTTTCCAAACACTCATATCGAACATCGAGTATACCGCATCAAAGGAAACCGTTCTCATTCTATGGCCAATTTACTGAAATGAAGGATTTAAATGGGATTCTGCGGTCGCTGTACGTTGCTTTTGATATTCACACTGAAACTGTTAATTTCATATTTTAAATTGAGAGTTAAAATGATACTACTAATGCTCTCTTAATACGTGTACTCCTAATTTCGTGTTAATGGTGTAAGAATATTGCCACACCCTTTCTACCTGTAGTTGTCGTAAGAGTGACTAAGAAAAAACCTTAAATATCATTTTGTCAACCGATAGATGGCGGGATAACCATCACTAAAAAAGACACAGCAGATGTATAACGGCTTCTATAATGCGACTTGTTTGGTACTGCCATCCGCATCGGATCGCCAATCCGCGTGCTTTGTTCTTTGCCATAATTGCCACGTGATGATCTTGGCAAATGCTCATTATAGAAGAGGAATTAATTGGAGTTTACTTTTAAAGATCGTTATATACACAGTATGTAAACAGTTCAAGACAGTATGACGTCCTCCGTGGACGAGTGGCGTAAACACCTTCTATTCCCGGACGGGTCAATGTAGAAGAACCACTATTTCTACATTTTCTCTGGTCTGGGTGTTTGTGGTGCCTTCGTTGTTTCCAATTCCCGTACCTCAAGTGCTTTAGCACATGTTGTCCCTATCTATATATGTATTTATTTATCGAAAACAAATAATGTGCATTACATAATTCTTATATAAAATAAACTCAACTTTTGAGGTATAAGAACGATTGTGAAAAGAAAAAGAAATGACATATCTTCTTCTTTCTTAGTAATTCAACGTTTGAAAAACATTTTTAATATTAATACAGAAATTTTACGTCTTTCACTATTACAAATTTTACTACTAAGATTCATAAATTATCCTCCCCCATGTAATAACGTTTCTCTTTATACCATTTTTGTTCTCGTATTTTCATTGCATGTGACTTAAAAAGGAAAAACAAGTCGCTAAGTTTACTATTAGTAAAATGAAAAAACATATACACACACACACACATATTGCATACATAGTTCCATTTTTCCAAACACTCATATCGAACATCGAGTATACCGCATCAAAGGAAACCGTTCTCATTCTATGGCCAATTTACTGAAATGAAGGATTTAAATGGGATTCTGCGGTCGCTGTACGTTGCTTTTGATATTCACACTGAAACTGTTAATTTCATATTTTAAATTGAGAGTTAAAATGATACTACTAATGCTCTCTTAATACGTGTACTCCTAATTTCGAGTGTTAATGGTGTAAGAATATTGCCACACCCTTTCTACCTGTAGTTGTCGTAAGAGTGACTAAGAAAAAACCTTAAATATCATTTTGTCAACCGATAGATGGCGGGATAACCATCACTAAAAAAGACACAGCAGATGTATAACGGCTTCTATAATGCGACTTGTTTGGTACTGCCATCCGCATCGGATCGCCAATCCGCGTGCTTTGTTGTTTGTCATAATTGCCACGTGATGATCTTGGCAAATGCTCATTATAGAAGAGGATATATTAATTGGAGTTTACTTTTAAAGATCGTTATATACACAGTATGTAAACAGTTCAAGACAGTATGACGTCCTCCGTGGACGAGTGGCGTAAACACCTTCTATTCCCGGACGGGTCAATGTAGAAGAACCACTATTTCTACATTTTCTCTGGTCTGGGTGTTTGTGGTGCCTTCGTTGTTTCCAATTCCCGTACCTCAAGTGCTTTAGCACATGTTGTCCCTATCTATATATGTATTTATTTATCGAAAACAAATAATGTGCATTACATAATTCTTATATAAAATAAACTCAACTTTTGAGGTATAAGAACGATTGTGAAAAGAAAAAGAAATGACATATCTTCTTCTTTCTTAAGTAATTCAACGTTTGAAAAACATTTTTAATATTAATACAGAAATTTTACGTTTTTCACTATTACAAATTTTACTACTAAGATTCATAAATTATCCTCCCCCATGTAATAACGTTTCTCTTTATACCATTTTTGTTCTCGTATTTTCATTGCATGTGACTTAAAAAGGAAAAACAAGTCGCTAAGTTTACTATTAGTAAAATGAAAAAACATATACACACACACACATATTTCATACATAGTTCCATTTTTCCAAACACTCATATCGAACATCGAGTATACCGCATCAAAGGAAACCGTTCTCATTCTATGGCCAATTTACTGAAATGAAGGATTTAAATGGGATTCTGCGGTCGCTGTACGTTGCTTTTGATATTCACACTGAAACTGTTAATTTCATATTTTAAATTGAGAGTTAAAATGATACTACTAATGCTCTCTTAATACGTGTACTCCTAATTTCGAGTGTTAATGGTGTAAGAATATTGCCACACCCTTTCTACCTGTAGTTGTCGTAAGAGTGACTAAGAAAAAACCTTAAATATCATTTTGTCAACCGATAGATGGCGGGATAACCATCACTAAAAAAGACACAGCAGATGTATAACGGCTTCTATAATGCGACTTGTTTGGTACTGCCATCCGCATCGGATCGCCAATCCGCGTGCTTTGTTGTTTGTCATAATTGCCACGTGATGATCTTGGCAAATGCTCATTATAGAAGAGGAATTAATTGGAGTTTACTTTTAAAGATCGTTATATACACAGTATGTAAACAGTTCAAGACAGTATGACGTCCTCCGTGGACGAGTGGCGTAAACACCTTCTATTCCCGGACGGGTCAATGTAGAAGAACCACTATTTCTACATTTTCTCTGGTCTGGGTGTTTGTGGTGCCTTCGTTGTTTCCAATTCCCGTACCTCAAGTGCTTTAGCACATGTTGTCCCTATCTATATATGTATTTATTTATCGAAAACAAATAATGTGTATTACATAATTCTTATATAAATAACAGATGGTATTTTAGTTTTAGAATTGTAGTTTGAAGCTACAGATACATAATACTTTAGATGCTACGTCCTGTCAGATTAATTTTGTGCTTTTAGAACTTGTTTTACGCGATGACTGTCTATGATTTGTCGGTTTCTATCTCTGTACCTATTAAAGGCTTTATTTGCATGTGTTTGTACATTGCTTATATGTGTTATATTACTTACAACTTTTCTAAATACTTCATTTAAATTTCCAGAACTGATTTGTCGGAAAATAATTTTGTATACGATCTTTTAGAGCTTGGGGACACAAACATACGGAAACTTAATTTTAATATTACAAAGATTATGCTTCCAGTCATTTACAGCTATACTAACGCTATTTAATATCAAAGGGGAAGAATACTAAAATATTCAGGCAAAGTGCGTTGTTTGCAAAGAAAGAAACAAGGTCTAACCACAATATTTTCAAAAGATGCCTATAAAATAATTGAATAACACGGAACATAAAATTATATTGCATTTATTAAAATAAGTGTCGACCGCTAAGTACGTTCGACACTTATTTAAATAAATGCAATATAATGCGTATCGAACATAATATTAAAAAAACACAATATAGTGTCATCATAACTATGATATAGTCCCTTACTTGACTTTCTCTAATTGTAGTTGTTGTTTGTCTTAGTTGGTCACATACTTCACACAGGAATTTGTGAATATTTGACAGTGGTAGAGCCACGCATCAGCTTTTGTTGTTGCATGAATGGATCGGCTCGACCAGGGAAGATGTAGAAGAATTTATTTTTTACCTCACAGAATACCGGCGTGAAGTAGAAGTCTAACAAACTTCTGCGTTTCGTATGGTGAGTGCAGGTAACCGGAGGCCCACACACCCCGTCCCCCAATTCTGGGGAGGGGGTGGCGTGCACTCTAAGGCCGGCAACGCATCTGCTATGCCTGGTATTCCGGGTGTTCATGGCATTCTCAACATATACAAAACACATATGACGTCCAAATAACATACTTGTCTACATGACATACTTCTCTATCTTAAGGAAGGAGTTACCAACAACCACCCTTATTTTAGTATAATTGGAGAAAATTGACTTATTTGTAAAAAACTATTGGCGCCCTCTGGGTGGAAATAAATCGACGTCTGTCTTTTCGATTAGATAAAAGTTCTTAAATACAATATATGACGTATAATGGTGGAAATTATATAGAAGTAAGTTATAGTGCATTTCATATTATGCACTGCTTTGTTAATAATTATCGGTTTCATTTTTACAATTGTTCTTAAAAATGATATGGTAACATTTTTAGAATAAAACTAAAGTATGTGTTAGTTCAGTGTAGCAGCTATTTTCATTACAATTTTAAGTTTGTTAAGCCGTTATAGACTAAAAGTGTAACAAAAAGTCACAAATGCTTGATTTTATAATATTTACTAGCTAGCCGTCTCACTTAGAAAAGTAAAATCAGGTTTCATATTTCTTCCACAGAAACATAGGACTTTTCTGAGATTACAATTAGCCTGTGTGCTGTTCCGAACTATTCATTCAAAAATAGTTCTGTTCAATTCAAACTTCCATAAACGCTACTTTTCGTATTGATAATAGTAATAATAGGTAAGATTTGAAATATTTTATATATATAAAGAATATCTACATCATATTATAAATTTTACATGGTAAAATATATTAATAAAATAAAAGGTTTTGCATTCATTATCAGTACAATGAAATTGCTTGTTAAGATTTAAAAGTAAATATATAAACAATATTTCTATACGATTTTATTATTAAAAATTAAGTCGAATTCAATTCAAATCAAGCGATCAGTTAGAGCTCATAGAATTCGGAGTGCCGGAATCGGTTGCTAATGGTGCAAACATCGTCAAACTCAATTTCGATTACAGTTTCGTCTTATTTCTGGCAAATAGCTCTTAAACACGTATATTTCTGATCTCTTGAATTCACAGAGGCGGAAATAATAAAGTCATTTATGTAAAATATATTCCGTTAAAGTACTGGAAGTTGATATTGCTTCTTAATTAACTTATATCAATGAAATCTTTTGGTTCTGTGGTAACGATTTAAACCATTTAAAAAGTGTATGAAACTTAAATTCCAAGTGAATTAATAATTTCTCTGACAGTAGAAATGGAATGATATTTAAAACTTCTTATGAAAAAGGTGACAGTATTTTGTAGCTAATATGCTAGCGTACGAAAAATAAACTTTAAAGCATTGAAAATTATATCGTGGTTTCCAATGATGGAGGGACTATAGAATATTATTAATCAAACAAGTAATTAGTCACTATAGCCGAGTGGTTTGGTGGTCGGAATTTCGAGTCGAGAGACCCCTGTTCGATCCCCAGGTGGCAGGCTCGTACCAATGGGTTTTTCAAAAATTTATGTACGAATATCTTTGGCTTGGACATAAAGACGGCGACGGGCTCACCACCTGTTACGTTGTCCCGAAAATATCTTCGGTGGAAGGTGGGTCGAAGAGACTTAATCGTCTAGACTAGACCTCTGTCTACCCCTGTATTGGGAATTACGTGAAGATATTTATGTTTATTTATAAACAAGTATAAGTAGACCTGGTGGTAGCATCTAAGGTGTTAGTTTTCAGGTATTTGAACCGCCAATACGCTTAATAAACTTGAGCCGAGCAAGGCGATTGTGGCAGACCCCTTCGAGATGTCTAACAGTGGACTATTACAGGCCTATGTGTATGTTTATGTAAATAAATATCTAGGTTCTTTTTGATATTAAATACAATCTTTTGTTTCAGTTTATCATTGGTTTGGGTGTACCTGTCGATTTGAAGGAAGCTTCTGTGACAGTTGGCACCGTCATAAAATTTCAATATGACTTACCAACAAACAGTACAGAGTATACTAGTAGAATTTACGGGTTCGCTAATACGGTCTCCAGAGATATGGATGGAGACGCCGAAGATGAGGAAGTCAAAGAAAATGAAACAGACGGACCTAGAAATTATTTGGCTGAGAGTGATAACGATACCCTTGTTGATATAACATTCGAAGATAGAAGAAAACGTTCAATATTGTTTTCAGAAGGAGGATTAATTAATAGTGTTGATAATTCAAAAGATAATTCTGAGTTATCTCTTGAAGAAGCTATAAAGCGACAAGAAATGATTGACGCTAAACATAAGGAAGAGGATTATGAACCTCAAAGAATGAATAGATGGGATTTCTATAAAATTATAGAGCATATGGTAGAGAGGTAAATTGTTATTATTATTTGTAAGGCAAGGAGACAAAAGAATAAGATAATAGCGATGTCTTATACTATAATGAGACCGTATTCTATGTTGGCGTCTTCAGAGGTCTAGACAGTTTTAAATAAAACGATTATTTACGGTTGTTTTGACGGACGGTTTAAGTCGCGATAGCCGAGTTGTTGGGTGGTCGGAATTTCGAGTCGAGAGACCCGAGTTCGATCCCCAGGTGGCAGTACCAATGAGTTTTTCAATAACTTATGTACGAATTTCATCGTTGGCTTGGACATAAAGACGGCGACGGGCTCACCACCTGTCACGTTGTCCCGAAAATATCTTTGGTGGAAGGTGGGTCAAAGGGACTTAATTGTCTAGACTTGACCTCTGTCTACCCCTGTATTGGGAATTGCGTGAAGATATTTATGTTTATTTATAAACAAGTATAAGTAGACCTGGTGGTAGCATCTAAGGTGTTAGTTTTCAGGTATTTGAACCGCCAATACGCTTAATAAACTTGAGCCGAGCAAGGCGATTGTGGCAGACCCCTTCGAGATGTCTAACAGTGGACTATTACAGGCCTATGTGTATGTTTATGTAAATAAATATCTAGGTTCTTTTTGATATTAAATACAATCTTTTGTTTCAGTTTATCATTGGTTTGGGTGTACCTGTCGATTTGAAGGAAGCTTCTGTGACAGTTGGCACCGTCATAAAATTTCAATATGACTTACCAACAAACAGTACAGAGTATACTAGTAGAATTTACGGGTTCGCTAATACGGTCTCCAGAGATATGGATGGAGACGCCGAAGATGAGGAAGTCAAAGAAAATGAAACAGACGGACCTAGAAATTATTTGGCTGAGAGTGATAACGATACCCTTGTTGATATAACATTCGAAGATAGAAGAAAACGTTCAATATTGTTTTCAGAAGGAGGATTAATTAATAGTGTTGATAATTCAAAAGATAATTCTGAGTTATCTCTTGAAGAAGCTATAAAGCGACAAGAAATGATTGACGCTAAACATAAGGAAGAGGATTATGAACCTCAAAGAATGAATAGATGGGATTTCTATAAAATTATAGAGCATATGGTAGAGAGGTAAATTGTTATTATTATTTGTAAGGCAAGGAGACAAAAGAATAAGATAATAGCGATGTCTTATACTATAATGAGACCGTATTCTATGTTGGCGTCTTCAGAGGTCTAGACAGTTTTAAATAAAACGATTATTTACGGTTGTTTTGACGGACGGTTTAAGTCGCGATAGCCGAGTTGTTGGGTGGTCGGAATTTCGAGTCGAGAGACCCGAGTTCGATCCCCAGGTGGCAGTACCAATGAGTTTTTCAATAACTTATGTACGAATTTCATCGTTGGCTTGGACATAAAGACGGCGACGGGCTCACCACCTGTCTCATTGTCCCGAAAATATCTTTGGTGGAAGGTGGGTCAAAGGGACTTAATTGTCTAGACTTGACCTCTGTCTACCCCTGTATTGGGAATTGCGTGAAGATACATTTTATATTATATTTGACGGACGGAAGTTTTTGCCCACCAGTATGCATACTCAGGATACTAGATTACTTTAATTAATTAATTTTGTTGTTATATTATCAATTTTAAGTCACGATAGCCGAGTGGTGGGGCGGTCGGAATTTAAAGTCAAATAACCAGAGTTCGATCCCCAGGTGGCAGTACCAATGAGTTTTTCAATAACTTATGTACGAATTTCATCGTTGGCTTGGACATAAAGACGGCGACGGGCTCACCACCTGTCACGTTGTCCCGAAAATATCTTTGGTGGAAGGTGGGTCAAAGGGACTTAATTGTCTAGACTAGACCTCTGTCTACCCCTGTATTGGGAATTGCGAGAAGATACATTTTATATTATATTTGACGGACGGAAGTTTTTGCCCACCAGTATGCATACTCAGGATACTAGATTACTTTAATTAATTAATTTTGTTGTTATATTATCAATTTTAAGTCACGATAGCCGAGTGGTGGGGCGGTCGGAATTTAAAGTCAAATAACCAGAGTTCGATCCCCAGGCGACAGGCTCATTTTGGGTTTTTGGGACTTCTCAAAAACTTATATATGAATTGTATCGTTGGCTTGGACATAATGACGGCGACGGGCTCACTACCTGTCTCATTGTCCCGAAAATATCTTGAAGGTGGGTCGAAGGGACTCAATTGTCTAGACTAGACCTCTGTCTACCCCTGTAATGGGAAATGCGTGAAGATATTTATATTTTTTTTTTCATTTATTTTTATTTCTTTTTAACTTTCAATAAATCTTTGATTATTTAAGTAATATTTACAGCAATTTAACGTGCATGACAAATTATTCTTTAGTTACCATTTAGTTTTTTTTTTGTTTGCTTTAGCATAAAATAACCAACCCAACTTATATTTCCTTGTTGTTTGTTTTGAACTCATCCATGATACATCCATGATTTAGTTTGACAACTTCTTGACGAACCCTATCTCTGTGTTCAATATTTGTTGTTGTTTCATGTATGCGCATTGTTTCCAAAGTTACTGGCTGTGTAGGAAAAATTTTATGAGTTTTCAATTTATAAAAACAGTATTTATTTTTCTTTTAAACAGAAATATTTTATGGATGTATTTATGTGTAATATATTTTATTTATCACTGTATTATATTTTATCTATGTGTAATAAAAAACAATTATTGCTAACTTGATTAGCAGTAAAATGCTATTTATAATTTGATGTAAGCTATTTTTTTCTTTCGAGGGTTATAGGAATATACACCTAAACAAATTTATACATACCAATTTTGTCGTAACTAATATTAATTTCACGACCCTTAGTTAATAGTGACTTAGTGATTCATGGTGACTAAGCCCAGTAAATCTTAATGGCAACAAACGACGGCAAACTACCTTGATATATCCGAAATTAATCAGACCATGATTTAGAGAATATTTGCATGACGATAAGTACATGTTTCATCAATGTTTGAATCTATATTATTTAAGTTATTTATATATGTTGGTATTTATATACATGTATTCGCATCTTTTCATCATTACCTTGTGGCAAGACGATATGATATATAGATATATCCGGATGGTATTTTTTGTGAACTACTATTAACTACTTTCTTATTCGTAAATCAATGCTAACTATAAATATAAATAAATAAATATCTTCACGCAATTTCCAATACAGGGTTAGACAGAGGTCTAGTCTCGACAATTAAGTTCCTTCGACACACCTTCCACCGAAGATATTTTTGGGACTACGTGCCAGGTGGTGAGCCCGTCGCCATCTTTGTTCTCAAGCCAACGATATAATTCATTTATAAGTTTTTTTTTGAAAAACCCATTGTTACGAACCTGCCCCCTGGGGATCGAACTCGGGTCTCTCGACTCGAAATTCCGACCATCCAACCACTCGGCTATCGTGACTTCTAACTAGCTTCTAACTAACTAATGCTAACTAACTTCTTAAACAACTAATATAATAATATTAATACAATGATTGCTACTTCAATAAAACAAGAAAATGTCTGTCAGAGATTCAATGCCAGAAAATCACAGTACCATTCATCTTGTACTAAGACGCCGCTGTCGGTCAGCGGACTTCTTATTTTCGTCCAGTATTTAGTTTATCCAGTATTTTTAGTCCAGTATTTTTATGATTTGTCGCTACCTGTCATTAGTCATTAATACTGTGAAATTTAGTCATTAAAACGAGAAAAGGGGGTAATAAAAAATATTTTCACGCAATTTCCAATACAGGGGTAGACAGAGATCTAGTCAAGACAATTAAGCCCATGCGACCCACCTTCCACCGAATATATTTTCGGGACAACGTGACAGGTGGTGAGCCCGTCGCCGTCTTTATATCCAACGATATAATTCGTACATAAGTTTTTGAAAAAAAAACCTTAGGTACGAGCCTGCCACCTGGGGATCGAACTCGGGTCTCTTGACTCGAAATTCCGACCACCCATCAACTTGGCTATCGTGGCACTTAAAAAAGTGGGTACCATATTCTTAATCAGTCGCCACAACAATTCACTTACTATAACTTAATTTATTATGTAGTTTACTGTCTTTAATCTCTAAATAAGTTAACCCAGTTTTGAAACAAGCAATGAAATTTCTCAGGTACGGCTATTCGGGCAGACCGTGCCTACTCCGTACGATCTGCGAGGCGGCAGAGGTTCCGTTCACCCACGAAAACGGGTTGCTCGGTGAAATTGGCCATATATTATTCACGTAAGTACCTATACAGCTAACTGAACAAATACAAAACCGAATTAAATTAGAAACTAAATTACCGGTATGGTATGCCATTTTATGCTTATCCGACAAATAGAAAATGCGAAATTGCTTTTGGTCATGTATTGTGCCAACAGTATTACAAATATTTGTTGTTATTTGTTAGAAACTACAACTGTTTCTAGCGTGATGTAACTAAATCGACAATTGTTTGTATAAATGAAGTACATACAAAATTTTATGAAGTAAATTTAGAGATTCGTGAACAGGCACAAAATAATATATATCAAATATCATGAGAACATTCCATTAAGTTAACCACGTATGTAAGCAAAGCCACGATAGCCGAGTGGTTGGGTGTTCGGAATTCGAGTCAAAAGACTCGAGTTCGATCCCCAGGTGGCAGGTTTGTACCAATGGGTTATTTTAAAAACTTATGTACGAATTATATCGTTGGCTTGGACATTAAGACAGCGACGGGCTCACCACCTGTCTCGTTGTACCAAAAATATTATCAATGGGAAGTGAGCCACGACTTAACCGTCCAGACCTCTGTCTAACCCTGTATAGAGAATTGCGTGAAGATATTAATTTACATTAAGTTTATTCCCTGATAAAATAGAAAATGGTGTACTATAATTTCATTAGTCTTAATGTGTATGTGTTACTGCGATATTAAAGAAATAAACTAAAAAGAGAAAAACGGCATAAATTTCTTTTTTTCCGTGACTTAATTTTTTAAAATCACACATTTACATTCGTACATACACAAATACCAGGTGAATAGAATAAAACAGATAATGGAAAATTGACAAATTATATTATAGGCCTTCCACGACAAAGGATCCGTTATCGCATCATACGGATAATGAGTATCACGCTGCCGAGAGACTAGGCAGGGAGGCGGAAGGAGACTGTGAGACACATTTCCCGGAATGCGAGAACTCCATATTGGATACGTTCACAGAAATTGGAATGGATACGTTAGAAAAATTTGGATTACTATAAATATTTATATGGTGACATTGTTTTATTTCTCCTATTCCTTTTTCCTTTTTCCGCTGTCCTGTTTGTACTTACTTATGTAATTCATCATCTCTTTCACTACTTACGTAGCATGATAAATGCCATTGGTTTTTGAGTTGTTTTTCTAGTGCTATTTTCCTTCAACACCAAGTTCGTAGTTCATTCAACACTGTTTTAATTAAATGCAAATTGCCTGTGCATCAACGGAATATGAGTTTTATACATATTGGCTTAAAGATAATAAAAAAAGATAAGTCACGATAGTCTGCGTGGTTGGGCGATTGGAATAGAGACAAGTGATTCGAGTTCGATTACCAGGTGGAAGGCACGTACCAATGGGTTTTTAGAAAACTAATGTACTATTTACGTCGTCGGCTTGAGCACCATAATAGCGCCAGAGACTTCACCTATTAAACTGTCCCAAAATAAGCTCCGGTGAAAAATACAAGACGAAAGTACTAAGTTGCTAGACAACATACCTCTGGCTACTCCTGTATTAGGAAATGCGTGATAAAAGAAGTCGATAGAATATATTTTAAAGACGACATTATCCTTTATACAACAACGGCATAATTATATTTTTAAAGGAATGTAAGTAGGTTAAAAGCGTGCACTTATTTTTAATAGTGGACGTTCGAATATTTTCTACTAGAGTTGCTACTAATTCTATAATTTCTTTGTTATTTTCAAACTTTTGCCCCAATGTAAGTTTTAAAAAGATAGCAGTTTCAACTAGCTTCTATATTATATAAGAAGTTTAGTTTAATACCAATTTCTACTAACTCCTGTTAAATTTAACGAATATATAACATAGAATTCGATCATAGAAATTCTGAGGTAACAAGCACACTTTATTTAAAAGTATTACAAATTACATAGACTAGTAATTTGTAGAGGGGGGATAACTCTTTCTTAAAATACTCCCAATATTAGCAAAACTGTAAAGACAAATTACCGTATTTCCAATACTGGGATCATGAACGGTCCAAGTTGACTATGCATTTAAACATTACATTTAAAAATTACACTTATTACATTTAAACTTCGAAAAAGGTAATTTTCAAGAACCTTTTTCCTATGATAAATAATATAAATATCTTCACGAAATTCCCAATATAGGGGTAGACAGGCGTCTAGTCTAGACAATTAGGTCTCCTTGACCCACCTTCCACCGAAGATATTTTCGGGACAACCTGTCCGGTAGTGAGCCCGTCGCCGTTAATTTCTTCCTAGGGACTGAATTCGAACCAACTCATGCATCGTCCAATTACCCAACCGCGGGTCTAACTAGTCTTTCTTTATTGCTAAAAATAATATTTTCTCATAAAAGCTTTGAACATTTTTCAGAAAACCATTCACGTATAAATCTCTTTTGTAAATTCCATTCTCTGGATGCCGTAACATAATTTATTGCTGAATATTCCTACGTAATAGCTTGTATAACTTGGAAAGTTGATAAAGTTATCATAATTCTAGACATGTTTTATATGGATGGGAAGGTTTCATAAATATCTAATTAAAATATTACATGTATTATTATGATCCACAACCTAACAATGATTAACCTTGGTAACCAGTAACTAATGAAGTCCTAAGTAACCTATAAATTCCCCTTCTGGCATCCCAATATTGTTTATAACAATTTTGTATAAAAAATATCTTTACTCCATTCTAAATACAGGAGTAGACAGAGGTCTTTCTTTCTCCTCTTCTTCATCGTCTTTTTGAGGTACTTTCAGCGAAGACATTTTTGGGACCTCTTGACGGGAAGGAAACCTGTCGCCATCTTTATGTCCAAGCTAAAGTACCTACTTTTTGTAAAACCTATTGCTACGTTACTATCGCCTGGAAATCTAACTCGGGTCTCTTGAGTAGAATTCCGATCACCCAACCACTGGATCATGATAACGGAGGAAAACATCTTTACGAAACCTGCATATTTGTGTAACAATAACAAAGTGGTTAGCAAGAATACCAGTAATATTACATAATTTTTCATTAATAAAAAAGTATTGTTTTTTTATATAAACGGGAGGCAAATGAGCAGGTGGCTCACGTAATGGTAAGTGATTACCGCCGCCTATGAACATTCGCAATACCAGAGGCATAGCAGATGCGTTGCCGGCCTTAAAGTGCCCCCCCCCCCACCCCAGAATTGGGGTGGGGGGCCTCCGGTTACCTGCACTCACCAGGCGAAACGCAGAAGTTTGTTAGACTTTTACTTCACGCCGGTATTGTGTGAGGTCGTGGTACTTCCCCGGTCGAGCCGGACCATTCATGTAACAACAAAAGCTGATGCGTGGCTCTACCACTGTTTAAATTGTAATATGAGTGTGAAGTTTGTTATCCCATATTCTTATTTCTCTCAATTAATATTTGAGAAAATGGCTTTACCAACCACAATCTTTTACAGGCTGCTTCTTTTTTTATCTAACATAACCAATCACATGGTACTTGAGGTCCTTTGGATCAAATTTTTACCGAGGCTTATATAGAACTAAGTAACAGGTGGTAAACCTGACGCCGTAATAATGTCCCAGGCAACGGTACAATATAGTTATACACACATAAATATTTACATAAACATATAACAACTAATTATACGGGGACTAGTATTCATATTATTTTCAGAATCGATTACTCCTTGCGGAATTAAGTAAGTAATAAGAAGTCGTTAAATTCAGGTCACGGTGCCAATTTAACATTTATAGCCAATTCAACTTGTTTGACTTTTATTAAGCGTTCGACTGCTCGTGGCGATTGATTGGATAGTTCGTTAATAATTATCATTGTTATTTTATTTCAGCAAAAGAGCAAAAAGTCAGAAAGTAATTCAATCTGTACAAAATCATAGATAGTTATTCCATTGTTAAATTTTGTATGTAAATAATACAGTAAATATATGTCTCAAAGCAAATAATACAGTAAATATATGTCTCAATGTTGTAGGCAGAGGTCTAGACAATTAAGTCCTAATGAGTGAGTCATAAGGACTTCACAGAAGTTTATTTGGGACAACGAGACAGGTGACCTACATACATAAATACTTGTAAAAAAATCTTCTCGCAATTCCCAATACAGGGTTAGACTGAGGTCTAGTATAGACAATTAAGTCCCTTTGACCCACCTTCCACAAAAGATATTTTCGGGACAACGTGACAGATGGTGAGCTCAAGGCTGTCTTTATGTCCAAGCAAACTATATAATTCGTACATAAGTTTTTGAAAAACCAATTGGTACGAGTCTGCCACCTGGGGATCGAACTCGGCTATCGTAACTTTTTCTAAATACTTATTAAATATTATAATAAGTATTTATATTATACATATAAATACTTATTACATGTACATATACATATTTACTTATATAAATACACATTTCTTTCCTATTTCTTTAATTCTTTAGCTAGCCAATGTATCTACAATCTTATCATCAGGTAAACTGATTCCATGTTTGTAACTTTTAAAAAAAAGCAACAGTAGTGATTACCCACCTTTGAGTTTCTTAATGGGTTCACGCATCGTTAATTCTTTTTATTTAAAATTTTATACATTTTTAACATTTTCCTGCAGCACTTTGATCCGATAAAAAATAAACATTTCATATTTATGGTCAAGGCTAGGACAGAACAAAACAATCCAATTGCCTTGATTTACATAAAATTGTAATGTGTCAATAATAAATAATGTGAAATTTTTATGATGAAATGATAAATTAGTAATTAAGTATTTTTTTTCTAATAACTAAATAAATTAGTAATTAAGAATAGTTACTTGTTTATTATTTTGGGATATAGTGGGCTGACAAAAAAAGGATTTTACGCAAACCCTCTCTAAAATATATTTTTCATCTACCATGGTAATTTTAAAGTTGTCCAAACAGGCGAAGCTGTAGGTATTCTAGTACGATCTATGTAATAAGAGCCAAGACTAACTTTTGAAAATCACATTTGTAAATGACTTGATGCAAATTCGAGTAATGCAAAGCAAACGGATACCCCTTCTTGCGTCTGTTAAAATAAAGCATCGTAAATGTCAGCAGCGAAAGAAATATGCAAGACAACCTCTTCAGGGGTTTTACATGAATATACATATGAATTTATAATATAGCGTCTGCCGCCCGTTACTGGATAGAGTAATTTTCCAGAATACATTTTATTTTAAGTAATAAGTTACGATAGCCGTGGAAGTGGAAGGGTGGTCAGAATTTCGAGTCGAGAGACCCGAGTTCGATCCCCAGGTGGCAGTATCGTACCAATGGTTTTGTCAAAAACCTACGTAAGATTCATATCGTTCGCTTGGACATAAAGACGGCGACGGGTTCACCACCTGTCACTTTGTCCCGAAAATATCTTCGGTGGAAGGTGGGTCGAAGGGACTTAATTGTTTAGACAAGACCTCCCCTGTATTGGGAATTGCGTGAAGATATTTATTTATTCAAATTTACTTTTTATTTTGGACCAATTACAGCGGAAAATAAAACAAGGTATATTTTAAGACGCATCGTTTAATTTCGTAAACATATCAACGAGGGACAATGAACAGTCGCTGTATTTGTTGAAACAATATTCAACACTTTGGCCTGAATTAAATGCACTGACGTAAGTTGAAGACTCTTCGTTCATGACTTCATCATCCATATTATCATTCTCAGGACTGAAAATGAAATGATTCTTTAGTGACACGTTTTTATAATTATTATTCATAACTAGTGTAAAAATGTTTTCCTACTAGATTCTGCTCGTAATTTCGTCCGCGTTTTTTGAATTTAAGTAAATAAGAAATATTAAAAACCAAAATTTTCAGAAACTTTTAGTAAAAATTTATCGACGCATCATATGCCATATTGTGATAGATTACATATAACACTACTTAGTTGATGTTTAAAAAAATAATGGAATGGAATAAAATGACTGGACGTACTATTAAAAAAGAATGGTAAGAAATCGCATTTGAGAAGGCTTGAATCTAATTAATGTTAGGCGATTTATAATTTCAATAATTTAATAATAAATTAAAATAAATATCTTCACGCAATTTCCAATACAGGAGTAAACAGAGTTCAAGTCTAGACAACTAAGTCCCTTTGACCCACCTTCCACTGAAGATATTTTAGGGATAACGTGACAGGTGGTGAGCCCGTCGCCGTCTCCATGTCCAAACCAACGATATAATTCGTACATAAATTTTTGAAAAACCCATTGGTACGAACCTGCCACCTGGGGATCGAACTCGGATTTCTTGACTCGAAATTCCGACCACCCTGGTTGGGTGGTCGGATCGGCTATCGTGACTTCTAATCCTAATTTAATGAATTATAATCCTAATTTTAACTGTAAGTAATACTTAGGTGAATTGTTACAGATATCAAATATTATTTATACTTAAGAATGAAGCTGACGAGCTCGTGCAACAGATCTTCTTCATCGTCACTATAAAGTGGTTCTGCGCCAAGATGACAAAGCGTTCTCAGAACGCACGAAGATCCATTATGGCCATAGCTGGAAAAAAATGACAATACATTTCTTAGTAATGACGACCTTCGTAGACGGGTATTGCCGATGTTCATGGGGGCGGTAATCACTTATCATCACATGAGCCACCTGCTGACGTCATGTCATACTCCATAAAAAAAACGGGAGACGGGAAAATCGGTGTTTACACCGATTTTCATGGCGTCACCGGCTCTGAGATGTTCAAAACCATTTTTTGTACATTTTCTACAAAATATGGTATCTAGGTAGAACGTAAATTTTTTTAAACATTTTTGAACATGTTTTACAGCATGCCCTGATCTATCATACTCAAACTAATGTACATGAAAACCTTTCATAATCAATGTTTGCTGTCGGTGCTTATTAGAAAATGTCTAAGTCTCATAGCAGAAGGAAGTCTTTAGAAGGAAACAGAAAATTTTTCCTTACCCATTTAAAACATCCTCTACATATTTATAGAAGTGGTATAGCCTTGCATCATTCTCATAATTATCCTTGTCATTAACTTCGAGTACTTCATCAGTTACATCCCTTCTTTTTCTTGACATCCCTGCAAAACCTGTATTAGCTTGCAAAATATCAACAGGTATCTGACTTCTGTTCCATGGTAGTTGAAAGTTCGCTTGGAAGGCCCAATTGACATTGATAGTTTTTATAGGAGTCGGTGTTCCTAGACCAGCGTTTAACTGAAAAGCAGATAAGGAATGAAATAAATTTAGAAGTTTATATATTTAGAATATACAATTCTTTTGTTTTAGCGTTTTTTTGTGGACTAGTAGATTGAAAACCAGTTTCCCCTATAATTTTTTTGTTTTATTTTGGTATGATCTACGTTTTTCACTTAATGATCCAGTAAACACAAATAGAGCCCAGTCAAAATCAATGACTAGAAATAGGCCTCTACCTTCGGCCTTCTAGGGAGGGTTACCATATTCACTACGTTACCTCGAGCAGATTGGCGTAAGCTGTACCTGATATCTATCCTCTTAGATGCTGCTGCTCGTTATCAGTCTGCTGAATTTTAGCTTTAATTATTTTAAAAGAACTTTCCCCTTTGTCACCTATTACGATACGTCGGGATGAAAGAGCATGCCTTTATTGTTTTTCGTTTTCCAACAATGACCGCTGAATCAGATATTCTTTATCAATTTTCGAATTTCATTTGTGCGGGCTATTTTGTCGCGTCTATAAACTAATAAAAAGGTTCATCGACTGAATGTAGCAAAAAAAATATCTTCCCGCTATTCCCGAAATATAGGACTAGGAAATTAAGAGGTCTAGACAATTAAACCCTTCCAACCAACCTTTCACCGAAGACATTTTTTGGGACCGCTAGACAGGTGATGAGCCCGTCATAATGCTCAAGTCAACGATAAAAATCGTACATAATTTTAAAAAAATCCATTACGTACGAGATGTGAGCCTGCCTCCTAGGGATCGAACTCGAGTCTCTTGACCCTAATTCCAGTCACCTAAACACTTGGCTATCGTGACATTATTATATTAGTATTATAACTGTATGTACACTTTATGACCTTAAAACATGGATAATAAATAAAATAGGCATAATCAATTCAAATACTTATTATAACATTTATGTTCGGTGATCTATGTCTGTAAAATATTGATGAAATAATTGTTAATTAAAAAAGTGAAAAATATTTGAACGTATTTACTTTGCTATGACTTAACAATGTGAAGAAACTTTAAAAGTACAGAAAACGTTAAAATAAACTTAAAGTATGAGAATAAATTATTATTCTTTATTAATGAATAATTTTTTTATTAAAAAAGTAAATACAACATTCATTTTATTTGTTGCAAATACCCAGTAACTAAAGTTAATGATACGAATATCAACTTTTTGCCTTGTAATTAGTTAAAGCTCAAATTTGATTATTGATTATACTGAACGAGTTCTCTGTGAATTGGATTTATATTGATTTTGTAAAATGTGTACAGCAAAGTCAATTAAATAAAGCTCCGGGCAAATACAGCTTTTCGTTTGAATTTCATTAAACGCTTGAATGCCTTCGGTAATAGATTGCCTGATGTTTTGAATTGTAATAATAACTCGCTGTTGTAATATTATTCAACGGTTATTAACTGTAGTGTTGACTTTGATCTGTATTACCGTACAATTTTAGTCTAAAATACTGGTTTCGATTTTTTTTACTTTTTATTTTACGATTGCCTCTTTCAGCATTTTCTGTACAGTTCTCTTCCATATGAAAAAAGGCAATAATAAACGTACATGTCTTCCAAATTATAGAGAAAAAATAAATAACTTAGACTCTTTTACTTCACACAATTTCACATGCCGAGGTCGGCAGAGGTATACACAGTAAAGTAATTTCGACCATCTCCGAAGCTTATTTGGGAATGCAGGACTAATTGTGAGGCTATCACCCTCTTAGTGTCCAAACTAATAGTGCAATATTATACATATTTACACAAATAAATATTCATATATATATATATATAAATAAATAAATAAATAAAACCATGTATATTATTTTATAATTTGGTTTTAACAATGGCAAATTGGTACAAAATCTCTAAAGAAAATAAAATATATATATTTTTTGGATCTATTTTGATTCCCTCGTTATAAATTTTGTTGGGCTCGTGCTATCTTAAAATAAATCCCCCCAGAAACCCTTTATTATGATAATAGCACCTAAAACAATCCTAAGGGATTCTTTAATGTCCTGTAATGGTCCGATTACGTAGACATCTAACACATAAACTTTTTCGCCTTTTCTATTGAAAACGCTTTTACAGATTTCGAATAGAAAACCTACTGCGTTCGTTTATAATATTCGCTTTATAAATATAAATATATTTACTATTAATATTTATGTACTAACGTGATCTACGGCAAAAATAGAGGAAGCTTAAATATTTTTGTTTTCTAATATTTGATATAATGTTTTCATTAAAAGTTAATCGCGGTACACTTCAACCCCTTTTATTGGTCACTTTGAAGCTGAATAATTTTTTCAGCATTAGTTCTTCACGCCTTGGTACTATTGGCCCTAAGCACTTAAGCAGTTATAATAATAATTACATACATAGATGGTGACAATGTTACCTACATTGCTCTGATCCCCAAGTAAGTAGCAAAAGGACTTGTGTTACATAATCGGAAACGACAAACGTACCACAAACAACCAGACCCGAGAAAATGTAGAAAGAGTGTTCCGTCCGGGAATCAAACCTGGGGCCTTAGTGCTGGCGACACCATGAAAACCGGTGTACAAGTCACTCGTCCAAGAAGGTCTTGCAATGACTCATATAACCATCGAACTAAATTGAATGGGTGTGTGAGTGCAACTACAAAGGTTTTTTCACTATTGTATATTTCTTCATGCATATTCTCCGATGGGATAGCCAGACAGATCAATTTCATTATTTTCTTCATACACGCACGTCTAAGTATCCATATCAAATACTCTTAGATCTCCCCTCTTCGAACAATTTGCTCACTTCTACGAAATTTAGTCACGGTTTGCTTCCACCCCTTTTATACAAAAGTAGATTACCAATCTAAATTAGCACTGAAGTCGACTATTTATTGGATTCTGCGATAGAGCTAGGTCTAATGTAATAGTCACGACACTGGCTTACCGTTAAGCCGTGTTCAAAAGTTAATGTGAAATATTTAGACGTGACATGAATATATCGAAACGTGAATATTTTGACGACCTCTTTGGACGAGTAGCGTAAACACCGATTTTCAAGGTGTCGCCATCTCCGGGTCCCGGGTTCGATTCCCGGACGGGACAACCACTTTTTCTGCATTTTCTCAGGTCTGTGTTTTGGTACCTTCATTGTGTCGAGTCAATATCACAAGTGCTTTAGGTGCTTTCTTTAGGATCAGAGCAATGTATGTATGTATGGACGTATGTATGTATGCATGTATGAATGTATGTATGTATGTATATATGTATTTATGTATGTGTGAATAAACTATTATATAACACAATAAACATGACAAACATAAAATAACAATAAACCTTAAGAAGTAAAGGACAATAAATTTCTAAATACATACATAATATGTATGTATTTAGAAACTTATACCGGTTGGATGATCTCAATTCATATCAGGACACTCGAATCATATTAACGTAAGGAATGAGCATCTCCCGAATAAGGTTTAACTGTTATAGGCACACGTGGCATGCATATACTACTAAGATTCTTCACTTGAATGATATATGAATAGAATGTTTGTACTCGAGTCATAGATGTATCTAGGTATATATGAATATTTATTTGTGTAAATATGTATAATATTGCACTATTAGTTTGGACACTAAGAGGGTGATAGCCTCACAATTAGTCCTGCATTCCCAAATAAGCTTCGGAGATGGTCGAAATTACTTTACTGTGTATACCTCTGCCGACCTCGGCATGTGAAATTGTGTGAAAGTTGTGTATATATATATATATATATATATATATATATATATATATATATATATATATATATATATATATATATATATATATATATATATATATATATATATATATATATATATATATATATAATACTAATATATATATATATAATACTAATATATATTAATATAATATAATATAGGGTATATACTAATATATATATATAGGACCTTTCGAACCAAATTTCACGGAAACGTGGTATGGTATGCCTGACGTCGTATGAGGGACTACATCGTATATTGCTCTGATCCCAAACTAAGCAGATTAAAATAAAAAAAAAAAACTTCACGCAATTCCAAATACAGGGGTAGACAGAGGTCTAGTCTAGACATTCCACCGAAGATATTTTCGAGACAACGTGATAGGTGGTGAGCCCGTCGCCGTCTTTATGTTCAAGCCAACGATAAATTCGTACATAAAGAATTAAAAAATATCTTCACGCACTTCCCAATACAGGGGTAGAGAGAGGTCGAGTCTAGACAATTAAGTCCCTTCGACCCACCTTCCACCGAAGATATTTTCGGGACAACGTTACAGGTGGTGAGCCCGTTGCCGTCTTTATGTCCAAGCCAACGATATTCGTACATAAGTTTTTGAAAAACCCATTGGTACGAGCCTACCAACTGGTGATCGAACTCGGGTCTATTGACTTGAAATTCCGACCACCCAACCACTCGGCTATCGTGACTTTTTTACATAAGTTTTAGAAAAACCCATTGTTACGGCCACTTGAGGATCGAACTCGGATCTCTTGATTCGAAATTCTGACCACCCAACCACTCGGCTATCGTGAATTTTAAGCAGATTAAGCATTTGTATAATGGAATCAGAAACCAGTTACCACAAACACCCAGACTCATAAAAAATGTAGAAAGCGTTTTGACATTGACCCGACCGGGAGTTGAACCCGGGACCTTAGAGCTGGCGATACCATGAAAGCCGGTGTGTAGTCCATTCGGCCACGAAGGTTACGGGGGATATAAATCGAACGTAAAAAAAGAATCGAACATAAGTTTTCCAAAACTCTTTGCTACGAGCCTTCCTCTCGTGGATCAAACTGTCTCCTGACTGCTAACCCGACTATCTTCCTGAATTTAAATTAATTTGATTATTATCTTTATTTTTATTACTATTATTACCTTTACTATTTACTATGCTGAGGTGGTTTGTCCATGTTTTTTCATTTGAATGAAAGAAGAAACGATTGACTAAAAAAGTATATAAGACGAGTGTCAATGGAGGTGTTGGAAGGGATAGACCTAAGCAGACGTTTCAAGACCAAATCAGGGACGTCCTGAAAAAAGGCCAGGTCAAGAGCACCCTGAATCAAATAGCTAATATGAAGGGAATAATGAAAGTGGACGAAGCGAAACAAGTATATATGGATTGTAGCAATTGGAAAGAAGTGGTCTCTGCCTACCCCTACGGGAAAGAGGCGTAGGTTTGTATGTATGTATTTACTGTTATACCTTTATTTAATAATTATATTACCTTTACCATGCCGTGTGGTGCCGGTATATTTATACACAACGTCCTTTTTATCCTCTGTTAGTCTTGATGCTATCGAATATGTAATGGCTATCGAAAGGTGGTAAGCTAACCACCTGAAAAATACTAAACTATAAATAAGCAGACTGATGAGGCAGAAGCGAGTAAAAGTATAGAGTCTAGTAAAGCATTCTTGTTAAGTGGCGATTGTAGCTAGTTCTATATATGCAAGAGTAGTCCTCTTATATATTTCACTGTACAAGAGTAGTTCACTGTATATATGCAATACAGTGAACTTTTACAAGACCTTGGGTAAGTAATAATGTTACTTTCAGCGGTAGTATCTACCGCATAACCAGAGAAATTTCTATTTATTGGATATTATCATAATTAAATCTATAATAGAATTAAGAAGGCAAATAGTAAAAGAAGATAAATAAAAAGGTACAAAAAACTTACTTGCAACAAGGTAGAGTTGGGAAACAACAGTTGTCTCTTACTTCTATGTAAGGCACTTGAGTCATCGGATTCGCTTAAGCAAGTGTGTGCTAATATCAAACAAATATTTATCATCAGATGATGTCTTACGGAAAACATGTTATTAAATCAACGTTTAAGTATTGAATGAGCTAGAGGGATATTTCTTTGAAGATTCAATTACGTGTCGTGTTGTCAATAGACATTAAAATATTCAGTCTCTTTAAACAAATACAGAAAAACTTTATGGAATAAATTCCATTTAAAATGTTTAAATATTGGTTAATTTCAAAATTTTATTATGATGTATTATCAATAACGGTAGTATTTATTTTAAACTTTTTTTCATTACTTTGCTATTAACGCTTTTAATTTAGGTCTTAAATAAAGTCAATATTAAACTGTCTTGACTGATTATCATTAAAGTTGATGCCGCAGTACACACGCAATAGGGCAATGTTTCTAAACCATTTTCACGTAACGTCTCGTGACACGTTTATTGTTGGATAAACAAATTAGTGCACTGCTGGTTTGGTGGAGTCATGTGAGTGGAGATTTACAAAAGTAAACCTTCGTTGACACTGCATTATAAAAACCGGATATAACGATTCTAGTAGAAATCTGTTTTAGTTGTTAGTTATTGATATATTTTAAAACAAGATTGAACTCCTTAAATTTTCTTTGGAGTTTTCAGTAGAGAGTACCGAGTGGTACTGACGTAAGTATAAGGACTAAAATTAAAGCCTAGAAAATGGCAAAGGCTGCTGACGGATGACGGAATAACAATTCCGAAATATTTACTAAAAATTATTCAGACAGGCGAAGGACGAAGCGTTTTGTAAAATCTTTATTGTTTTCACAATAAGTTTTTTTATAAAATGCTGTGAAATATTATAAAAATATTAAACTTGTGAATTAATAAAATATTTTTTCACGCATATTCTTTATATTGGGGTATATAGAAGTCTAAACAGGTATGTCCCGTCCCCGAAGGCTATTTGGGAGAGCGTGTTAGGTGGTGAGCCAATCAGCATCTTAGTGCCATAAATAACAGAACAAAGATAATAATTGATTTATTTAAATATTCACATAAACATTCATATTTGTCACAAAAAATGTTACCCCTAGCGGAATTCGAACCCACAACCTTAGCTACGAATGCGCGTTCAATACCAACTCATCGAGTCATCTGTATTAAGTATGTAAGCTTTAATAAAATTCTACAGTCAATTAGTTAAAATAAAATCCTAATAGACAGTAATTTTTAAGAGAAAATGAAGAGAAATAATGTTGCTGTGAAGATGTCTTTATATCTCGAGTAACACGGAATCGTGCAGAAGCGCCGGAACTTTGACAGAAAACTTCACGGTCCGACGCCCGCGTATTGAGCTTAGGCGACTTAAAATGTAACACGTGGCGCGAGGAAGTTATCGTGGAGTTCTGTTTATGATTTTGTTTATAACTATCCACACATCATAATGTTACAAAGGTAATATGGGAATGTTTTAAATGTATGACATCTATTAAGTTTAAAGATTAGATATAGATAAAGATAAGATAAGAGACGAACAAATTCTACACTTCTTTTTTTTTAACATAACTTTTTCCAAATTTTCGAATTTTATTTTTAGTAAAAAAATGTGTAATGTAATATAATTTGTCTTCGTTAAATTTTAGAATTCTCTACACCTTTCTATTGTTGACAAGCTGCATTCTACTGGAGCCAATAATTTCTGGAAGCTCGGAAGATTTCAGATCAAAAAGACAAGTAAACAGTCTACCACTGGTGTTTCCTTATGGAGGTACCTATAAGGTAAGTTTTTCTAAAAACTGCTTCTTTCATTTATTAATTCAACCAGTAATATTGTAACGTATAAATTAAGAAACTTAATTTACTGCATATATTGATGTCTGGTTAATGCTTAAGAATGTACCGCCCCCTTTCTTCCCGTGGATGTCGTGGTTGGCGATTCAGGGAAAAGCCTTGAAAATACCATTAGCTATCGACAGGTGGGATAACCGTCTCGGATAATATGACATTAAAACTAAACACACTGGTGAAGGGCAGCAGCATCTAAGGTGCAAGGCCTGGTACTGCAATCACCAATCCGAGTGCCAAGCGTGTGGATTATAGCAAATCCAGGCAGGATATGATATGGAAGAGATACAGAACAGGCCATAATGTATATTTACTATACATTCACATTATTATGCTAGCTACATTATTATATATTAGCCTTTTTGACGTTATGAGTTTGTTTATATCGTTTATACGACACGGAAACGGCTACAAGCTAACTTGTCCCAAAAATGTTTTCGGTGAATGGTGGTTCGAAAGGACATAATTGTCTAGACCTCGGTCTATCTATGTATTAAGAATGGTGTGAAGATACAGACGTGGCCACATCTGATTTCGAGGTAACTATTTCAATAAATACAAAACCAAAGTTAATAGACACATTACGGGCAGCAGCGTCTAAGGTGCGATACTCGTAAGTCTAATAATCTACAAAAGTTTACCATCCTCTGATGCAAAAAGGAAAATTTCCGGTTTAGGAGGCTGTCCAGCCAGTGAGTACTTTGGGTTGGTCTTTAGAAAATAATAATGATTATTGACATTAATAAATAAATAAATATACATAGACTGAGACAAACTAAGAAGCTGAAACACTTGTATTATTAAATCAGAAACAACAAAGGTACCGCAAACACCCAAACCCGTGAGAATATAGAATACATTTTTTTGTACATTGATCCGTCCAGTATTCTAACCCGGGGTTATGGCAACGCTCCAACTACCGAACCACCGTGTCCTACACGTATCAGTTTAAATCTCTATGTGTATTTTACGCCTGTTCTTGTGTTCGTGACATCTGACGGAAGATATCCCAACTTCCGGCGCAATGTCCTATATAGCTACGCAACTTTAATGTGATAACGCCATATACACCTTTGTGATATAATTATTTTGAATTTACGAAGTAAAATAATAATAATAATAAATAAATATCTTCACGGAATTCCCAATACAGGGGTAGACAGAGGTCTAGTCTAGACAATTAAGCCCCTTTGACCCACCTTCCACCGAAGATATTTTAGGTACAACGTGACAGGTGGTGAGCCTGTCGCCGTCTTTATGTCCAAGCCAATGATATAATTCGTACATAAGTTTTTGGAAAACCCATTGGTACGTGCCTGCCACCTGGGGATCGAACTCGGGTCTCTTGACTCGAAATTCCGACCACGCTACCACTCGGCTATCGTGACTTTTTAGTAAAGTAAACTTTGCAAAATTTTATTATGATGTATTATCACAACGGTAGTATTTATTTTAAACTTTTTTCATTACTTTGCTATTAACGCTTAATTTAGGTCTTAAATAAAGTCAATATTAAACTGTCTTGACTGATTATCATTAAAGTTGATGCCGCAGTACACACGCAATAGGGCAATGTTTCTAAACCATTTTCACGTAACGTCTCGTGACACGTTTATTGTTGGATAAACAAATTAGTGCACTGCTGGTTTGGTGGAGTCATGTGAGTGGAGATTTACAAAAGTAAACCTTCGTTGACACTGCAGTATAAAAACTGATATAACGATTCTAGTAGAAATCTGTTTTAGTTGTTAGTTATTGATATATTTTAAAACAAGATTGAACTCCTTAAATTTTCTTTGAGTTTTCAGTAGAGAGTACTGAGTGGTACTGACGTAAGTATAAGGACTAAAATTAAAGCCTAGAAATGGCAAAGGTTGCTGATTTGGATGACGGAATAACAATTCCGAAATATTTACTAAAAATTATTCAGACAGGCGAAGGACGAAGCGTTTTGTAAAATCTTTATTGTTTTCACAATAAGTTTTTTTATAAAATGCTGTGAAATATTATAAAAATATTAAACTTGTGAATTAATAAAATATTTTTTCATGCATATTCTTTATATTGGGGTATATAGAAGTCTAAACAGGTATGTCCCGTCCCCGAAGGCTATTTGGGAGAGCGTGTTAGGTGGTGAGCCAATCAGCATCTTAGTGCCATAAATAACAGAACAAAGATAATAATTGATTTATTTAAATATTCACATAAACATTCATATTTGTCACAAAAAATGTTACCCCTAGCGGAATTCGAACCCACAACCTTAGCTACGAATGCGCGTTCAATACCAACTCATCGAGTCATCTGTATTAAGTATGTAAGCTTTAATAAAAATTCTACAGTCAATTAGTTAAAATAAAATCCTAATAGACAGTAATTTATAAGAGAAAATGAAGAGAAATAATGTTGCTGTGAAGATGTCTTTATATCTCGAGTAACACGGAATCGTGCAGAAGCGCCGGAACTTTGACAGAAAACTTCACGGTCCGACGCCCGCGTATTGAGCTTAGGCGACTTAAAATGTAACACGTGGCGCGAGGAAGTTATCGTGGAGTTCTGTTTATGATTTTGTTTATAACTATCCACACATCATAATGTTACAAAGGTAATATGGGAATGTTTTAAATGTATGACATCTATTAAGTTTAAAGATTAGATATAGATAAAGATAAGATAAGAGACGAACAAATTCTACACTTCTTTTTTTTTTTTTTTTTTTTTTTTTTTTATTATTTACCTCATGATTAAAGTAAATAAATTAATATAATTACAGAAAAATATTATTACAGAAACATTGATAACTTGAGTATAAATATTTTTATCCATTCTAGAAATATTTAGCCCCAGCGGTATGTAAAACCTAAGATAGGTAGATGGCATATCTATCAATTACGCTTCCAGGCGCGAGTTGCTTCATTAACTGTAACTGTTCCTTCAAGAATGAGATTTTTTGGAACAACACCCTAACCACAGTTATATCTCCTTTTTTCGTCGTGTATGTCTATGTAAATAACACGAACATTTGATGATCTTTGTAGACGATTGGATTACACACCGGTTTTTATGGTGTCGCCAGCTCTGAGGTCTCTCTTTCGAGTCCCGGTCGGATCAATGCAGAAAACCCTTTTTCTACATTGTCTTGGGTCTAGGTGTTTGCGTTACCTTCGTTGTTTCCGATTTCACAACACAAGTGCTTAAGCTACTTATTTTGGGATCAGAGCAAATTGTCATGTAGTTCCTATCTATGTTAATATTTTTTTTATTATTTACCCTCATGATTAAAGTAAATAAATTAATATAATTACAGAAAAAATATTATTACAGAAACATTGATAACTTGAGTATAAATATTTTTATCCATTCCAGAAATATTTAGCCCCAGCGGTATGTAAAACCTAAGATAGGTAGATGGCATATCTATCAATTACGCTTCCAGGCGCGAGTTGCTTCATTAACTGTAACTGTTCCTTCAAGAATGAGATTTTTGGAACAACACCCTAACCACAGTTATATCTCCTTTTTCGTCGTGTATGTCTATGTAAATAACACGAACATTTGATGATCTTTGTAGACGATTGGATTACACACCGGTTTTTATGGTGTCGCCAGCTCTGAGGTCTCTCTTTCGAGTCCCGGTCGGATCAATGCAGAAAACCCTTTTTCTACATTGTCTTGGGTCTAGGTGTTTGCGTTACCTTCGTTGTTTCCGATTTCACAACACAAGTGCTTAAGCTACTTATTTTGGGATCAGAGCAATGTATATGACGTTGTCCCTATCTATGTATAAATACTACCTTTAACTTTTTAGACACTCATAAAATTATTTACATACCAGTTGTCCTAAACATGGCCCATCAGTTTATAATACTTTTTTAAATATATTGTAGCCAGCCTAATTCATTTTGGTCTGGTATTTTTTTGTGTTCTATCTGATATATCTAAAAAAAGATAATTAGTAATTTTTCACTATTTCAGCTCTTAGTCGGAATGACAACACCAATACGGAGTGAAGATTATATAAATCTCATATTTGCGATCAACTTCCAGTACCAGTATGTGCAATTTCAAAACATATCAGAGCTGTCGCGATATTACTTCATTAAGCAGGTGGCTAGAGAACAAAGGGACATCGACCTCGATGAGCGGAGTGATGAAAGATTCGTATTTTATAAAGCAGCTGAAGATATGCTGAAAATGTAAGACAAATTTAAAGAATTTAATATATTTTTAAGCGTCAATAGCACAAAGGTTTAGGGCGCGGTCTGCGAACCATAATGTTACAGGTTCGGGCCCGCCATTCGACTATTTTCGTAAACCTGTTCCGACACAAGCATTACTGTGTAGCGGTTAATAGGCATTCTAGTAATGTTATTTGGCCTTTCTAGTAAAACGGAAAAATTAAAATACTACTGCAGAATGCCTTTTAAGTATCTGCGAAAGGTATAAAACTTTTGAACAGATGGAGTAACGTAACATGTCCTCGTTAGTAACGTAACGTAACGTTTTGCGCTGAACGTTCGTTCGGCGCAAATGTATGTGTTTCTGTCCACTCTACTTCGGCGGTGTGTACTATTGTCGGAAGACGTGACAGGTGAAAAAACGTTTAAATATAAATTTTACAGATAGATGGTAATAATAATAATAAATAAATATCTTCACGGAATTCCCAATACAGGGGTAGACAGAGGTCCAGACAATTAATTTATTTCGACCCATTCACCACCGAGAACATTTTTTGCAACCAAACAACTCGGCTATCGTGACAATTTCTTGTCTATGTAATCGCAGAATTTTCCTAAATATTTAGAATAGCGAAGAGGGTGTTATGCGTGTTTATTATTAAGTGTATAATAACAAAATGTATGTGTTTCTGTCCACTCTACTTCGGCGGTGTGTACTATTGTCGGAAGACGTGACAGGTGAAAAAACGTTTAAATATAAATTTTACAGATAGATGGTAATAATAATAATAACAAAATGTATGTGTTTCTGTCCACTCTACTTCGGCGGTGTGTACTATTGTCGGAAGACGTGACAGGTGAAAAAACGTTTAAATATAAATTTTACAGATAGATGGTAATAATAATAATAAATAAATATCTTCACGGAATTCCCAATACAGGGGTAGACAGAGGTCCAGACAATTAATTTATTTCGACCCATTCACCACCGAGAACATTTTTTGCAACCAAACAACTCGGCTATCGTGACAATTTCTTGTCTATGTAATCGCAGAATTTTCCTAAATATTTAGAATAGCGAAGAGGGTGTTATGCGTGTTTATTATTAAGTGTATAATAACAAAATGTATGTGTTTCTGTCCACTCTACTTCGGCGGTGTGTACTATTGTCGGAAGACGTGACAGGTGAAAAACGTTTAAATATAAATTTTACAGATAGATGGTAATAATAATAATAAATAAATATCTTCACGGAATTCCCAATACAGGGGTAGACAGAGGTCTAGTCTAGACAATTTAGTCCCTTTGATAGATGGTGAGATACGAGATATTAACTTATATTTGTTTTTGTACATATTTATATGAATATTTTATTTATATTATTTACGTATAGATACGGATGATTGTGCACGTTTTAGTTTATGTAATAATCATAAATGTAATATCCAAAATTAATTAATATGTATTTGTTGATATATGAATGTATTTTAGTATTTATTGTATACTATTGTATTATTTAGTATATTATGAATGTAGTTTATAAATTTTTGGTTAATATAGGAGTAATAACTTATATTTTTATTCTTAGTCCGCACCTGCCATCTACTTTTCACCATTACAAAGGTTGGCTGGTAGAGAATGCCATCCGGCATTAAGTCCGTCCATAGTAGTACTTACTAGGCCATTACTTACTAGACAGCCTGTAAACTTCAATACAGGAAATAGCATCCTCCCTTCAGGAGAACTTGCCATAATCGCCATGAATGGTAACCGCATTGGCGATCGCAGTACTAGACACCGCGTACTGTAGACGCTGATGCCCATCACCAATCTGTTCCATTTTGGTCATTTGAAGGGATTCTGTGGTTTCTGTAGTTCTGAGAGAGAGAGAGAGAGAGAGAGGAGAGTTTTTCCGCCATCAATCGGTATCGGTTGTCTCATACAACACTCACAAAAGAGGGGAAGCTATTATTCTTATGCTCATACCATACGGCAATAGTTCTTCATTGTATTATGAGATAAAGATATTAGGTTAGGTGATTGGAATTCGAATAAAGAGATGCGAGTTCGATCCCCAGTAGGTAGGGTCTATTCGAAGAGTTTTTTCAAAAATGTACGACGAAACGCAGAAGTTTGTTAAACTTCTACTTCACGCCGGTATTCTGTGAGGTTGTGGTACTTCCCCGATCGAGCCGGCCCATTCATGCAACAACAAAAGCTGATGCATAAAGACCTGTCACCTTGACCCATAAGCTCCGGTGATATGTCGGTAGAAACGACTAAATTGTCAAGACTTTTAGTTATCTGTATTGGGGAACGCGTGATAGTAGCAAAATATTATTTTGTACTATAGATGCTAAATAAGATTTGTCTTTTGTAGGAAAGGAATGAACGGCGTGGATTGTGTAATGCGGGCAATTTGTGAAGCAGCACAGTATCCTGTCAGTGAAGAAGGTCTCGTAGGCGAAATTTTACACATATTATTGACGTAGGTAAAATTAAACTAAAAAATTATACTTGTCTACTCTATATTCCATGTGGCAACGGCGTACGGCTTTCTTCCCAGGATGTCGCAAAAGGCGACTAAGGGAAACAGCCTTGAATATCGTTATGGCAACCGTTAGATGGTGGGATAACCATCTCCAGAAATATCAGACCAAAATTATCAGAGCAAAGATGGGCAGTAGCATTCGAGGTGCAAGTGGTCTATGTAAATAACACGAACATTTGATGATCTTTGTAGACGATTGGATTACACACCGGTTTTTATGGTGTCGCCAGCTCTGAGGTCTCTTCGAGTCCTGGTCGGATCAATGCAGAAAACCCTTTTCTACATTGTCTTGGGTCTAGGTGTTTGCGTTACCTTCGTTGTTTCCGATTTCACAACACAAGTGCTTAAGCTACTTATTTTGGGATCAGAGCAAATTGTCATGTAGTTCCTATCTATGTTAATATTTTTTATTATTTACCCTCATGATTAAAGTAAATAAATTAATATATTTACAGAAAAAATATTATTACAGAAACATTGATAACTTGAGTATAAATATTTTTATCCATTCTAGAAATATTTAGCCCCAGCGGTATGTAAAACCTAAGATAGGTAGATGGCATATCTATCAATTACGCTTCCAGGCGCGAGTTGCTTCATTAACTGTAACTGTTCCTTCAAGAATGAGATTTTTGGAACAACACACTAACCACAGTTATATCTCCTTTTTCGTCGTGTATGTCTATGTAAATAACACGAACATTTGATGATCTTTGTAGACGATTGGATTACACACCGGTTTTTATGGTGTCGCCAGCTCTGAGGTCTCTTCGAGTCCTGGTCGGATCAATGCAGAAAACCCTTTTTCTACATTGTCTTGGGTCTAGGTGTTTGCGTTACCTTCGTTGTTTCCGATTTCACAACACAAGTGCTTAAGCTACTTATTTTGGGATCAGAGCAGTGTATATGACGTTGTCCCTATCTATGTATAAATACTACCTTTAACTTTTTAGACACTCATAAAATTATTTACATACCAGTTGTCCTAAACATGGCCCATCAGTTTATAATACTTTTTTAAATATTTTGTAGCCAGCCTAATTCATTTTGGTCTGGTATTTTTTTGTGATCTATCTGATATATCTAAAAAAAGTTAATTAGTAATTTTTCACTATTTCAGCTCTTAGTCGGAATGACAACACCAATACGGAGTGAAGATTATATAAATCTCATATTTGCGATCAACTTCCAGTACCAGTATGTGCAATTTCAAAACATATCAGAGCTGTCGCGATATTACTTCATTAAGCAGGTGGCTAGAGAACAAAGAGACATCGACCTCGATGAGCGGAGTGATGAAAGATTCGTATTTTATAAAGCAGCTGAAGATATGCTGAAAATGTAAGACAAATTTAAAGAATTTAATATATTTTAAGCGTCAATAGCACAAAGGTTTAGGGCGCGGTCTGCGAACCATAATGTTACAGGTTCGGGCCCGCCATTCGACTATTTTCGTAAACCTGTTCCGACACAAGCATTACTGTGTAGCGGTTAATAGGCATTCTAGTAATGTTATTTGGCCTTTCTAGTAAAACGGAAAATTAAAATACTACTGCAGAATGCCTTTAAGTATCTGCGAAAGGTATAAAACTTTTGAACAGATGGAGTAACGTAACATGTCCTCGTTAGTAACGTATCGTATCGTTTTGCGCTGAACGTTCGTTCGGCGCAAAATGTATGTGTTTCTGTCCACTCTACTGGCGGTGTGTACTATTGTCGGAAGACGTGACAGGTGAAAAAACGTTTAAATAGAAATTTTACAGATAGATGGTAATAATAATAATAAATAAATATCTTCACGCAATTCCCAATACAGGGGTAGACAGAGGTCCAGACAATTAATTTATTTCGACCCATTCACCACCGAGAACATTTTTTGCAACCAAACAACTCGGCTATCGTGACAATTTCTTGTCTATGTAATCGCAGAATTTTCCTAAATATTTAGAATAGCGAAGAGGGTGTTATGCGTGTTTATTATTAAGTGTATAATAACAAAATGTATGTGTTTCTGTCCACTCTACTTCGGCGGTGTGTACTATTGTCGGAAGACGTGACAGGTGAAAAAACGTTTAAATAGAAATTTTTACAGATAGATGGTAATAATAATAATAAATAAATATCTTCACGCAATTCCCAATACAGGGGTAGACAGAGGTCAAGTCTAGACAATTTAGTCCCTTTGATAGATGGTGAGATACGAGATATTAACTTATATTTGTTTTTGTACATATTTATATGAATATTTTATTTATATTATTTACGTATAGATACGGATGATTGTGCACGTTTTAGTTTATGTAATAATCATAAATGTAATATCCAAAATTAATTAATATGTATTTGTTGATATATGAATGTATTTTAGTATTTATTGTATACTATTGTATTATTTAGTATATTATGAATGTAGTTTATAAATTTTTGGTTAATATAGGAGTAATAACTTATATTTTTATTCTTAGTCCGCACCTGCCATCTACTTTTCACCATTACAAAGGTTGGCTGGTAGAGAATGCCATCCGGCATTAAGTCCGTCCATAGAAGTACTTACTAGGCCATTACTTACTAGACAGCCTGTAAACTTCAATACAGGAAATAGCATCCTCCCTTCAGGAGAACTTGCCATAATCGCCATGAATGGTAACCGCATTGGCGATCGCAGTACTAGACACCGCGTACTGTAGACGCTGATGCCCATCACCAATCTGTTCCATTTTGGTCATTTGAAGGGATTCTGTGGTTTCTGTAGTTCTGAGAGAGAGAGAGAGAGGAAAGAGAGTTTTTCCGCCATCAATCGGTATCAGTTGTCTCATACAACACTCACAAAAAAGGGGAAGCTATTATTCTTATGCTCATACCATACGGCAATAGTTCTTCATTGTATTATGAGATAAAGATATTAGGTTAGGTGATTGGAATTCGAATAAAGAGATGCGAGTTCGATCCCCAGTAGGTAGGGTCTATTCGAAGAGTTTTTCCAAAAAAGTACGACGAAACGCAGAAGTTTGTTAAACTTCTACTTCACGCCGGTATTCTGTGAGGTTGTGGTACTTCCCCGATCGAGCCGGCCCATTCATGCAACAACAAAAGCTGATGCATAAAGACCTGTCACCTTGACCCATAAGCTCCGGTGATATGTCGGTAGAAACGACTAAATTGTCAAGACTTTTAGTTATCTGTATTGGGGAACGCGTGATAGTAGCAAAATATTATTTTGTACTATAGATGCTAAATAAGATTTGTCTTTTGTAGGAAAGGAATGAACGGCGTGGATTGTGTAATGCGGGCAATTTGTGAAGCAGCACAGTATCCTGTCAGTGAAGAAGGTCTCGTAGGCGAAATTTTACACATATTATTGACGTAGGTAAAATTAAACTAAAAAATTATACTTGTCTACTCTATATTCCATGTGGCAACGGCGTACGGCTTTCTTCCCCAGGATGTCGCAAAAGGCGACTAAGGGAAACAGCCTTGAATATCGTTATGGCAACCGTTAGATGGTGGGATAACCATCTCCAGAAATATCAGACCAAAATTATCAGAGCAAAGATGGGCAGTAGCATTCGAGGTGCAAGTGGTCTAGTACTGCTCAATTCACTTGCCGAGCGTCGCGATTATGGCAAATGGTCGCAGTGGACTTTAACAGGCCTATATGTATGTATGTACTCTGAATTTTTAATAACCTGCTTTAGATTCCTAATAATGAATCTAATTTTATCCTGTTTAGGCATTAAGTTCAAATCACGTTGCTTTTCGGGTGAAAAATTAAGTCACTCCTCCCCCTTTGTCCCACATGTCATTTGCCGCCTTGTATTCTTTCTGACAAAGGGCGGGAGGCCGGCGGTTACTCGGTTACTCTTACATAGTCTACCAGTGCGAGTCGTTTCTTAGCAAGACTAGTTTTCGTATTTCTCCATGAGGTTAACCTGTTACGTATGTATGTATAAAACCGTTATGTGTGTAAAAGTAAAGAGTAAAAGTAGTGCGTGTAGTGTGCTTGGCAAGAAAGCTGATACAAAGCGCATTAGCAATGCTTGGACCTCAAACGCTGCTAGACGTCAGCGGTCTTTATTACTTTTAGTTCAGTTCATTATCATGATACTTATTCCAGTCATCTATTGTTAGACATTTTCATTATTTATTTTTAATATCGTGTCTAATTTCACTCCTTTCAAGCCACTTTTGGTGGTGAGCTTATAGCGTCTTAGTGTCCATGACAAAAATAATGAAAAAACATATGAAATAAAACATGATATAGTCCGTCGTCATAGAATTCGACCTCGAAATTTCTCTTATCGAGGCGTTTATTTTATTACATTAAACTTGAATTAATGAAATGTAATCCTAAATAAGTAATGAATGTAATATATTTATTATTATAAAATCTTAATGAAATTGTTTTCATAAAAAGTGTTTCCGACGAAAGATCTGGAACAATTGAAGTCATTGCGCAATTTTCATCCTGCATTTACGGGTTAAAGTTCGCTCCGAGTTATTTTTTTATAAAGGATGGTAGACGGTACTACTGTACTGCAAGAGTTGTGCAATTAGTGATGCTTTCGAAAAATACGCAACGGAAAATTTCAGTCGGAGCTTGCTTGAGTTTCAACCCTCTTCGTTTTTATTAAAAAATCAAGTTCAAACTTAGAATTTCTTTAGTTTATTTAAAACCGTTTGGTATCGGCTATCGGCGTAAAAATATACTACCGTATCGTAAAAGGCGGCTGAGGAAAAATACTTTAAAATGTAATTGTCTGATGGTGGAATAAAAAAATGGATATGTATACATTATCATCTAGAAAATACCAGACCGGTAACAGCAGCGCCTAAGAAGCGTCAGTTGGGCAAAGTCGGCTACACAGCTCGACAAACTGATAACCATTGGGGAAAAAGGTTCTCAAGTGGCAACCTCGTTTAGGTAAACGCAGTTTAGGACAACCCCGCAGAAGATGGAATGTCGACCTGTAAAATGTTGCGGGGACTCGATGGATGCAGATGGCTGAGGACCGCTTTTTGGCGTTTTCGTGGTGAGGCCTATGTTCAGCTGTGGACTGTTGAAAGACAGTAAAGAAGAAGAAGATTCTCTTTCAGTATAAAGATATTTGTAATTATAGGTACTTTTATTTTAAGCACCACTACAGAGAAGATTGTAGATTCTATTTTTATGAAATGTTGGAAGAAATATAATCTGTATGGTATGAATCTTTTCATCTCTTGAATGCTTAAAAGATATGAAGTTTCTTCTGACAAGGTGACATATTTCTTTTTGATGACAGTAATCTACATTAATATGTATGTAACATGTCTGTTCCCACGAACACCACATTTCTAATATATATTTATATATATACTATATATACACACGAGAACGTAGTCACGATAACCGAGTGTTAAGGTGATCAGAATTCGAGTCAAAAGACCTGAGTTAGATCCCCTGGTGGTAGGATAGTGAACATCTCATACCGATGTTTTCGAAACTCATGTACGATTTATTTTGGTATTTTTATCATTGTCTTTGTTTGTTATGTTGTTGATTGGCACAAAGACGACGAAAGGCTCATCACCTTTCACGTTGTCCCAAAAATATCTTCGGCGAAATGTGGATGAAAGAACATAATTGTCTAGAACTATGACAAAAATATCTTCACGCCATTCCTAATTCCCCCCAGTATTGGGAATGGCGAGAAGATATTCATTTATTTTTATATGTATAGGGAATTAGAGAAAACGTTAATACATTTAGTGTACAAGCTCTAGAAGACCCATACTTAGCAGTAGGTGAAGTCGGAGGTCTCCATAATGAGTGTGTATAATATGCATGGATGCAATGGATACCTTCACGCCATTCGCAATAATTTGGTCTTTATAAATTAAAAATAGATTTTCTATAATCAAAAATACAAAATGAAATCACTCCACTCCGGAAAATCGTAATCAATGGCTCGTGGTTGACCATCATGGAACAGTCATGGATATTCAGTGTAGTGTACCACGATATTTCTTCCTATGATGTTTTGTACTTTTTTAAATAGCTGTATAATTATATAGGAGCACATATGCAAGTATGTGGTAGTGTGACGTCCGGCTTCATTATATCATCGTAATGGCCTGTAAAAGTCCACCGCTGGACACAGAACTTCTCCATACGGGAGGTCCACGTCTTCCACGCAATCGCCACGTTCGTCAAGCAATCGCAGCACTAGACAACTCGCACCATTAACGACTCTTACTGTGTTCTTTTTCATACAACCAACTGCGAACACCTATTAATTATGTTAAATACTAAATGCTATGCTAATACTATGCTATACTATGCTATAATACAACTATATATAGACAACCGGATAACTTAGTTGGCAGGGATATCAATTATATAAAATCAAATATTAATCGATTTTAACGGGACTTACACTAACAGATAGCTGATGTTATAAGCAGCAACTTAGCCTACTATTATTTTTGAAAAATAATAAGGGTTCTTGCGTTAACTTTTTAGTCTTTTTACTTTTTATAGGCCAGACTACGGGCGATCACCGTTTGAAGAAAATGATCCAGAGTGGATTGAAATGATGTCGCCGTACATAGACGCCGCTGTCGCGGGGAGACAAATGTTCGACTGTGCCTCAATATACCATAACTGTCCCGAAGGGGAAGGTGTACTGGAGTTGATATCCAAGTTAAGAGACGAATAACGATACGTTACTAATAAATACGAGTATGTCTATTTCTTCTTTTATTTGTTTAATTTTACTGCACCTGCAAATCCGACAGCCTAGTTGGTAGTAGTGTGGCAAACATTTGTGTGATGATTTTTTTTTTATTTTCCTGTATTCCCCGTATATTCAGATTTAGTTTATTCTCAATATGAATATAAATGTTTATTTGTTTGTTTGCTACAATGGACGGACTTAATGCCTGGTGGCATTCTCAACCAGTCAACCTTTATAATGGTGAAAAATCTATTTTTCACCAATATAAAGGTTTACTGGTTTTCCTGCCATCAATGGCAGGTGCGGATTAAAAACAAAAATGTTTGTGTTATACTAAGACAGCGACGAGTTACCACCTTGATATATTACCCCAAAATAAGCTTCAACGGAAAGTGGATTGAAAAGTTTTTATTGCCAAGACCTTTGCCTACCCCAGTTCAGAAGGTTTCATGAAGATATAAAAAAACATTATAGAAATTGGAATCGAGATCCAAAATTAACAATTAGTTTTCTAAATATAGTAGTAAAATTTCGAAACCGTTTTTATTTCATTTAACTTCAATATTATGTTAAGTATTTAAAAACTACTCCTATGCAAATTTTTAAATAAATATGTTCAATTCTGAGAAGGTTAAACGTCTGGCCAACGGACATTTCAGATCTTTCAACCAAACTTTAATATTTTTTTATTAGTTGGTTAGTATATGGATTAATTAAGTTTAACAAGTCAAGGTAAATGACAAAAATTATAGAAAAAAAAAAAAACAAAACATTCATAAGTTTTAATCCTACACAACTGAATTTAGAAAACTGAGTTTCCACTGAATTGGAAACTGAATTTGTAGTAACTTCATTGTTTCTGATTCCATAATAAAGTACTTAAGCTGTTTGAATTGGGATCAGAGCAATGTATGTGATGTGGTCTTTATCTATGTATTTTATTCGAGTCATGGATGTATCCATATAGTAGATGACATCGTTGGCTTGTAAGGCGTTGATAGGCTCTTTTCCGATCACGTTGTTCCAAATACGCTTTGGTGAATTGTGGAATAAAACAATTCAAGTCTAGATCTCTGTATATAAATTAGTAATCAATATTCGGGAAATGCGTAAAGATATGAAATAAAATAAACTTTATCTGCGTAACAATCTTAATTTTTCTATTCAAAACAATTCTTTTCACTTCATTGATATGCGCGACACTTACGACTCATAGGTACAATAACGTGTACTCATAAAAGATACAGTTTGTATACTGCTTATATCTCAAGTAGATAAAGTGGTTCTCATACACGCTACAGGTCACGCACAGCCTATCTTTTTCTTGGAATATTTACACACAGGCTTTGTGGCCCGGGGTGTTGTCGTTCGACTGTGCACATAAATAAGGATAACGCGACACAATTTTAGAATATATTGGGAGATTCCTTATTTCCTTGTATAGAGAGATTTAGAAATATTTTTTATCTTCACGCATTTCGCGATACTGGGATAGTTAGATATCTAAGCCATTTAGTCCTCTCAGCCAACTTTTCATCGATACTTACTTGGTACAACTTGACACTACACTTGACTTATACTCGTATGTGTTCATACATATTATATATATACATAAGATTATAAATAGATAAATTCATTTTCTTTACATTACAAATATACATAGCGAATTTATTACTGCATTAATAGACAACAAACTATAACAAATAAAAAAATAACAATCGCACAGATATTAAAATATTTAATAAAAACTAGAAGTCTGTGTACGTGGAAACTTCCAACATCGAGAATGGGCAAGATTTAATTGATACCATGCAATCTTCTTCAGTCGTTTTATGCCATTTTTCTGTTGATGATGACTGACGCCTGAAAGAACGTAAATGTTTGCATTGAAATTGAGTTCGCAGAATTTTATCAGAATGTTCGAAATATTTATAATTTTTTTCCCCTACGATACCAGCAGACTTTAGGTGTCTTGCCAAAGTTTCAATGGGCCGGTTATAAAGCTCGACAGACTGATACCGTTGGCAAACAAGTTTTTCGAGTGACAACCTCGTTTAGACAAACGCAATTTAGTACAACCCACCACGAGATGAAGCAATGATCTGCATAATGAGCGTAGTGTGACGGATGCAGGAGGCCGAGGACTGTTCTTCGTGGAATTTTAGAAGAGACCTATGCTTAATAGTGGATTCTTAATAAACTTTAAAAAAGACTTTAAAAAAGATGAAGAAAGAGGATTGTCTCCTGCAGCGGATTTTTACAGACCGTAAACATCTTGAAATACTTATTAATGGGGTGTATATGAAGGGGGAGTATTACTGAGTACGTTTTTTTTTTAAATTAATTTTTGTGTATAATTAGAAAATACAATTTGCATGTGAAGAGTGACTTAGTATTTTAATTATTATTTTATTTTAAACGTTTTTGTGTGCAAGATTTATTTAATATTGCTTTTAAGTAGGTATTACATAATGTCTAAGGTAGCTATATAAATGTCATAATGGTTCAGACACAAGTGTTTCAATGTTATAGTAATTAATAATAAATATAATAAATTAATTATAATTATTACGGACAATGTAGCCGTCCTTGGCTTGGTAATATTTTTTTATTCACGTACATGTGTGGCAATGAAAAAGATGAAAAAGAGCAACTAACGATGCCTGCGGGCGTGAAGTACCTTGTGAATTTCATTTGGTAACGAGGATAAATCTAAAGAAGAAGAAATGAGATACTACCTACCTGTCTTCAATCTACTTAGCTTGAAAAGAGTTGCCATTGGCTAACTGTGATCATCACTATCAGGTAAGGCTCTGATCACTGATTCACATCTACCGAAATCTGTCATATACTTACGAAATGATGAATTTTCTAAGGCTTGTTTTGCATGTTTATGTAGTTAAGTTCTAAGTGAATGTGGTTGTTGCAATAATAAACATAAAATGTACTTAAAATTCTTACAATTTCTTGTCGAAATATTTACCTAAAAACCATTTTTAAAATTTTATAATATATTCCTCTCGGTTGCGAAATACTGTCCATTTCGCAAATTGCTCGACGTACGCAATGGAAGCCTTCCAAGCCGTTCCTAAAAGTAATAACGGATTAAAATCATACATTTTAGTTTTAACATATTTTTATCTTTACTCATAACACATCTTACTTAAAAAAAAAAAAAAAACTCTTTCTCCAATGTACTTGCTAAATTTGGTTTCGTAATATATTGAAATAAATTATAAAATTTTCATAAACAAATGGTGTTTTAAACAAATAGTAGACACTTTTTGCCTTCTTTAATTTATTATTACATTTTTACAAATTGTCACGATAGCCGAGTGGTTGGGTGACTGAAATTCGAGTTAAGAGGCCGCAGTTCAAACTTATATATCGATTGCTTGGACATTAAGACGGGGACGGGATCACCACCTGTCGATCACCATCTTCAAGGTGTATTGCATATCACGTACTAGATACGATCACGTACTAGATAGACGTAAACAGCTAGGTTAACTTCTACATACCAAGTATCTTCACACATTCCTTTACCAAAATTTGTCATTTCTACAAAATGACAAATGGTGGAAAAGAAAAAAGAAAAGTAGCAGTCTGTAAATTCCCACTGCTGGCCAAAGGTTATCCATATAATATTTGAGAGAGGTTAGAGCAGGAAAACGGTCGCCATGCTATTCCATACGGTTCGGTGAGCTTTACACATTTTCTTTTTACAATATTATTTTTCCTGTTACTTCTCAGATGGGCAAATAGCCTGATGATGTTTTAGATTTAACTTAAAATTGCTATCTATAATTTAATAGGAGCCAGTCAAGGGATCGAATTTGGGTCATTCCCGTCCTATTGCGACTCTGGCTACTAGGTAACCACAACTCCGGTGGTATCAGTTTTTTTAATAAGTAAAATTGATACTTATTCTCATTTAGCACGTTTACTGCTATTCTATACATGTTATCAAGGGATCAAATTTGAGTCATTATCATCCTATTGCGACTCTGGCCACTAGGTAACCACGACTCCGGAGGTATCAGTTTTTTTTAATAAGTAAAATTGATACCTATTCTCATTTAGCACGTTTACTGCTATTCTATACATATTATGATAGACGTATAAGACTATGATAAACGATAGGAACGTATAGTTTTGCAAGACAGAAAGTAGAATTCTAGCTTCCCTTTAACTTAACTAATGAAGAAGGAAGAAGAAGAAAAAAGGTAAGCAAAGAAGGAAAAAGGTTAAATCAGAGTTTTTCCATTCGTATTTCCAGAAAAAGTTAGTTCTTAAATCAAAACGAATACACCTCAATTAGCACCGGAGATATATACAAATAAAACTATGAAAACTTAAGTAAATTGGTATTATAAGTATACGATAGAACGGCTTGTCGGAATTGTATTAAATTGAAACATAAGAAATGTATGGGAAAATATTTGTGGGTCGTGTTTGAGTATAAATTGAAAAGACCGAAAGAAAGCTGCAAATCAGTTTTCATTTAAAAAAGAATTAGGCATGAAAGGTTGAATGGAACGGCTAGACTGGACTTTTTTATTGTTTAAATAAATAAAAAAGATAATTTATTCTTAGCATTTAAGATTTTTACCTTCATCAATAAATATAACAATAGTTGTATTTATTGCTTCTCAAAACACACACTCACAAAATATTCTCAATACTCACAAAATGATGAGACACAGAAGAAGTTTTAGATAAACAATGATTTTAATACAAATCGAGATTTGTCTTTATCAACGTACATATTTATTAATATATTTATAGCGTTAACTTTTATAGTTTTTGCTTTAATCGTTAAATGTAACAATTGGCGAATTTATTGCTTTTCCGTATTTCCTTTGAGTACATTAACGGCGAAGTATATCATGGTAGCAGGTGTAGGTAAACTTTATGATTCGAGCACAAAATAAAATCTTAAAAATACCTGTTTAACAGAGTCTCCAAATGGCTGTAAACGGTTCTCCTGTACAAGCGATGATAAGGGTGGAATGTATCTGGCGGATCGTCCCAGTTCATTCTAAAACCGAGCGCTTGAGCGAATATCTGATTCCACGGTACCATGTTGGCTTTAAAATTAAAGCGTAGCTATAAAGAAATATTCTTGGTTATATTTAAAAGTGGAATTAAAATAATATGCCAGTTCTCTAATACTCGTGTACATTGTATTTGTTTAAAATGACTTTTTCCTTTTTTTATAGTATTTCTCTATGAAATAAAAACTAAATTAAGTTATTTTTTTTAAAGTCACGATAGCCGAGTGGTTGGGTGGTCGGAATTTCGAGTCAATAGACCCAATTTCGATCCCCAGTTGGTAGGCTCGTACCAATGGGTTTTTCAAAAACTTATGTACGAATATCGTTGGCTTGGACATAAAGACGGCGACGGGCTCACCACCTGCCACGTTGTCCCGAAAATATTTTCGGCGGAAGGTGGGTCGAAGGGACTTAATTGTCTAGACTCGACCTCTGTCTACCCCTGTATTGGGAATTGCGTGAAGATATTTTTTTTATATTATTTTATTTTTTATTTTTTTTAAGTTTACAAAATTAAGTTATTAAAAAATGAAATAAAAGCCATTAGATAAATAATAAGGTGATAATTAAACACTTACGAAAAAATGAGACACATTTCTAAAACTTAAATATCTTTTTTGTTTATGGTGAGCTCTTTTTGATTCATTGTTTGCTTCGCCGAAATCGAAAAAAACAAACATGATGAGACAAGCATAACATATAAAAATTATATGAAATAATCTATTCATGATTGTGAAGTGGATTTTATGTTATTCGTAACTAATTCTTCTTTATCGCTTTTTCGTCAATTTATACTCTTCTTTTGGTTGTTCCTGCTTAAAATTTCAAACATTATCAATATTCAAAACTTTGTCGTCTTTAATGTTATAGAACTTTTTCTTAGAAAAATTGTTCAAACTATCAACATATAAATTAAATAGTTTTTTTTTATTGAATTGCCTTCACTTTCACGCTATGAACCGTTTAAAAAGTACACTACTACTGAAGTTTCATCTTTTTTGTGGATAGTAGAGAAAACAGTAAGTAGTTCATGAGAACACTCGACTGTTCGAGAGAAGCAAGTGTTAATTTTATGTTGACCTTATATAAACAAAGTTTTATTAGACATCTTGTTATGTTCTAGTCACGTGTCATAGAAAATGGAGCAAGTAAGAAATTTGTATTAGGTTTATTTTTATTATTTCTGACTTTTTATTTAATTAAAATAAAATTTTTACACATTTTTAGTTTGTTATTATTTTATTATTACAACATATTGATTTATAAATAAATCTCTGTATTCCTTGTGTTAAAATATCGATAAAACATAATACACCGTTTTAGTTTGTTATTAAAATCTTTCATACACTTCTCTGTCAAATTTAAAATTTCATTTTTCGTACATTTATATTGAATGCATAAACAGTCAAAGAAGTTTTTTCAATACAAAATTCTACTGGTTATCCCCATGTATAATTTTTGACCTTCATAAGAGCTTTAAAGAAGTTTAAATTGTTAATTAACTATCAATGTGTATGACTGAAGTAGTATTGTACGTATGTACGACCTCCGTGGACTGAAGCTCCAGAAATGATTGTACAAGTAATAAATTCTGTCCTCAACTTCATCTGTACATTTTATCGTAATTATCGTAATTTTAATTTTCTATGACAAAAAGCGGCCTATGTTCCCCTCCCGTGCCCATATTACAAAATAAAAATAATTCTTGCTTTATGCAAAATCATGCTTCTCTCGCTATCTCTCCCTCAGAAAGGGTGCTTGTTTTCGGAGTAGGAGGTGTCCTTTATACTTTTTTATATATTTTCACACATTTCCCAATACAGCGGTAGACAGGAGTATGGATAATTTTAGTACTTTTGACACACATTTCATCGGAGCTCATTTAGGACATGACATGTGGTGCCCCATTACTGTCCTAATATCCAAGCCAACGATACAATATACTCACGTAGACATATATACATATATGTATGTAGACATATAACAAATAAACATTCGGGAATCGAGTACAAACATTCGTCATATTCATCACACACGACAAACTCCTTGGACGAGTGGCGTCACACCGGTATTTAAGGTGTTTCCAGCTCCGAAGTCCCGGGAATTTCCCGGGCGGGTGAATGTAGAAAAAAACACTTTATCTACATTTTCTCGTGTCTGGGTGTTTGCGGCATCTTCGTTTAATCTGAATTGTAATTTAAAATTAAAATTAAGTGCTTAAGCCGGCTTACTTTAGGATTAGCGCAATATATGTGATGTTGTCCCAATATTGTGGGATATTGTCCGCAATATTGTGTTGTTACCTATGCATGTATTTATTGATCTCTTCTCATAGTAGTTTACTACTACTCGTTGTATTTATTGTCCCGAAAATATCTTCGGTGGAAGGTGGGTTGAAAGACTTAATTGTCTAGACTAGACCCCTGTCTACCCCTGTATTGGGAATTGCGTGAAGATATTTATTTACTTATGTATTTTACTCGTAGTAGTAAGTATGAAAGTCACGATAGCTGAGTGGTTGGGTGGTCGGAATTTCGAGTCAATCGAGATCAATTAAGTAAGAAAAGAAGAATTATGAAATTATAAATTTGAAGAAGTATTAAAAGATTTACATCATCTTTATCATCATCATAACGGTCTCTATAAATTATCTGCAGAGCATAGGCCTTTGCTATACGGATTTAACGGCAGATTGACGAATGAAGTTCTATAAGACTTGCACCTTAGACGTCGTCTTCGATCTGCAAAATATGATCTGGTTTGCCCACCCACAACGAGATGGTAATCCCACCATTTCTAGGTAGGATAGTAGATAAGAAAGTAGATACCAAGATAGGGAATAGAAAGGTCGGTAACCACAATATTTATTCTTACGCATAACCATACAAAACTAACAGAGAATTATATATTTGCACTTATTAATCAAGTTAGCCATGCAAGTTATGCAAGTTAGCCATGCAAAGGTGCAACCTTGGGTTTTGCCAGTTGGGTAATCGGAATTCGAGTCAAGAGATCCGAGGTCGATCCCCAGATTAAGAACCTATTGGATTTTACCAAAATTTATGTACGAATTATATCGTTAGCGCTGATATTAAGATGGCGACGGGCTCACCACCCGTCACGTTGTCCCATAAATATCTTCGGTGGAAGGTGGGTCGAAACGACTTGTCTAGACCACTGGCTACCCCTGTATTGAGAATTATTAATAAAACGTAAATGTGACTGCTTGATGGTCATTTCATGGTGGAACTGTTGCTCTTAAGGTTTCAAGTATTTTGGTTGATCTGAAACTTCAAACAATAATAGCAAAACTATCAGAGGAACAGTGCCAACTCTTCAGTTAACATTAGCCATTATAGGTGCATAGATTTTTGGTACGGAGAAAAAAATATATATCAAGGACTTGCGAACTCCGCCGAAATACACTGGAAGTGTTACGGACTGCTTTCTTTTTATAGAATAGGGAGGCGAATGAGCCGGTGCTCTTCTAAATCTATCTCAAATAAACAAATGACAGATGGTCTTTGTCCAGTAGTGGGCATTTCTCCCACGGCTAACATTTTACTTTAATAGAAACCCCACGCACGTAAGATACGTCATAACGGTTTAATGTAGCCTGTATTTATAGTTTAGTTAACCGGTTTATTACTTGCTTAAAGTGGACAGAAAGCTACTGAAAGTGTATCAGTGTGTCATAAACAAAGGATGTTCTTTTTTTATTACTACTAGAGAATTCTTGTGGGTTAAAAATGAGCAATTCGTCCACTTGATGGCATGTAGTTACTGTAGCCAATGAAATTAAGTTTAAATATTGTGATAATATAAGTATTATATTATTCGTATTTTAATCTTTATTTAATTTTCTACTAAAACAAACACGGTACAAAACAACAATACATACAGCATAAACACTCATTGCGTAGTGGGAGAACAGGAATCTAAACCAGACAGTATGATAATGTAAACAGTAAAAGTGCCGGATGGATCTGTAGTGATGTCTTTCTACACTGTTATGCCATTCTACTACTTAACGATTCTGAGAAATCGTTAGAAAAGAAAATATGCCATACAATAGAAGAATACCATCAAATTAAGCTTAAACATGATAATAAAAAACCAGCTGACTACGGTGCACAAATTGATTCCTCGGTTTTAATGACTGAATTAATTACGAACCTAGCAGTCAGTTCTACTGCTATAAGAAAGAGTATAGCAATAGCAGTGGAGTTGACGTTCCTCCGCTCTCATTTCTATCAAAAAACATTTAGTAGAAGGAACGGGCCAAGCAGTGAGGAATCGCAGCGTGATATTTTACATTTAACTTTGTAAAAATCATTGCAATTTAAGTTTTTCTAACGCTTCCTGAGTAGTTTAAACCTCCAGAGAGGCATTCAGGGAAAAACCGCATTAGTAGAATAATAAGTAAGTGGTAAGAACAGGAGTGAATTTATATTTCAGCACTACGCCGAGACCTCACTGTGTGCATCTTTAAAGAAGTTTGTATAATTGCAAAAGCTAAAAGAAGTTTTGAAATTTGTAAAGTTTTCTTACAAGGTAGATTTAACAACAATTAAAATGACCAATTTACTTACTTAACAATCTGTAAAAGTCGTTGTTTATGTGCCTTCGTTGTTTCTGATACCATAATACAAGTATTTAGCTACTAACATTGGGATCAGATCAATGTTATGTGAAGTTGTCCTCATATATATTGGAAAGGATTGGCAAAGGATTGACTCGAGTCACATCTATGAAAGACTTGAATTCTTTTAGATGATAAGCTTCACATGGATTTACATGTAGACAAAGTTACCTATAAAGCATTTCAAATGTATGTCCTCTACAGATTAAAAAAAACTTCGTCCTATAATTGCTTATTTAATGCCCTGGTTCAATTACAATTGGAATATATCCCTATCTACATCCACTGTATAACAAACATATAAAATCAATTGAAAAAGTTCAAAACAAATTCCTCAAATCTGTGATATATAAGTGTTTCAAACAAACGGTCGTAGCATATTTTGAGAGTCTGAAAAAATTTAAATTGTTGTCTTTAAAGTCGAGACTTCTTAGAAGTCGTATGCTTCTTCAGATGAAATTACTGCATGAGATCTGCCATAATAGTTTGACAGCTCTCAATTAGTAAATAAATTGCACTATACTATCCCCAGAACAATGGAGCGACGCGAAGTGCGTAGGCGTCACCTGTTCGCTATTCATGATTGTCGTACTAACGCTGGATTACGTTAAACTTTTTGTTATATATGCGACATGTATAACGAACATTTTATTTAGTTATACTCTGATAAATTGAAAACTTTATTGAAAATTTATTGCAAACTACAACTTAGCTGTTATTTTTTACTAATAATTGTTAATATACGATTTTTTTTCTTTCTTAAAAAAATGTTTCTTCAAGCAATGCCCAATACAGGGATAGACAGAGGTCTAGTCTTGACATTTAAGTCCCTTCGTCCCACCTTCCACCGAAGATATTTTCGGGACAACGTGACAGGTAGTGAGCCCGTAGTCGTCTTTATGTCCAAGTCAACGATATCATTTGTACATAGGTTTTTAGAAAAACCTATTGGTACGGCCACTTGAGGATCGAACTCGGGTCTCTTGACTCGAAATTCCGACCACCCAACCACGCGGCTATCGAGACATTTTTCTTTCTTATTTAGGTTTTTCATATAAATTTATATTATTATTTATATAGTCGTTGGTTGTACATAAATTATTAAGATTTAAGATTAGTACAATTATAATAAGACCGTAATGTTGACTGTTTTTTATCCCAAATAAAAATAGTTGTAACTTTATAATTCAGTTTAACATTGTTAACAAGTAAACATAAAAAAATATAAAATTTGCTGTCATTCGATCAACCTGTACATCAATACACAGTCGAAATCCGTTCGAAAATCGTGATTAACACATTATAGGTATAATACGCCGATAATCTAAGAAGGTTAAAGTAAATTTTAAACTTTTCAGAAAGACATATCCATAGCTCTGACCATATTGAAAAAGTTATCCATAAAAATAACATTCTATTCACGCAGATATTTTTTTAATTGTTCCGTATTTATAACACTTCTCTATGAGTATGAAGTTTAATATAATAGTATTTGCTTCCGTGCTTATTGCTCTAACTTACGGAACAACTGAGGAGGCTAACATAACAAGTGAATTAGATATGAACAATGTATCAAAACTTTTGTCGCGGAAGAAAAGGTTTATCATTTTTCCCGAGGGGAGTTCTTTTCAACTGGGTGAGAATTCTTTTTTGTTCAATTCCGACGTATTTTATTGCGAGTGAAATTAATATCGTGTTTAATAATTGTGCCGGAAAAGAACACTTTAGCCAGAAAAGTTTAAAATTAAATTCTTTGAAGACACTTGAAATAAATAAATAAAATTATTTTAGGAATGACCTACTTCTCAACGACCAAAAAGATATAAATCTATCATCATTGTTGAAATATTTTGTTTCATAATTCAGATCACGAAGACATTTACATACAATTAACACCCCAGATAATACGTATATAACTAAACATCAAACTTTAATAGTTTAAATTGATAGTTTTGATATACAACAATATAATGACATATAAATACTATGACTATATAATTTATGTGACAATGGTAATTGGTATTTTGGTAATGGTATGGTAATGACAATGGTAAGCTGACTTGCCTTATTTAAAATCCTGATGATGCCGTAAGGCGAGATCGGTTGGTTTGATTAAAGTATAGATTAATAAAGTGATGTATAAGAGTTTAAAGTGTGTAAAGTGTGAATGTGCAAGTGAGTAATAAAGAATTTTAATAAACATGCAATTACAGCCAGAGACAGCAGTATAACAATATAAAAAATTTTTATTCTATGTAACTTATAAGGGAAACTAATGCTTCAACCTATTTCCTTTATGAATTGTTTTGCGATTGGATTACAAAGGCCTTTGCCATAAAGAGTATTTGCTGTAATCGCCGACTTTTGATAACACCTCATAATATCATTGGTGATATCTTAGACACTGTCGCCTGTCACCGATCAGCTAAATTATCGTTTGGCATTTTTCAAGATAATTTTCCCACCTGATGTTAGCCATTTCGATTCTAATGGATTTTTCCTTTGTCGCATTATACGCCATCAATGGGAAGCATACAGATTCTTACGCCAACACCATTTACTGGGGGTATGGCAATTTCGAGTGCTTTTCAGCATCAAAAGGCATATAATGATGTACGACTAATATACTCGTGGTCACGGGAGAACTGTGGTCTTTGACCACCTATTTCAATTGCTAGATTTGGCAACCAGCAACTTTTAATTACAAATTTGTGTGCCGTGAAATCATGCATCATTTATTATGCAAAATAAATAAAATTATTAATTTCATTTATTATCGGATCCCAAACACTTGGTAGCACCAAACATCTGTATTGAAATTAGCGTGTTTTTAATTTCCTTAGTCACACGAAACAATCTTACCTTACGATCAGATGGATTGTCAGCAAGTTTTTTATCTTAATCTCTTAAAAAACATTTTGAAATCCTTTCAAGAGTGACGATAGCCGAGTGGTTGGGTGGTCGGAATTTCGAGTCGAGAGACCCGAGTTCGATCCCCAGGTGGTAGTACCAATGAGTTTTTCAAAAAAAAAAAAACTTATGTACAAATTTCATCGTAGGCTTGGACATAAAGACGGCGACGGGCTCACCACCTGTCACGTTGTCCCGAAATCTTCGGTGGAAGGTGGGTCAAAGGGACTTTATTGTCTAGACTTGACCTCTGTCTACCCCTGTATTGGGAATTGCGTGAAGATATTTTATTTTCAAGAGTGAAATTCGCGAAATTACCTCCATTTTAAGTAGGTTTGACCTCATTACGTTAATTTATCTTTTCAGTGATTGCAATAAATGAACGCAGTTTAATTGCCGTGAATTGATTGAATATATTTTCATTTCCCGGTTAATGTTTCGATGCATTTAATTGAAAAATTGTACGGGAAATTGCATTTGATTTTGTCTTTTTTTTACAGAATTTATCTAAACTATACTTAATACTCCAGTATATTAAACCAATTGAGATAGAAATATAAAAAAGAATTTTGCGAATCCAGCTATATCAGTCATACTACTTAGACTACAACTGAACATACATAACAAATAAAAACATCCGAATTGATAATGTTCTCCCTTTATACCCCTTTATACCAATGAACAAAGGTGTTCTATTAAATGTCTTATTTCATAGAACCTATGCCTATTTTTTAACAAATGTGTGACTTGTGCACTTGTACACCTCTAAATAAATAAGAATTTATGCATATTGATATTATAAATAAGAAAATTTGTGTGTTGGTTGATGTATCTTTATAAAACTTTAGAAACATTTATAAATATTTTGTTTTATTTGGCCATAACATTACCATAAGTATAAAATAAGTCGAATAAATAAATGTGGCGCGTAAGAAGATACGCGGGTCAGCTAGTATTTAAATAAATATTTTATTAAAATTATTTTTCCAGTATTCTGCGTAACATATCCAGCCTTATCCACGATCGGAGATATATTTTTGTGGGGTAATACAGCTGCTCTAGCTTTTGAACTTCCGCAAGATCCATATTCACCTTTCAATCACCGTGCCGATCCCTTACATAGAAGAGTTGATACTAAAACTATTTATTTCACGGATTATGATGGGAAAATTATTCACAAAAGTCCATATAAAAAGAAGTAAGAATAATAATATAAGATGTAAGATAAAACCACGTAGCTAGAAAATCTGAAAGCCTAGACGGTAGTGGCTTTGCCTTCGAAGCGGAGGATTCGGTTTCGAATTCCGCTAGCGGCAAATATTTGTGTGATGATATGCATGTATGTACTCGTCATGGATGTTTAAATCTGTATATGGATATTTATCATCCTCAGTCATGTTGTCCCAAATAGGCTTTGGTGAAAAGTGGGTCGAAAGGACTTAATTAACTAGACCTCTTTCTTCTCCATTACTGGAATTATGAGTGAAGAAGACATTCTTTCAACATCAAAAGCTACTACTTTGATTTGTAATTCAAAATGTTGATGTATAATGTGATATACACATTTACTTTTTTGTATTTACGTAATTTCTCATACTGGGTTAGGCCATAGAGGTCTTGAAAATGAAGTCCTTTCGACTCACTTTTCACTAAAAGTTATTTGTTACAATGTGATAGGTGGTAGTCTATTGTCGTCCATGCTAAAAATACAATTTTTAAACATTTGACATATATATTTACTTAAACGACATGAACACACCGATAAGGACATAGCTCTTAAATTAAAAAAGAGAAAATATATTTAATTAGATAAATATCTATATAAACATCCATGAATCGAGTACACAAATTCTTCATTATCACAAAATTGGCCTTTGGCGGGATTCGAACCCTCGTCTATCGGATGTCAAATTTACATTTAAATATAACTTTGTACAAATTGTTGTACTTTAATAATTAAAATAAAATAAGTCAAAATGCTTCTTTTAGAAGCTGCTGCTTGGATTAGCGATTCAATTTTTAAGATTTGATTGTTAATTTTAATTTCGATATTATACCAAGAGTCAATTTTCATGGTGTCGCCAGATTCGGAACCTCAGAGCTCGCGACACAGGGTTTGATTCCCAGAAGGTTCAATGCAGAAAACACTTCTACATTTTTTCGGGTCTGCGTGTTTGTGGTACTTTCGTTGTTTCTGATCCCTACGATATATTATATCTATGTATTCTAATTATTGTATTCTATTATATAGTATATTTATTGTATATTGTATTCTAATTGTTATAAATTTTTTTCATTTTTTATTTCATTTTACATTTGTATTATTTATTTTTATTATTTTTTACATTGTAAAAAAAACGATTTTTAAATTAAGTAATACTATTGTGATGTATCACGATATCAAAACACAATTCCTTCCGCATAAAATGTGTAAGAGGATTTGAACGTACAAAACATGAGTGAGCGTCCAGTACATAAACTTACAGAAAGCCCTTCGTGAATCCGGCGTTTGCTAAGCGGAGCGTGGCCTCGGATTCGCATCAATTCAAAAACGGAGCTGCCGACGAATTTAAAATAGACAGGAGGCAAATGCACGCTTCGAAGCACAAACGCGAGTTTTTGAAAGGCGAACAGATGGAGGCACACAGCGTCGAATTTCACAGGAGCGGCCGCGCTTCTCTGTACCAGAAAATTGAGACAATGTTGCAAGGGTATGTCGATGTTTTACTTTAGATATTACTTTCTTGCGCCACATTGCAGTGCTTTTTCTTACACTGCTGTACACTGCAAATTTGTTAAAACTCTTTGCAGTGAACTTTAATGAATTTGTATAAAAATTTTTAAAAGTGTAATTTTTTCGTCTTGTTTTCCGATTTCACGATACCTAAAGGCGATCGATGTAAAGCTTGGATCCGTTCAGTATTACACTTTTTAGACATTAAAGTTGTTCTCCAATTGAAAAATAAATTTTTATTTAATAAAAGTATACAAGAAAAATGCGTGAAATCTAAATTACGTAAATATTTTTTATAAAAATCATTTATAATTTATTTGGCGAAAAATAAAATTTATATATGAATGTATATAATTTTATTATTATATTAACTTTAATATGTTTTAATTTATTAACGTGATTTTTAAGCTTTTTGTTGAGGTTGTCATAACATGATAAATTAATTTATTTAAATATAAGATAAGCTTGTTTAAAGTAATTATCCAAATTTATTGATGATACAGGCAGGCTCGTACCAATGGGTTTTGCAAAAAACTTATGTACGAATTATATCGTTGGCTTGGACATAAAGACGGCGACGGGCTCACCACCTGCCACGTTGTTCCGAAAATATCTTCGGTGGAAGGTGGGCTAAAGGGATTTCATTGTCTAGACTAGACCTCTGTCTACTCCTGTATTGGAAATTGCGTGATATTTTTTTATCACACATAATTATTTAAACATTACAATTATTTCAAGGCGGTATTTCATAATTGTGTATACAAAATTTTTTCTATTCAACCATTCGTTGCGTTAAGGCTGTCTACATTGTATAGAGAACATTGGAATATAATGACTTGCAACAATATTTGACATAACAGCGACAAATAGCATACTCGTATGTTTCTTTTAGCTTTGGTGGAAACGGAAGACAATGTTTATTGAAAACATTGTGTTTGGTCGCGCAGTCACAGAACCAACCCCAGGGAGAATTCTTGCAGGAAATATTGAGAGCTGTGTTTGCGTATGTATATTTGGTTTTTTAACTTTTTTTCCTATGATTTTTACTTTGAATCTTACAATAAATTGATAAAAAATATGTCTTATTATTGTTCTTATTTAAGCATGTACAATAATAAGAATACAGTTAAGGAATTGTTTTAATATAACGGTAATATATAAATATTTTTCGTTACTCTAAAACATTAACGTTACTTATATACCTGATGTATTTGTGATAGAAGATAGCATACTATAAATAAAACATTATTAATTTACGCCATTTGTATTGATTTTAAAGCATATAATTTATACTGAAGTTTTTGTTATTAAATTAAAGAGAAAAAAATGTTTTAAACATCAGCATTACTTATATGCTTTATAATCAATAACATTGCATAATAAATAAGTAGGCGTTATCTTATTAATATTTCCTTTATATTTATTAAGCCGCAAACTGTAAAAAATTCAAAAGATGGCGCCGATGCCATAAACAGGAATAAATAAATAAAGAGATTTTAACTAAAGCGTGTACGACACGGGGGCTCGGAGGTAACTGTACGACAAAGGTCGCGGGTTCAAATCCCGCTCGAGTCAGTTGAAATTTTAAAACATTTTTCTCTTTAATTATTAATTTATGAAAATTTTTATATGTATTTTGTATAATCTTCTTCTTCTTCTTTAGAGCCTCTCAAAAGTCCAATACTGAACATATGCCTTTCAAAGATTGCCACAAGGATTACAATGTACTGCGTTTGGCTCTACGAAGTTGCTACTTTCATCCTCAATGGTTGACAGTTTAGGATCAATTTAATATATATGTAATACCAATACAGGAGTAGATAGAAGACTAGACAATTAAGCCCTTTCAACCCACCTTTCATCGAAGACATGTTTTTAAGTAACGTGACAAGTGGTGACCCCGTCGCCGTCTTTATGTCCAAGCCAATAGTGGTTGGGTGGACGGAATTTCGAGTCAAGAGACCCAAGTTCGATCCCCAGGTGGCAGGCTCGTACCAATGGGTTTTCAAAAAACTAATGTACGAATTGTATCGTTGGCTTGGACATCAAGACGGCGACGGGCCTACCATCTGTCACGTTGTCCCAAAAATATTTTCGGTAGAGGGTGGGTCGAAGGGACTTAATTTTCTAGATTAGACGTCTCTCTACCCCTGTATTGGAAATTGCGTGAAGATATTTATATATTTTTTTATTTATTTGAAGTGAATTCTTAATCAACTTGTTTTGCGGCAGCGGGTAAGCTAGCCTAGTTTATGCCTCAACTTGGTGAATGCGGCACACCTAGATTATCTGGGGCAATTACGAAACGCTTTTGTGTGAAACGTGCAGAGCAACGCTGCCACGTATGTTTCACAAAGATGAAAATACTCGATTTTATTTGCAGGCTGCCAGAATCCAACCACATGAATGAGTATTTAGAGGAGTATGATATCGCGTCGAAGGCTACGGAATCATGCGATCAATTATATCCGGAGTGTAATGATCATTTAGATGAAGTGAACTCACCGACATTTAGTTATTAAATAAGTGGTGGGACAGGTGGCGAGCCCGTCGCCGTCATTTTATGTCTAAGCCAACGATATAATTCGTACATAAGTTTTTGAAAAACCCATCGGTACGAGCCGGCCACCTGGGGATCGAACTCGGGTCTCTTGACTCGATATTCCGACCACCCAACCACTCGGCTATCGTGACTTTAGTTATTGATTGGTTAATTTAGTTATGTATATATAAATATATATATGATGAAGATAGGGGGGAGTCATAATTTATTTTCATACGCATTAATGTTCTTAGTGGTTTAACTTATCTGTATATGTGTGGGATCGTAGCTCTCAAACGAATATACCAATTATAATACAGTTTTATCTGTTTCTAAATTTGAAAGACAGTTCTTGAATTTTAATTTATAAGAAGTGTTCAGGGATTTGACAACGTTCGTCGGGTTTTGTTGAGACCTTTATAATTTGCAAAGCAATTACAGTAGCCTTGTTTTATTTTTGTTATATTTTAGTTTAGAGGCTGAAAATGTTTATTTTTATTAATTTTAAAATATCCAAAAAACTATATAGTATACCAGTCTCTAATAGCCCGTTTAGACTTGACAAAGTATTCGCCAAGCTCCGCCGGGATTGCCATTTCAGAACATATGATAAAAGCTAAGCTCGGCAAGACACAGCAGCAACAAACTAAGGTGCAACGTTTCTGGTACTGCGGTAAACTGGAAAGACATTAGTTTAGTAAAATTGTTCATGACAATGCAGAATACTTGTTGAAAATCCTTCTTATTTTTTTAAATGATTGAGAATTTAACATAGTCAGATTTTCAAAATAAAACTAAATTTAAGTTAAAAGTTGTTGAAATAATTCAGCGAAATGCAGTTACATAACATTTATTTCAATTTTAACTATAACCTAATTAACTTATTCGGTTGCTAATAAATTTGCTGTAAACATGAAATAAAACGAATATATCGTAACTGATTTTTCTTTCGCCGTTATGAAATTATGTTAATCAAGCGACGCTGCTAATTATTCGCATTAATTTTAATATCCTGATTGTAAAACAATACATTAATTTTGTGTCTTTTTTTGTAAATAGGATTTTTATAGTACAATAAATATTACAAATAATTGTGGTTTACTTATGATTGGTTTTATTGTTCACCCCTGATTTATCTATAAGGTTTCATCTTAATTTGAGCGGCACGATATATCAACCATTCCTTTTTTGTTTTAAACGAAAATAACTGTGAATTCGTTGACTCAAAACATGTTAATTGCAGTTTCATTTATACACACATTTACGTAGAAGGCACTGTGTGACGAACGGGACAGTTCACTTTACGTTTTCCAACTGGCAACTATATATTTCATTTAAAAAAAAACACGTGTTTACACATTCAATTTACATGCACAGCTTAATAATCTAAGCTGTTAGTGTTTAACTTTTCGATTATAAAAGATTAGCAAATTTAATCATGGCTTTAAGAAGATGCCCCCGATTATTTGTAATAATAATAGCCCTAATTCAAATAGCGTGGAGTGAAAATGGAGGAGTTTGCGATAATGAGAACTGTGCTACAAGCGAAGGTTTGCAGGGAAATGAAACACGTTCTCGGGTACTGTCTAGAACTAAAAGGTTCATTGTGTTCCCAGACGGCAGCTCATTTCAATTAGGTGAGTAATTTAGTTTATCTCAATTGAAATTAAGTCATTTGTTCATCCTACGAAGACAGGAAATTTATTAATTCACCAGAAGGTAGAATTTTGTTAATATTAAGCATAGCATATATTATCATTTAAAAAGAAATTTATAGATTATTTAGAGATTTATAGTAAATAATTAATGTAGCAAAAATGCTGTAGATATTTTAGCACACAAACAAGACCATATTAAAGGTCATGATGGTAAAGAACAAGCAATATGATTGCAATAAGATTAGACAACATTATAAGATTAGAGTGATTGGGTTATGCTTAAGCACTAGCCTTTCCGGCAATCCTTCACGCAATTCCCTATACAGGAGTAGACAGAGATCTAGTCTAGACAATTACGTCCCCTCGACCCACCTTCCACCGAAGATATTTTCGGGACAATGTGACAGGTGGTGAGCCCGTCGCCGTCTTTATCTCCAAGACTACGATGTAATGATATAATTCGCACATAAGTTTTGAAAAACCCATTGGTGTCAGGCTCATGCCAACTAGGGATTGAATACGGGTCTCTTGACTTTGAAAGGGACGAAGAAAGAACGAAGTGCGAAATTTGGGTAAATCAGGAATGTCTAGAACAGGTGAGTGAAATTGTATACTTGGGGAGTGCGTTTAGCGGGGATGGAAGATGTGATTTAGATGTGGACAGGCGTGTCGCTGCCGGGAACAAAGTCAATGGTGCCCTGACTACGTTAATCAAAAGGCAAGGCGTTGTGAAAAGTGCACGCCTTGTAATACATAACGCAGTGTTGGTACCGACTTTGTTATATGGCAGCGAAACCTGGGTATGCCAGAAGAAGCATAAAAGCAGGTTTAATGCAGTGGAGATGCGATCTTTTCGTAAAATGTGCGGCCTTACCATGGCCGACCGAAAGCGAAACGAACAGATTCGCAACATGGCAGGTTTGGAAGATGACCTTGTCTCAAAAATGGTTAAGGGCGTGCTTCGATGGTTTGGGCACGTTGAGCGAATAAGTGAAGACCGAATGGTGAAGAAAATATATAGCGCGAATGTTAATATTAAAAGGGGTAGAGGTAGACCGAGACTAACTTTCGAAGACCATGTGAGCAAATTGCTCGAAGAGGGGAGGGTCAAGAGTACTCGGATACCTAGACGTGCATGTATGAAGAAGATGATGAATCTGAAAGAAGCAAAAGAAGTATGTAGGGATCGTGACACTTGGCGATCAGTTCTCTTTGGCTACCCCGTCAGGGATTGTGCGTGAAGATAAATAAAAAAATAATAATATATAAATTGACTTGAAATTCAGACCACCCTACCACTCAGCTTAGAACTTTCCGGCAATCCTGCATTGGAAAATCTGAATGTACCTGTGTAGATCCGCGTTCGATACGATGCCAAAATATGGTTGTTAAACGAAATCACACAATTATAAAGTACATAGTATTAACCCTTCCGTTACCGGCTTAACATAAGCCGCATCAGTTATGTGCCCCCTACTAGAGACGTGGATGATAGGAGGAATTGTGAATCGCTTCTCTTTCACCGTAACTACACTTTTGTTTTGTTGGGAATTGTGCTAAGGTGATGACGAAAACAATCTCTTCACTGCCAATACTTTATAGGTATAGATATATATCTAATATTAAAACTGGACTGACCAACCCTAATAGACCGATTAATTCGGGCTAATGCAATATTAGGCTGGCCATGGAGGTCCTCTAGATTCATCGTAATTTTCCAAGTTACGGTTACTAAGAACTACGAAACGAAAACCCCTCCCGCTTGGTATACCATCCATATAAACAAACGAGTAGGTGTGTGTAGGTCCCTTCATTATTTTTCCATTTATAAAAAAAATATGCTTTTTAAGGTTAAAAAGATTAGATATAATTAAGAATAAATATAATACAAATTTAAAAGCGATAAAAGGAGATCACATTAACGAGGGTAACAGTTTTCAAAGTGTTTGAACATAACAACTTTCGAACAAGAACCGACCGAAGAACCTTCTGAAATTTTATAGATACTAAAATAACACGAAAAGTTCGAAATAGGATTAAAAGTAATGTTTCGAAATTTCTTTTGGGATAAAAAAAGACAAGCAAAAGCATACAAATGTTGGATACAAGCCACGTCTCATTTTGGAGAAGATCCTGAATCCGGAACTTGTTGTTTCGCGTTCTTTCATGTTTCCTTAAAAATTTTGTAGTTTTATTATACATAGATTCATTTTAAAAACTGAAATAATCTTCTTTTACATCTTTATCTTTTCTAGTCCGATGAGACAACAGGAATGCATCAACAACCATTTTCAGACAAAGATAAGACGACCAAGTTGTCGAGTTGGTAGTTTCCAGCTTTCGAAAAAAGCATTCGAAGCTTTAGTTTGAGGATTCGAATCCTGCTAAGGGTAAACATTAGTGTGAAGATTGTTAATGTTTGTACTCTAGTTTGAGTCATGGATTTATAATTGTATATGAATGTTTAAATAAGTAAATATATATGTACATAATAGTGTACCGTTAGCTTGGAGACTACGACAGCGATAGGTTCACCACTTGTCACGTTGTCCCAAATAAGCTTCAGGGTAAAGTGGGTTGAAAATTAATAATTAATTGAATATACTTTTATTGCCCATCGTAAATAATAGAATACATAAAGATAACAAACATAAATGATCATTCTATTTGCCATTTCCTATCCCAGTAATAATTTAAGCTAAGAACGCAGAAGTTTGTTAGACTTCTACTTTTCGCCGGTATTCTGTGAGGTCGTCGTACTTCCCCGGTCGAGCCGGCCCATTCATACAACAACAAAAGCTCATGCGTGGCTCTACCACTGTTGAATATTATAATATACAGCATAAATAGATACATAATTCATTACATTAAGATAATGCCAAATAGTACTCTTTGATGCGTTTCTTGAAGTTCAGAAGAGTTCCTTTGTTATTAAATAAAAGAGAAAAAATGTTTAAAATTTCCACTATCACGGGTGGGATTCGAATCTGCGATCTTGGTGGGAGATAATGGTATGAGACACAGGTTCATTTATTTGTATTATTTTATTTTGGAATACCCTAATCGTCTCTGGGTCTATTCTGCCTGCTTCCTTCATAAAGGCTTGTAAAAATGATAAAACAAATGACTAAAATAGGATCCGTACCGATGTTTTTCAAAAGATAAAAAAAAAATTGTGTTTTATTTTTATTATGTGAAATTTATGTTCTTTTGTGAAAAAAAAATGATTCTGTCCGATGTTGTGGACCTGGTGGTCTACAACATCAGAGAGAATCATTTTATCAGACAGAATCAAGCATACTAGATTCTCATAAAACTCTATTTTAAATTTAATTTGTAGTTTAAGTGTTGACCTTTTGAAACGTAAGTCAAAATTATCATTGTTATAAGAGTTGGTTTCATACCCCAGTATTGGAAAATGCGTGAATAATGCTTTTTCCACCCACATTTTACAGCACAACATAACTGATGACCCAGTCAACGGTTATGACAGATAATTATTAATAAATATTTATTCTAGAAATATTTCATTATTCATTTCAAATATTTTAAATACCTTTCACAGTTTTTTGCGTTCAAACAATGGCTTTGATACCAATTGGAGATATTTTCCTTTATGGAAACACCGCAGCGCTCGCATGGAATCTCCCGACTGATCCGAAATTTTTAAACATGTTCAAAAAACACGAGAAAGAATTACAAAGAAGAGGCGATTCAAAGACTAATATTTATTATTTAGACGAAGGTGGAAAGGTTTGGCGAAGGTACCCTTTAGGAAGTAAGTACTGATATTGTATATTCGTAGAAGAATCTGCCTTCCCTTTTTTATGATATTGTCTTAAGTGTAAGTACGGGTTTGTACTAATCACGTTGTCCCATATAAAGTTATGGTAACATTTTATCTGCCTAAAATGTCTTAATCTCTGACCATCCCAGTTCTAAGATATACACAAAATTATTTTATAAATTTATTGTTGTCAATCTATATAAAAATGAACAAACGAAAAACAATCTTTTCTGTGATTTATGTGACAGACCGTTTATAGTCAACCCGGCGTTCGCGAAAAGGAGCATCGATGAAGAAATAACGTTCAGAGAAAATTTGAAAATCAAAATAGACAGAATGAAAATGCACGAGAAACAATCGAAGAGGGAATTTCTCAACAAAGAACATTTAGATAAAGACAGCGTTGATTTCCACAGGAAGAGTCGAGTTGAATTATTTCAAAAAGTGGAACATTTGATGACCACGTAAGTTCATATAATAATAATATTAAATTTTAAATTGTGTTTGTCTTCTTATGAGGCTCGTATGAGGCGAATGATATAAATGTTGGGAAAGCGTTAAAAACAGTAATGGGAACCGGAGATTGGGGGAATAAACATAAATTATTGGTAAATTATATCTATTGTATAAGTTGAGATCAAAATAGTGCAATGATTCGAATTTCAACAAGGCAACATATTATGCGTTATATTATGCCTTTTAAAATGCATGTGGCTCGTAGCAAAATAAACATGAAGACCAAATAGCAAAATCGTAACTGTCACGCGATCAACCAAAACGCGTTGGTGTCAGTAAAAAACATTTAGGGTGCGTTCTGGGATAGTTGGAGGAACCAAATTAAAGCATCTTCGTCTCATAGAAAAAAAAAACACAATTATATTTGTAACGTTCGTCATTTACGTCATGTTCAATCATGATTGCTACTAAATACAATCATAATCTAAATAACACTATAAAAATCGAACTATAAGGAAAAATAAAGATCCCTTAATTTCTCAAGAAACTATGTTAGCAATATGATTAATATTGTTGTATAGCTAGCATACTAGATGATAAGTTTATTAAAAATCAATAACTTTACCTATGAGAGGGTGTTACGTTCTCTTATTTATAGCCGAATGAGTTAGTAAAATTACATTACAGGTTTTCATTAGTCATGATAGTCGAGTGGTACGGTGGTCGGAATTTTGAGTCCAGAGACCCGAATTCGATCCCCAGGTACCGCGTACCAATGGGTTTTTTGCAAAAACTTATACACAAATTATATCGTTGTCTTGGGTATATTTAATTGTCTAGACCTGTGTCTACCCCTGGTATTGGGAATGGCGTTAATAGTCATTGTCACAGATGAAAAATTAACCTCTTCATTACATATAAAATCAGAACCGTGGGGTGCTGCTACTGTTTTCCATATGATAAAACTCACATTAGCAAAGATCCATTCTCAGAATTATAAAGAAATAACTACACTAATAATGTATATAATAATAATGTTATTACTTACTTTTTATTTACTTTGATATTATAACTGTTTATTATGGAGGTTCGAAGGTTTGGGCAGGTTCAGCGAAGGGCAGACCGAATGATGAAGAAAACATATAGCGCGAATGTTAATATTAAAAGTGTCGAGGTAGGCCGAGACTAACTTTCAAAGACCATGTGCGCAAATTACTCGAAGAAGGAAGGGTCAAGAGTACGCATAATTGTGTAACCATTATTCTGCGATTGCACAAAAGTTATACAAAGTACATAAAAAAATCTCGGATATATAATTGAACACCCAACAACTCGGATTGCCTAGTTGTAAGGTGGTCAGAATAAGAGTCAAAAATACGATTTTTATCGTTGGCATAGACATAAGGACGGCGTCGGGCACAGCACTTGTAACGTTGTCTCAAAATTGTGTAGACTTCTGTCTACCCCTGTATTGGGAATGACGTGAAAAAATTTTTTCCTCTGGTATTTCTTAAAAACTTTCGACTAACACCGAGTTGAGTCCGGTCCCTTATTAACAGAAATGCAGTAACATATTTTTTTTTTATTTTTAAGGCTTTGTGATGAATGGCAACCATACCGTTGTATATTGTCCATTAGTAAATCGCAAAATGTACTTAAAGGACCTCGTGTTGTATTAATTTTACACAGTTAATGAATTAATTAATGAGCATTCCAATATGTAGTTAACATCTTGTTCTATTAGGATGTGAGATATAATATTTTAATTAAGCAATTGCTACGTTCATTATGAGAATTAAAGTGACAAATGACTTGTTTATGTTCATGCCTGTTGAAGATTACTTACAATCCTCCTTGATTATAGATGTTAAAACTTTTGGCTCACGTAATAACTTTAAATTGTTTGTGTTTATGTCTAACATTTTCAATTATTTTCATTAATGTAATTCGACCCACATTCCACCGAAGATATTTTCGGGACAACGTGACAGGTGGTGAGCCCGTCACCTTCTTTATGTCCAAGCCAACGATGTAATTCGTACATAAGTTTTTGAAAAACCCATCGGTTCAAGCCTGCCACTTGGGAATCGAACTCGGGTCTCTTGACTCTGAACTGAAATATACATGAGTATATAAGTGTATTGTAGTACTGTTCGCTTGGATATTGACACGGCGAAAGGCTCACCATCTATCACACTGTCTCAAATAAGCTCTGGACCTCTGCCTACCACAGTATGGGAAATTTCTTGAAGATATAATTTATCATTCTTATAACTTTGTTTTTCAGTAAATATTAATGGCTCACGTCTGTATTAACGGAAACCCATAAATATATAAAGTAAATGATTTTTAGGCTGTTGTCAGTAGTTCAATAAAAAATTTTATATATTATAATTGTTATAATTATTGCATGTATTATAATTGTTAAGACTAAATGTGGATATTTTAATTATATGTGAGAAGGAAACAAATAAAGATTTTATTATTATTATAATATTATATCGTTAAAGTTATTACTATATCCTAAATAAAAAAAAATTTTTTTTCTGATTATCAGAGTTTTGGTAAAGGGTGGATCAAAAGGACTCTTCACGCAATTCCCAATACAGGGGTAGACAGAGGTCAAGTCTGACAATTAAGTCCCTTTGACCCACCTTCCACCGAAGATATTTTTCGGGACAACGTGACAGGTGGTGAGCCCGTCGCCGCCTTTTATGTCCAAGCCAACGATGAAATTCGTACATAAGTTTTTGAAAAACTCATTGGTACTGCCACCTGGGGATCGAACTCGGGTCTCTCGACTCGAAATTCCGACCACCCAACAACTCGGCTATCGTGACTTATATCAAAAGGACTCAATTGTTAAAACCTCTGTTCACCTCATTATTGGAAAAATTCGTGAAGATAAATATTACTACTTGTATTTGTAACAAAAATGCATCAAGAATATAAGATTGTTTCAAACAATTTGAATAACTCGCTGCACATAACTTTTCCAGTAATGCCTCTCTAAGTTAGGCATTTGAATAATATTATATGACGGAATATTACAGGTTGGGGAAGAACGGGCGGCAATGCGTTCTTTATAAACTATGCGAATCAGCGCAAACTTCACGACAAGACACATTCTTGAAAGAGATCTTCCGTGCAGTATTTACGTAAGTATTTCATGAATCTCATTTCTAGGTAGAATGCAAAATCAACAACTATAACTTGGGTATTAAGGAATTATAACGACCTACATTGTTGACTGACATACCTGTTTTCAACGTGTTATAAGTGATATCCCGGCCTGGATTCCCGGATGGGTCAATGTAGCAATGGGTTTTTCTGTATTGCTTCGGGTCTGGGTGTTTAAGGTACCTACGTTATTTTCAGTCATAACACAGGCGTTTCAGCTACTTACTTATGCATCAGAGTAATGTATGTGATATTGGCCCATACATAATTATTTATTTAAAATGATATATTAATCTCTTTGTCAAGTATACCTAAAAACTTAATGCGTAAGCATATTACGTTCCAACAGTTATAAGTTACGGAACAGAAGTTTCTAGTGAATTCTTTCTCTTTCTTGGAGTCATTTGCCTCAGTAACGCACTCTTACCCATTTCTACTGCTAAATAGCAGTGTAAAAATTGTTGTGTTTCGGTTATAAATGTATAGACCACCAAGGTAGTGCCAGTCTAATCACGGGTTATGAGGAACTCCACCTTAAGTCTTCGAGGGAGTACGCATTTACAACCTTGAACATTGAAAGTTGGCGACAGATCTTCTTGAGATGATTTAGTCACTTACTATCAGGTTTTTGGTTAATTCGTTTATCGCTCTACTATAATAAAAATGGAAATGTAGTGTTTTATAATAGGCATGCATATATAGTGTTCAATCATAGTACAAAATCACTAAAGTAACTGACAAAACTGTAAATATTTGTAATAAGAGACGACAATGTTTGTGAGTCTGCAGAGTGCTTGATGGGTAATAAGAAAATTATGAGGAATAAGTAAGCGTGTAATTATACACATTATGTCAAGTATATATCAATAATATAATAGAAGTCACGATAGCCGAGTTGTTAGGTGGTCGGAATTTCGAGTCGAGAGACCCGAGTTCGATCCCCAGGTGGCAGTACCAATGAGTTTTTCTAAAAACTTATGTACGAATTATATCGTTGGCTTGGACATAAAGACGGCGACGGGCTCACCATCTGTCACATTGTCCCGAAAATATCTTCGGTGGAAGGTGGGTAGAAGGGACTTAAATGTCTAGACTAGACGTCTGTTTACCCCTATAGTGGGAATTACGTGAAGAAGTATTTATTTATTAATCAGTGAGATTTTAATGCTTATTTCTTTCCATTTGTGTCAAGTTGTCTATTATATTTCGTATTGTATATACTCTATATTGTTAAAAACCCGTAATGACTGCCCCTCCTTGCGAGAAAGACGATGTTTTAATTGAATAAAAAAATAAATATCTAGACAATTAAGGCCACATTCCACATTTTTGGGACAACGTGACAGGTGCTGAGCCCGTCGCCGTCTTTATGTCCAAGTCAACGATATAAACCGTTGAATAAACGTATTATTTTTTTTTATTTTATAGAAAAGGCCGGCAAACGAGCAGGCGGCTCACGTGATGGTAAATGATTACCGCCGCCGATGAACACCCGCAATACCAGAGGCATGGCAGATGCGTTGCCGGCCTTAGAGTCCCCCCCCCCAAATTGGGGGAGGAGGGGTGTGTGGGCCTCCGGTTACCTGCACTCACCAGACGAAACGCAGAAGTTTGTTAGACTTCTACTTTACGCCGGTATTCTGTGAGGTCGTGGTACTTCCCCGGTCGAGCCGGCCCATTCATGCAACAACAAAAGCTGATGCGTGGCTCTACCACTGAGAAAAAGTAAAAAGTATTGCTACGAGCCTTGGAGATCAAACTAGGGTCTCTTGACTCGAATTCTGATCACCTAACCCCGAGTGGTTCGTGTCGTGACTATCCTGATTGAACCTGCTAAAATATTTACTAGGCATTCATAACTGTTGCAGATTACCCAAAGGTCAAGAATTCGACTACGAAGAACATAAAGAATATGACAAAGCTCACATTAAGACCGACGACTGTTCTTTACTGTACCCGGGATGCGACAGTTTTTGAGTTCCTGTATGATGTCCTGTCCTGTCTGTATGTCCTGAAAAAGAATGTTCTTTGTGTGGCAACAATAAACTTGACTAATATTTTATAATATCTTTGTTTGTCTTTTCGTGCTCTACTGATATTATATAGTCGCTTTAAATATAACTTACCTATTAACTATTTATAACGTCAAAGTGAAATAATAAATAAAATAACGACAAAGTGAACATATAAATTAGGAATTTTAGGTAACGTAGACAAATAAATATAACTACATAGATATACCTACGTACTTATCACATCTTTAAGCTGTAAACGAGTTATAATATATATTTTTACACTGAAATATCTAAAACTGCTCTAACAATTTTGACTAAATTGTGTATTTTTTTATTATTTATTTATTTATTTATCTTCACGCACAATCCCTGACGGGGTAGCCAGAGAGAACAGATCGCCAAGTGTCACGATCCCTACATACTTCTTTCGCTTCTTTCAGATTCATCATCTTCTTCATACATGCACGTCTAGGTATCCGAGTACTCTTGACCCTCCTCTCTTCGAGCAGTTTGCTCACATGGTCTTCGAAAGTTAATCTCGGTCTACCTCGACACCTTTTAATATTAACTTTCGCGCTACATATTTTCTTTACCATTCGGTCTTCACTCATTCGCTCAACGTGCCCAAACCATCGAAGCACGCCCTTATCCATTTTTGAGACAAGGTCATCTTTCAAACCTGCCATATTGCGAATCTCTTCGTTTCGCTTTCGGTCGGCCATGGTAAGGCCGCACATTTTACGAAGAGATCGCATCTCCACTGCATTCAACCTGCTTTTATGCTTCTTCTGGCATACCCAGGTTTCGCTGCCATATAACAAAGACGGTACCAACACTGTGTTATGTATTGCAAGGCGTGCACTTTTCACAACGCCTTGCCTTTTGATTAACGCAGTCAGGGCACCATTGACTTTGTTCCCGGCAGCGACACGCCTGTCCACATCTAAATCACATCTTCCATCCCGGCTAAACGCACTCCCCAAGTATACAATTTCATTCACCTGTTCTAGACATTCCTGATTTACCAAAATTTCGCACTTCGTTCTTTCTTCGTCCCTTTCAAATACCTTAGTTTTATTAGCATTCAAACGGAGACCATTGATTTCACATTCTTCTTTCATACACGTGACTAATGCCTGCAGTTCTGCCTCTGATGGTGCTATAAGCACTGCATCATCAGCATAAAGCAGACAATTTACTTTTATGTCACCCAATTTCACACCCAAACAGCTATCTTTCAGCTTCTGTAAACAGCTGTCGAGATACAGTATGAATAGCCAGGAAGACATGACACAACCCTGTTTTACGCCCGTTTGGACGCCAAACATGGGTGACAGGTCATGCCCTACCCGCACACAGGCTTTACAGTCACAGTAAAGTGACTGCACAGCCCTTAGCAATCGACCATCCACACCATACCCCGGCAACAGTTCCCACATTTTCTTCCTTACAACCTTATCAAATGCTTTCTCAAGATCCACAAAAGCACAGAAAATCCTCTGGTTAGCAGCCAGAAGCTTCTCCGTGATCATGCGGAGAGAAAACATTTGATCCGTGCATCCTCTTCCAGGTCTAAATCCGCATTGTGCCTCGCATAGAAATTTTTCCGATTTATCTTGCATCCTACGTGTCATAACCTTCGAGTAAACTTTACTTGCTAAACTGGTCAAGCTGATCGCCCGATAGCACCCGCAGTCATAATGTGAACCTTTACCTTTATATAAAGGCACAATGACCGCGGATCGCCAATCATCCGGAACAGCTCCCGTTCGCCAGCACAAATTGCACAGCAGATGAAAGCTGTCCCAGACGCGTGGCCCACCATACTTGACCATTTCAGCAGTAACTCTGTCTAGTCCGGCAGCCTTACCACATTTCAAACTTCTAATCGCACATTCAATCTCTTTCATACTGATGACCTCAGTGTCATCGAGGTCCGAGTCTGGCGTACCAGTCACGGCGTCACCCCCGGATTCCTCACTAAGATCATCACACGCATACATCTCTCTATAAAATTCGCTCCATCGCTGCATGACGTCCGATTTTTCTGAGAGGACGTCATTGGTTCCCGAAAGCACTTTATTCATTCTTAAGGCTGTCGCACCACTCCGGGTCCTTCCAACCTCTTTCCAGAAGAGCTTGGAGTTCTCCTTGAAGTTGTGCGACAACCTTTCGTCCGCTTCCATTCTACTCCTTTCACGCACTTCCTCAATCAATGCTTTCGTGTGAACTTTCTGGAGCTTATATCTTTCTTTCCTCTTCTCTCTCATATCCTTATCATTACTAGAGGCCAAGTAGTCTAACCATGCTTTCTTCTTCTTATTTACAGCTTCTTTCACTTCGTCATTCCACCATGCATCACACTTTTTACTACTACCTCTTTTCACAGTTCCACACACGTCTTCCGCTGCACTAACCATTCCATCTCTAAGGCTCTGCCATATTTCTTCCACACATTCTTTCCTAACACCAATGCTGTCCAGCTTTGCTTTGCCTTGCTTGATATTTATTCCTAGTGTCCGCTTCCTGAAGCTTCCAGCTTGGGATGCTACCGACCGACTGTGGTTCTGGTATCGCCGTCCGGTGGCGCCAACCCGCGAACAGACCCCTAAATCTAGTAATCACTAGGTAGTGATCCGTTCCCAGGTCAGCACCTCGGAACACTCGCGTATCCATCACCTGTTTTCGCAGTCGGTCATCCACCAGGAATAAATCGATCATACTTCTCTCATTCTCTCTTGTTCTAGTATACATATGGATTTTCTTGTGACTAAACATAGTGTTTGTCACAAGAAGACCCTTTTCCTTACATACAGCCAGTATAAGCTTGCCAGCATCGTTAACCCTTTTATCGCCAAACATTCCAAGCACCGACTCGTACCCTGGCCGAGCGGTACCAACCCATCCATTCAAATCACCACATACAACAATTCTTTCGTTTCCTCTAACCAAGTCTAGAACTTCTCTTACATTCTCCCAAAACTCCTCCAGCTCAGCTCAGGACGACGAAGCCACCGGCGCATAAACAGCCAAAAGGAATAACTTCGTCAGTCCCAATTTAAAGCGAACCCAGAGAAGTCTTGAGTTCACAACCTTATATTCAGTCATAACATCGACCAACCGACAGCAGCACCCCACTCCCTAGCAGGCGCTCTCGCTCTCCGGGACTCCGGACCATAGAGCTAACGCCCCGCCAGGCAGCTCTTCAGTACCACTGCCCTTCCGCTTGGTCTCCGACAAACACACGACATCTATTTCTATTTCTTTCATTATTTCAATCAACTCATTCGTCTTATCTCTCATGCCTCCTCTAACATTCCACGTGCCAACTCTGCACTCCGTCCTCCACCTTCCGCCGTGTCGGGCTGTGCGTGACGGGTGGCGGTCCCCATCGCCGCTTTGCGCGCTGCATTTCACACCAACGGGGACGAACTGGTGTGCGTCGCCTTGGGGGGACGCCCTAACGCTCGTTGGCATGGGTGCGCAGCTGTGTAGAATTGCAGCCCTGAAAAGGGCTGGCAGGGGTCGCGACGAGCACGCTTCTACAATGACCCCCTATGCTTCTAAAATGTATTTTTTTCAGTGTTTTATATTTAAAATTTGTCTAAATTGCATCTACTTAAGCGAATATTCATCCACTTTTATAATACAATACTTTTAGCTACTAAATTGTAAAACAGTCTTCTTTTATCGTTTGATCACTCAGTATGTCCTGCATATTGATATGTAATTTACAGTACGTAAATAACATATTCAGGACTCCCTTTGCTATCAATGGAATTCAAAGTGACAATCATCAGCTTGAAAGACAAATTCAATTCAAAGATTGTAAAGATGCGATGTACTGCGATCTCCAACTGCATGCCAAGCATGAAAAACTTTCCGAGAGGTTCCAATAAAATATATACAAAAACTATTTCATTTCTAATGGCTTGCTATGATTAAATCCAGCACAAAAAATTTCATACCAACTTTAGATTAGACTAAGAACTATTTTAATATACTTACTATGTACTCATATTACTCTGCCTACGTCGATCATGATTTTATGCACAGTGATATTATTAAAATTAATAAAACAATAAAAATAAGCAAGTTAATGCGATGAAAGAATATTTTTTTTTCTTTTTAATAACCAATAATAGTTAATGGACTCAGACGTTACTTCATTATAATAGAGATGTTATATTTATATTATTTATTTATCTTAACGCACAATCCCTGACGGGGTAGCCAGAGAGAACAGATCGCCAAGTGTCACGATCCTTACATACCTCTTTGGATTCATTCTGATTCATAATTATCTTCATACATGCACGTCGAGTATCCGAGTACTCTTGACCCTCCCCTCTTCGAGCAATTTGCTCACATGGTCTTCAAAGGTTAGTTTCTGCCTACGTCGACATTTCGATCTTCGCTCATTCGCTCAACGTGCCCAAACCATCGAAGCACGCCCTTATCCAGTTTAGTGATAAGGGCATATTTCAAACCTACCATGTTGCGAATCTCTTCGTGCCATCCACTCCACACCCCGGCAACAGTTCCCACATTTTCTTCCGTACAACCTTATCAAATGCCTTTTAGAGATTCACAAAAGCACAGAAAATCCTCTGGTTAGAAGCCAGAAGCTTTTCCGTGATCATGCGGAGAGAAAACACTTGATCCATGCATCCTTCGCTAGGTCTAAATCCGCATTGTGCCTGCCATAAAAATCTTTCCGATTTCTCTCCTATCCTACGCGTCAAACCTTCGTGTAAATTTACTTGCTAAACTGGTCAAGCTGATCGCCCGATATCACCCGCAGTCAAAATGTGAACCTTTACTTTTATATAAAGGCACAATGACTGCGGATCGCCAATTATCCGGACATCCCCCTTCTGCCAGCACAAATTGCACAGCAGATGAAAGCTGTCCCAGACGCGAGGCCCACCATACTTGACATTTCAGCAGTAACTCTATCTAGTCCCGCAGCCTTATCAAATTTCAAACTTCGAAACGCAAATTCAATCACTTTCATACTTTTGACCTCAGCGTCATCGAAGCCGGGTCTAGTGTACCGATTACTTACATTATATTGCACAATGCCGTATGAAAAATAAATGGCATATTATGTTGCCTGGTAATACAAGAGCACCATCGTCTCTCTAGTGGATTTAGTAAGTAGAATTAGTACACCTGTAGTATATACAGGTGTACTAATACTACTTACTAAATCCACTACAAGTCAAGTACAATGCCCGTGTTACACTTGACGGAAATAAATTACAATGGACCATAGTAGGTAAAGTTGGTAGTGACTTTTCAAGGCTAGAGGCTGCGAGTTAAAATATGGATAAAAATATATGATTATTTACCCATGGTAATGTATATGCAAAGTATATTTATATGTTATTATCACACTCCAGTTATCAAGGACTTCCAGTTTTGGGGCAGGATGTATTAAAATTATTATATATTATTTATTGTAAACCACTTAAACTTAAGAAAAAAAAAACAGAGATTAAAGAAAGTAGGAAATACAGAGAGGGTAAATACAACAAGGCGATCTTATCGCTTAAGAGCGATCTCTTCCAGATAACCTTATGGGTTAAGGATACACATAAGTACAGGACAGTGGGAAGTGGTGAATATAATATACTTACATGTTAATAACTAAATAAACTAAACAAATATATAATAGTAACATATGATACACTAATAGTGTAATGCCCGATTGTAAGATACATTTTATATTATTAAATTAATTTTAAACAATTTTAAATAAAACAATTTTCGGATTTTATCGCGTTTTTAATAAGTTTTTACGGAGGGACTCCCCCGTAAAAACGGGGGTGACCACGGATGCTGTAAAGCAAGCAAACAAGTCGAGAAATAAAAATAGTTTGTAAAAACTAATTAAAAACCCGATAATATCCGAAAATCGTTTTATTTGAAATATGTAGCATTCGCATAAATACAAGTAATTATAAATTTTAAACCAATTTCAATTTTTAGTGCGTGCATATGAAATTGGTTGTAGGTTTAGTTTAATTTAAACCATCAATTCGTTTACTAATTGTTATTGTTTTTGTTAATTGCCTATTTTGTTGTTACTGGACGAATACTATGACTTTACTCACTTAATTACTATAAGAATTCCGTAGTTTGTTTAAAAAAATATTTTTCGGAATTTATTTGCAAGCATAGTTTAGATTTTACTGTTGTAAAAATTTCATTTTTGATTGGAATGTTTTAGGACAGCTCTCTGAAGAAAAAAATATGTACAGTCAAAATCAAAATTAAAAAAGCTTTAAAAATAATTTAACTATGAGGAAAATAAAACGTTTACTTTAAGTTACATGTGGTAGTATACCTTCTCTTTTTCGGAGTCGTCTGGGTTAGTACGTTTGGTACTATTTTAACTATTTAACCTTAGTATATTGGGTTACAACGTATATCTGACCTTCGTCTTTTGAATAGAACAGAACAGAACAGAAATTATTAGAATAGAATAGTTAACTCGTTTTTCACACTAACTATATCAAAAAATAACCTCATTGGTTTATCCGACTACACGTAATATTCTGTAAGACCCTGAGCTGCTTTTTGCGTCACGCTTATGCATTATTCCCACAAAATAAACAAAAAAAAATGTATTCGAGGATATGTGATGTCCACCAACACGCACAGGTAAATGATGGACGTTAACTTGTTCTTATTCACAAAAAGAAAGTACATAGTAATGACGATACCAGGTCGTGTAGTATCAGCGCTCTGTATGTAAAAGGTTAAAAGTCTTTAGGTTTAATATTGGCATCAAATTGCCATTGAGGCTAAGTTTTAAACATGAATTATTTGGTTTTGTCTTCAAGCTATTTCCAATTTTAAGTAGGTAAAGTATTGAATGTAATGTAATTGTCACTACACACTTTTCTATGCCACTGTATTTTCAGTAAGACCTTAATTGAAAGTAAACAAGTTTGCTGCCAATTTGTATTGTTCTCCAAATTTGATAAGCGCTGACATGTCAAAGAGTGCTTGTACCAGTTTTTGTTCGACTGAGCTCGGCTATTGTTTTTAAATAAAGGAATAAGAAAGGTCGACGACGCGATCATCTCTGCTTGATTATTTCTCTCCAAAATTATGAAGATTTTAAGAAGCGGAAAATGTATTTTCTTCTTCTATAATCGAATCGAGTTATAATAATTATTTGATGTTTTATTAATTATAAATTAATTGAGGAATTGATTTATTTCATTCATCATTTTAGTTTCGAATTTAATATTACGAAGTATTTAAAATGACAGGTGTAATTAAAATTGCATTTTTATTACTATTCGGAGTTATTTCTGCTAATGTTTATGAGATCAAAGGCAGTGAAGTTGAAGGCGCATCAAAAGTTCTTTCGCGAAAAAAGCGGTTTCTTGTGTTTCCAGATGGCAGCTCTTTTCAGCTTGGTAAGATGAATTCATTATGTTTTATTATTTTATTTAAATCACAAGGTTTTCTTAAATATTACATTGGCGGAAGAATTTCATTTTTGAAAAAACTTCCTGAATCTGTTATTAAATTAAAGAGAAAAAACTGACACGGGTGGGATACAAACCCGCGACTTTGCCGAACCGTGACAACATACTTACCTCTGAGCCACCGTGTGCATGCATCAACTGACGCGTGTAAGACACGGTGGCTTGAAAAGTTCAAATGTGCTTTAAAAATTCAAATAAAATAAGTGCTGTTTGTTTAAGCATTTCCCATTATTGGGGTAGACAGAGGTCTAGGCAATAAGTCCTTTCGCCCCATCTTCCAGTAAAGATAGTTTGCGACAACGTGACAGGTGGAAAGCTTGTTACCGTCTTTATGTCCAAGCCACATAAAGGCTGATTTTTTTCGCATTATAGTATGTATGTTTATGGAAGTCACGATAGCCGAGTTGTTGTGTGATCGGAATTTCGAGTCGAGAGACCCGTGTTCGATCCCCAGGTGGCAGTACCAATGAGTTTTTCAAAAACTTATGTACGAATTTCATCGTTGGCTTGGACATAAAGACGACGACGGGCTCACCACCTGTCACGTTGTCCCGAAAATATCTTCGGTGGAAGGTGGGTCAAAGGGACTTAATTGTCTAGACTTGACCTCTGTCTACTCCTGTATTGGGAATTGCGTGAAGATATTTATTTTATTTATTTTATGTTTATGGACCTAATGCGGTGTCTACGAGAGTAGCACATAGTAGTTTGGTTTAAACGTCAAAGGCTTCACAGACTGTGGCGAAACCCGGGTTAACTCGCAACAAGGTGATGCTGTGTGTGTGGTCGGATTGGAAGAGCATTATTCATTATGAGCTTTTACCTTTTTATGAGCTTTTTTAAAGCAAGAAATTGATAGAAAGCGGCCTGAATTAATCAACAGAAGGGGTGTGGTTTTTCATGATGATAACGACCTCACACATATTTAGTCACTCAGCAAAAATTAATAGAGCTTGGCTGGGAGGTGTTTATGCATCTACCGTATAGTACTGACCTTGCGCCTTTAGATTTCCACCTGTTTCGGCCTCTTCAGAATTCTTTAGGCAGTGTCATGTTAACATCACGAGAGGAATGGCAAAACCAATTTACCGCGGTATTTTGATCAGAAGCCCCAAAATTTCTATAGTAAGGAGATCATGTCCCTACCTACAAGATTGCAAAAAGTTATTACGTAAAAGTTGTAATGCTAAAAAATGTTGTGAATTTCCTAAAAAATGCGAAGAAACTTTTTCCCCAACCTACTACTTTGGGGTACTGGTGCTCCAAAATATGGAGAAAAAAAAACTGCGAAAGATTTACTTTTTTATTTTTAAATCATTGTATTTATACTTCAAATAATTATTTATTGTAATAATAATTTCCTCAAGCAGAAAAAAAATTATCTGCATAACACAACCCGATTGCCGAATTGGTAGTGACTTTCGAAGATGAGCGTTGGGTTGCGTTGCGTTGCGTAAATATCTATGATTCGAATATGAAATATTCATTTACTTGAATATTTACCTATGTTAATATGGCTATCGACACAAACGGCGATAGGCTCAGCACCTATCACGTTGTTCCTTATAAGCTTTGGTGAAAAGTTAAGTTGATCCAAATGATTTCTTTGTTTAGACTTCTACTTACACTAGTACGAGAGATTGTGTGAAAATATAAAAATTGAAAAATAAAAACATGATAAATTTAAGAATTAATTACTTACACTGTATGTGAATCACATTTTTATTTTCAGTATTCTGCGCGCAAAATCAGGGATACCTTCAAGTTGGAGATATTGTGTGGTTTGGTAATACTGCAGCTCTAGCCTGGCAGCTTCCGACAGATCCTAAACTATTTTATTTGTTTAAAGACCATGAGAAAGTTTACGAAGCACAAAGAAGAGATGGAACGTCTAAAACCATTTACTTTTTGGACGAAGACGGAAAAGTTTTAACCAAAATGCCTTATCGCAAGTACGTGTTTGTGTAACAATTATACGAGAGATGAAAGAATTTTTTTGGTGAAAAATTATTTATATAGATAGGGATACCTATATAAACTATTTTAAATAAAATATCTCATTGCAGTAGTTTGTATAAAATTAAGAGAATTTATGACGTATACCCATAATATGGTCAAATAACTAGACACTTTAATTCTAGAAACTCACATTTCACTACATATTATATGAGACATCTGATAGTTGATGAGTCTCTTGACGTCTAAGGTCTAAAAAAACCTATTCAACAAACTACATAAATTGTACTTAAGTTTCGTAAACCTCATTGGTTCATAGCGTTATCCCGAAAATATCTTCGGTGGAAGGTGGGTCAAAGGGACTTAATTGTTTAGACTAGATCTCTGCCTACCCCTGTATTGGGAATTTCGTGAAGATATTTTTTTATTTATTTAAAAAAACTGATTACTGAATAATAATTCTGTATATTTTGCGTAGTTAATTTGTAATTATTTATTTTTTTGCTAGAAATGAAACACATACCTAATAAATTGTTATTAAAGGATTTATAATAACTGATTTTCTTAAAAAAATTGCCTGAATCTTTTAATTATCATTACTTTCAATTACTGGTTGAATGACTTTATTTTTGTAAAAAGCAACACATTATGATGTGTGCTTTTTACAAAAATTTATATGTAAATATGTAGGCAAATTGTATTTCATTTTTATGATATAAAAGTTAATATTAGATTATTTCATCCAGAAATTCAGTAGGTTTTAATTTTTTAATTTTATTACATTTCTAGGAGGCCCATAGTAAACCCAGCCTTTGCTAAGCGTAGCATAGACGCCCAGTTCTTTGACAGAAAAAACTTAACAATGACAATTACACAAATGCACAATGCACAAAAAACTAACAATTTTATGCAGAGGTTAGATGAAGACAGCGCTCAGTTCCATAGAGAAGGGAGAAGAAGTTTATTCGTGAAGCTAGAAAAGTTTTTGGAAGGGTAACCAGAAATTTTAACTTTTATTTGATTCGACAGAAAATTTATAGTATAAGTAGTGACTGTACAAAGAAATGTGAATGCACGATTTACAGATAAATAAATGAATAAAAATAGCCAGGGGCAATATCGCGTACATTGTTCCAATCCTAAAGTAAGTAGCTAAAGCACTAGTGACATGGAATCACAAACAACAAAGATGCTACAAAATACCAGACTCTGAACAATATGGAAAGTGGTTGACCGGTCCGGGAATCAAACCCGGGACTTCGAGTTGGTGAATCCGGTGTGTACTCCACTCGACCACGGAGTTAGTCAATGTAACGCAATATTTTATTATAGGTCATTAATGTCAAATAAATTTTGAAACATTCCCTTTTTTCTTGTATTCTTCAAAATACAATAAAAAAGGGTAACTGGCGTTTTCACGCTAGAAGTGATACTTTCAGAAAAATAAGATAGTTATTCATTATATTAGGAACGATAAAATCTTAGCATGAGATTATGGCTCTTTTCGAAAGTCCCTTTCTCTCATTAACTAATGAGAGTTCCAAATAATAACGGCGCTAAAGGATATCCTAAATTGTATTGTACCTGTCACGAGCTCGGCAGTGAAGGAAAACATCGTGAGAAAACCTGTCCGTCCGAAATTATAATATAAAACATATTTTTCGAGAACGTGTAAATTCCGCATTGCAGCAGCATGGCAAACGTTCCCCTGCACTAATCTTTCTCAGAAGTGTTAAAACAATTGCTCAGCTGTGGACATCAACATGCTACTACTTTACTTTGCTTTCTATTACCCGTCTCCTGACGTGTCTGTAGTCGTATTCACTTGTGGTTATTAGATTTTTTTATTTAAATGTGTTAATATATTGTCCTTTCGCCCACCCGCCGGAGCTTATGTGAGACTGATGAGCTTAAGAGATGAGCTTGTATACGTTTTTGTGTCCAAGCTAACGATTTATTGGATTGATTTGATTATTTTTACAAAGATTTGATTTGACGCTGGATATAATGACGGGAAATGAAGAAACTGTAACTAGTAATATAACAAACAATGTAACAAGAACGTAAAAACAATGTAGAAAATACACACCACACTGGACGGGAAAACAAATTTTCAACATTGTCTCGGATCTGGATGTTAGTAGTAGTTTATTGTTTCTGATTCCGCAACCCAATTGCTTGATTAGGGATAAGAGATATGTATGTAATGTGTTCATTAACTGTTAATGTATGTTTTTAAATCATGTACTTAATGTACAATTAAATTTAAAAATAACGACAAAGTAAATTTATTTTTTAACGTATAGATTAGGCTGGCGCGGTCGAGAATGCCTACTACGCATGCTTTGCGAGGCAGGTCAAGATAGAAGTGAACAAGGCACGTTCCTCCATGAAATCATGAGAGCTACGCTTACGTGAGTATTTTTATTAGTAGTATTTCTATATTTTAGGTTTGTACCTTATGTGTTTGAGTAAACGAAATTAGACCTTAACGTCGATGATACTGGGTTTATATCTAACATACAAGAACACTACTATTGGAACCAGATTATTAGATTTGTCTCCGTCGTAAAAAAATGTAATTTCAGTTTTGTGTATGTTATGTATTTTTTATATTACATTATCATAATTATCAAAAAGGATGACGGTAATATAGACTATGTAATTTGGTTCCATATGGTGCATTGGAAAATAAAAATTAAATGTTTTTAGATTAATTTTAGGTGTATGTATATTATTGTTTTAAATGTTTCTTATCAAACGTCTATTAACTGAGAGGGCGAAAATCTGGAAACTCCATGGAGTGTGATTTGTAATTAAGTTTAAAATAGAGGATAAATAAAATACTAATACTACTTCAAATAAATATCTTCACGCCATTCGCAATACAGGGGTAGACAGAGGTCTCGACAATTATATCGTTTCGACCCACCTTCCACCGATGTTATTTTTAGGACAAAGTAACTGGTGGTGAGCCAGTCGCCGTCTTTGTGTCCAAACCAATGATATCAATCTAATCAAAGTTTATAAAAAAATCATTAGTACGAGCCTTGTTCATCGAACTCGCGTCTCTTGAATGGAATTCAGATCACCCAACCACAAAGCTACCGTGACTTGTTTTTTCTATCAATTAAAATAAACTTACTAACATTTAAGCCGCGTTACAAAGTAAGTTTACTAAGTAAAAGTTACTGAGTCTCGATTTAAAGACTGCTAAAAGTAGCAAAAAAACAGCTAAGCCGGCCGTTAAAACAGATGAAATAAAAAAGTACGTAAAGACACCAAAGTTAACATTTTTTTAATTATTTAAAATACAAAAACACAATAAAAATAAAGTATAATCTTCAAAGAAAAGCCTCACAGAGCTTATCTTAGTATACCTAACGTTTCAGGTTTTTTGTGTAAGTAGATTATCCTTAATCCAAACGAATTGATAAGAGCTGTACCGGATGGAAAATGTGTGGTACATTTTACCGGTGTTACCGGTCTGGTATCTTTCTAGTTGGTTATCCCGCAACTTCTCCGTAGCCTTCGACATTTTTCAGGAATTCCATGAATATATATGATGACGAACTCTATGAGCGAGAAGCGTACCCCGGTTTTCATAGTGCTGTCATAGCACTGCACTGTCTGTGGTCCCGGGCTCGATTCCTGGTTGGGTTAATACAGAAAGCACTTTGTCTATATTTTATCAGGTCTGGGTCTGTTTGGATCCATTGTTTCTAATTCCACAAAATAAGTGCTTAAGCTACTTATTTTAGGATCAGAGCAATGTATACTATTTTGTCCCTATCTAGGTAAGTATTTGTTATTTATTTATTATATCTGAGGAATGTATATAATATCTGAGGAATGTACCTTCTACGATACCTACGACTGTAAAGGGAGTTAGGGACAACATACATTTCTCCGATCCCAATGTAAGGTGCTAAAACACTTGTGGTATGGGAATCTCAAAACAACGAAGGTACCACTAACCCGAAAAAATTTAGAAAAAGTGTTTTTTTTTCTACATTGACTCGACTGGGAATCGAACCCCTCGAGACCTCGATATGGCAACACCTTGAAAACCGGTGTTTACGCCACTCATCCACGGATATCGTCTTAAAATTGACATCATTTTAAATATATATATTTTTTCTTATGGTTCGGCTGTAAAAAGTCGGTTAGGACGATCAAAGTATTACGGTGGTATTACCTTATTTATCCTTGTGGTTTAAGCAGGTAATATCAAATATTATTTTTAAATGAACGAATTATGAATGATAAAATAGAAGTCACGATAGCCGAGTTGTTGGGTGGTCGGAATTTCGAGTCGAGAGACCCGAGTTCGATCCCCAGGTGGCAGTACCAATGAGTTTTTCAAAAAACTTATGTATGAATTTCATCGTTGGCTTGGACGTAAAGGCGGCGACGGGCTCACCACCTGTCACGTTGTCCCGAAAAATATCTTCGGTGGAAGGTGGGTCAAAGGGACTTAATTGTCTAGACTTGACCTCTGTCTACCCCTGTATTGGGAATTGCATGAAGATATTTATATTTATTTATATTTTTATTTTTAAATGAAAATCTTTTTGTACATCCGTATATTATAATATATAAATATAAACATATTAAACATATTGTATATTTAGTCACGGTAGCCGAGTGGATGGTTGGTCGGAATTTCGAGTCAAGAGACCCAAGTTCGATCCCCAGGTGGCAGGCTAGTACCAATGGTTTTAAACAACTAATGTACGAATTGTATCGTTGGCTTGGCCATAATGACGGCGACGGGCTCACCACTTGTCACGTTGTCCCGAAAATATCTTTGGTGGAAGGTGGGTCAAATGAACTTAATTGTCTGCCTCTGCCCCAGTATTGGGAAATGGCTACCCCAGTATTGGGAATTTCGTGATGATATTGACAATTAATATTTATTTATTCTATTTATTTATGATAACCTATCAAGAAGATGTAAGGTTAAAGTTTATCTAAAAAACTTATGTAAGAATTTCATCGTTGGCTTGGACATAAAGACGGCGACGGGCTCACCACCTGTCACGTTGTCCCGAAAATATCTTCGGTGGAAGGTGGTCCAAGGCACTTAATTGTCTAGACTGGACCTCTGTCTACCCCTGTATTGGGAATTGCTTATTATGTTGCGTAGAATAAATAATTCAAATAAAATAAGTTTTTGTTATTTTGTTAATGGAATGATCATTGTAATTAATTGCAGATTGCCTCGAGGAAAAAAATTTGACGACGAATATCATAATGAATACGAAAAGGCACATTTTAGTGGCCAAAATTGCGAAGAAATGTACTCTAAATGTGAGAAAACTTCGTGATGTAAAAACTTAATTGGCATGATATGAATATTACGGATTATAACATTCGATCCTATCTGTGAATAGTTTTATTTTTTAACTATCTGGCCCCCACGGCTTTGCTTGTAGTTTATAACTTAACGCGGAACCCTAATTATGTTTCTAAAATGAAAGTAGCATATGTTACTCCTTGTTACACTACTAACAGTCAGTGAAAGTCCTGTTAAAATCAGTCGGGTTTCAGAGATTAGCCGGAACAAAAAATCTTATTTTGGTGTATGTACCGTATATTTATTCATAAACATGTAGTAAAAGCTGTTATTTCAACATTACAGAGTTCACTGACAGATAGCTAATGTTATAAGGATAGCTAATAATTGTTTATTTAAGGAAATAAGGAACTGTATTTCAAAACATATTTCCTGTATAAGGTGTAAAAACTAAAATTTAAGCAATTTGTATAAAAAAAAAATGAATTTATAAAATTATTTGATATTTCGTATTTAACTAAGCACGGTGACTAAACCTCATCTAAAGGTTTAATTAGTTAGGTTATAAAGGTAGTCTACGAGTATATGCGTCAAGTTGTTAAACGTAACGCCATCCCCGGTTAAATGGGTTTATCATAATTCACTATCATGCTATTTGGCACCAGGCCATTGGCACGTGTGTACAAAATCCATGCACCGCCATTTTTATTTTTTGTGTGGCGAAAATAGCAGGCGTAGTAAGAGAGAAGAGTACAATACCATTAAAAATTTAAATACTAAAAAGGCAAGACATTTTTGGGACATCGTGGCAGGTGGTGAGCATGTCGCAGTCTTTAAGTTCAAACTAACGATATTAATCATCTATAAGTTTTAAAAAAATCACGATAGCCGAATGGAAGGGTGGTCGGAATTTCGAGTCGTGAGACCCGAGTTCGATCCCCAGGCGGCAGCCTCGTACCAATGGATTTTTTCAAAACTTATGTACGATTCATATCGTTGACTTGGACATAAAGACGGCGACGGGCTCACCACTCGTCACGTTGTCCTGAAATACCTTCGGTGGAAGGTGCGTCGAAGGGACTTAATTGTCTAGACTAGATCTAAGTTTTTAAAAATAAACTATTGGTACGAGACTATCATTAGGGGATCGTACTCGAGTGTCTTGACTCGAATTCCAACCACCCAACCTCGGCTGCCGAGACATATGTATAATAAAACTATGTAAAAAAAATAGAGTACAAATAATTTTCAAAGAAATCAAGAGATACATCGAGACGTGCTTGTATTAAGAATCAAAATTCCGATAAAACTGATATAGTAAAGGTACATTTCATATTGAATAATATTGAATAAAAAAAATTCACAGATTTAAACAAGATCCTGTAAAAATGATTTTTACAATGAGAATATCTTATGCAAATTGTTTAAGCGAAAAATGCAGAACGCTACAGGCGTAACTATTCCTGAGTAATTTACAGAAATTTCGCTTTGAAAATTCAACAATTAAATAAAGCTGAGGAGAATTTAATTACCAATTTGCATCAAAGCAGGTAAAGTTGAAAAGCAAGTGTAAGAATTGAAATGAAATAAAATGGCTACTTTCTAAACGTTAATTTCTAAGTGACTTCTCTTATTATTAAATATAAAAGAGATTTAAAAAAAATTGACTCCCACGGACCGGATTAAACGTGATTTTTTATACTTAAATAGCTGATCCTGCTAACTTCGTAGCGTCATAAATAAATAATAAATATCTTCACGCAATTCCCAATACAGGGGTAGACAGAGGTCCAGTCTAGACATTTAAGACTCTTCGACCCACCTTCCACCGAAGATATTTTCGGGAAAACGTGACAGGTGGTGAGCCCGTCGCCGTCTTTATGTCCAAGCCAACGATATAATATGTACATAGGTTTTTAGAAAAACCCATAGGTATGGCCACTTGAGGATCGAACTCGGGTCTCCTGACTCGAAATTCCGACCACCCAACCACTCGGCTATCGGTAGTGTCAAGTAATTTTTTTATTTATTAGCTCAATTAATTTCATTTATAAATGTCTTTCATAAAGAAATTTTTGTACGTAAAATTTTCGGATGTAATAATAGCTATTCTTATAATAATAGTAATATAATAATAGTTATTCTTATAAATGTTGTAACTAACCTGACTCCATTTTATATGATATAAGGAGTATAGTCGCAAGGTGTGTCCTATAAAATATGGTTTTCCCTCTAGCAGGTCTTTTCAAATGAAGCTGACAATACCTTTTAATCTTTAGTGTTGCACTGGTGGTTTTTAGTCAAAAAAATGGATTTCTTTCTAACATAATGATATGACTCGGCACAGTGAAGAGCACAGCCTGTATCTGTTCTACGCCTTAGCCAACGATATAAAATGTTCATGAGTTTCGTAAATAAAACACAATGTTACAAGCCTGCTCTTAATTCTGAGGATAAAAACAAACACTGGGCTATCGTGACTTTTTACTACCGATTGGATAGAAATATTACGAATTTATTTAACTAAATCGAAACCAAATATGATTTTGGAAACAATAATGGAATGGAATGGAATAACTTTGGTGTTAGTTGACTACGATTTAACGAAAAAAGTTTAGTTTAGAAACTGTTATTAAAAACTAAGTTTTAAAAATATTAAAAAAATAGAAATTATAGAGGTAAAGAACTATTTAATTATTTGGAACGAACGACGAATTATACAAAGAAATCCGAGAGGTGGTCCTTCACTGCATGCAGTACTCGTATGATGAAGCTCAAACTTGCTCAACGTGCTATGGAAAGGGCTATGCTCGGTGTTCCTCTGCGTGATATATCGTCATCCGGATAGATAGACAGATAGCGGAGTTCCTACGAGAACGGGAAATGGTTTCATTAAACTACAGATTTGACATATATCATATACGACATATTTTATAGTTTGTCATGTAACTCTTGTAAATATCTTGAACATACTATATGTAACGAAATTGTTAATTATTATGAACAAAAATCTTATATTGTATGTTATAGATAGTAAAGTTTATGTTTTTTAGTTAGTAATAATAAATTACTTTCCTTAATTTAGGTTGTCATTTATGTATACTACTAGTAGGTTATATAGCTATCCCGTTTTATAGATCTTCAACAAAAGAAAGTTATGTTAATATTAACATACTTATTAACTAAAAACTACTATAAGCGTAGAGCCTTACTCCTCGTGGCATTATACGAAGAATGCTAGCTGCATTTCAACTTTGAATGGCTAGACTTAACGGTTGAGGGAGAAAAGAACCAGCCCCTTTGTCACCAGCGGACCAGTCGCAGATACAAACAACTGCCTGGCGCAGGGACCCCACGGAAGGATCGTCTCTACGGCAAATGTAAGATCTAAATACAAGATGTAAATGGAATAAAGAAATGCGATAATTTACGATAGCCGAGTCATTGGATGATCGGACCAGAGTTCGATCGCAGGTGGTAGGCTCTTACCAATGGGTAAAAAAACATATGTGCGATTTATATAGTTCGCTTTGACATAAAAACGGTGACAGGTTCACCACCTGTTACGTTGTCCCAAAAACTTCGTTGTATTCAGTGGAAGGTGATTCGAAATGACTTATTTGTCTCTAATGAAATTTTTTTAAACACGAGAAACTCATAGTGTGAAGAAACAAAATCTCAAAAAACTCCTCTAGCTGGGAATATCGCTAAAGAAATTCCACGGAGGTGTGAAACGTGACTCAGCTAATGAGTGGAGGCGGCAGTCCCGTTCTAATTCTTTGATCAAACATCCCAGGTCACTGAACAAGACGGACGCGAACAATTCAATATGTGTTGTGTTAATGTGGACATGCTCTTCGACTTTGAGTGGATTAATTGAATTTTTTTTTAAATAAATTTGTTGTTCTTAAAATCTTCCAAAAAAACAGACCAACTAATAGGCTAGTTGGTAGTGCAGCTGCCTTCGAAGTTAGCTTTAAAGGGTTGCGTATTCCAATCCGGCAAGTTACAAGTATTTGTGTGATGAATATGAATATTTGTTCTTGTGTCATTGATGTTTACATGCATATATAAATATTTATCTTTGTAAAAATATTGTACCGTTGTCTTGGAAACTGACATGGTGATTAGTTCATCACCTGTCACTTTGTCACAAAAAAGCTTTGGTGAATGGTAGGTTGAAGGTAATTAACTGTCAAGACCTTTTTCTACTCCAGTATTGGGAATGTGCGTGAAGAAATTTATGTTTTTCCAAACGAACGTTTAAACTTTAATTTAAAATTTAAAGTAGGATTTCAAAAATGAAATGAAGCTATTATTTACGGACTTTGTTATGTTTTAAATAGTTTTCAACTTCCTGAAGTTTTAAGCTCCTTGACGTACCGTTAGCTTTGTGTTCTTCGGTTACCATCAGCTGTTTAATTAATTATTTTTGGGCCGATCTATACAGAATGTGAAGTAACCTGGAATCATTCTAATGCTAGACAAAGGCTTCTCTAAATTAAATGAAGATTATTTCGCAGAAAGGCTGCACGTATTTGCTATGGGACAGCCGATTTTATTTATGCTCCAAAACTATACATACATACATACATAATTTTTAAATTAAAAAATCATCAGTCTATCCCTAATAGTAGGTAGATAGAGGTCTATAAAATATCGTCCTTTTGCCCCATATTACACCGAAAAAAATGTTGTCTTTATATCCAATCCAACGTTATAAATCGTACATAATTTTTACGTAATAATCGTACATAAGTTTTTAGGAAAACCCATTGTTACGAGCCTACCACCTTGGGATCGAACTCGGGTCTCTTGACTTGAATTCCGATCACCATACTGCTATCGTGACTTGAGTAATAAGAGGTCCAGAAAATTGTAGTCCTTTCGATCCACATTATATCGGAGCTTGTTTAGGTCAACGTGATTGGTGGCGACACTGTCTCCTACTTAGCTTCCAAAATTACCATAAGAAATCGTACATAACTGAAAAGAAAAATTCTTTGGCAAAAACCTTGTACCTGGGACTGCAAGCTCTCCTACTGCTTCGAATTCCTTATTTGTAATTTCTTAATTGCTTCGTTTCGTTATTCAAAAATGTTTTATTTTAAATTTTGATGTATTTACCTTAAGTTGTTAAATTAACTACTTATTCAATATTAAAAGTTTTATTATATATTTCATATAATAATATTGCGATAATTCAACTATTCTAACTACTATTCAAAAACTATTCAAAAACATTATTTTCAGCAGTTACGTCAAATATTAATTTCTTTAAAGAGCTACAGAGAACTTTCTGTGTTACTAGCCATTTAAAGAATTGTAAATAAAAATGAAAATATAGGTGCTATCCCTATAAAGCTTTGTCAAAATTGAGACATGAAATATAGCTCACACTCGTGACTCGTACGTCGATCGTCACGCCACACATACGATCGCTAAGACGCTAAAACGCTTGGAATTTAGTTACAATACACGTACAGAGACGCATAAGTCAGTAATAAATTTGATAGAATGTTTAAATGGCTTATACGTTTCGTTCTGCTTTTAATGGTTTTAATCGAATGTGAACTGACTGAAAATGGTACGAATCAGTGTCCGAATGTAAAAACCCCTTTAGGTTCGATTAGAAAACGAAGACATCTTACGTTTCCGGATGGCAGTGATATAGTCGTAAGTAAGAATTATATTTAACGTCAAATTAACGATAGCCGAGTGTTTGAGTGGTCAGAATTTCGAGTCAAGAGACCCAAGTTCGATCCTGGGGATCGAACTTGGGTCTCTTGACTCTTGGCAGGGTCATACCAATAGGTTTTTCAAAAAACTTATGTAAGGATTATATCGTTGGCTTGGCTCACCACCTGTCACGTTTTCTCGAAAATATCTTCGTTGGAATGTGGGTCAAAGGGACTTAATTGTCTAGACTAGACCTCTGTCTACCCCTGTATTGGGAATTGTGTGAAGATATTCATTTATTTATTATTTAACGTCAAATTATTTCATAAAAAAGTCATGAGAAGAAGAAGAGTGGGTGGGTGATCGAAATTCTGGTCATGATACCCGAGTTGATCCATGTTCTGTAGTAGACTGATCTGTGGATGAATGAGATCGGGGGTTGGAATGAAGTGACCCTGTTTTAGAAGCTAAGGGTTGTAGGTTCGAGCCCGGCTATTGGCATATATGTGTTTGATGAATATATCTATGATATGACATATCTATGAATATGTATCTATGATATCTTTATTTAAATATGTATGTTATTATACTGTAACATTAGCTTGAACACTAAAACGCCACCTGCTAAATTGTCACCAATAGGCTTTGGTGAATTGTGGGTCGAAAGGACTTAAGTGTCTCTAAGGTAAGTAACCTCTGTTTACCCAGTGCGGGAAGATAAATAAAATTTAATGACATAAAATTCAATAACTTTGTACTTATCATTTCTAAAATTTGCGTTCGACTTACAGCTGACAATCTCGCTTGTAAAAGCTTTTATGACGCATGCGCCATCAGGATGGAACATAGCTTTAGAAATTGATGTCATTTACCCACTTCCTGATTCGAATTTCACTAATATACATTGGAGAAGAAAGCTACATCACAGACAAAAGAGAGAGTTTTGGGATAGATTACAGGCTGCAATAGATTAGTAAGTTTTTTTTATATTCATATGAGACCTTCGTGGACGAATGTCATAAACACTGGTTTTCAAAGTGTCGCCATCACGAGGTCCCGGGTTCGAATATAAAAAACCACTTTTTCTATATTTTTTTTCGGGTCTGGGTGTTTGTGGTGCCTTCGTTGTTTCTGATTCCTACACCACAAGTGCTTTAGCATCTTACATTGGTATCGGAGCAATTTATGAGATTTTGTTTGTTGTTTACCTCATTGTACCTCATATATGTATCTCCATATGTGTCTTGTGCCACCATTATATGCAGTTCTTGTTTATATATTATAAAACCTCTGTTTATCATCGCTTGGTTTTTGCATAAGAATATACAGGAGGTATATTCTTCGTTCGTTTTTCTTTTTTCTTTTCCCATGGGTTTAGTAATAGGCGACTAAGAGAAAAGCGTTGAAAATGTCAGTGACAACCAATAGATGGCGATGATAACCACCTCAATGCCAGACCAAAGTTTTATGGGTGATGGGTTACAGTGTCAAAGTGTCGATGTGTCTGTAACTGCGAACACCGATCCAATTGTCTAACCTGACGATTATGGCAAACCCTCATTTATGAGGGAGGCTTCTGTTCTGCAGTAGGCTTTTGTAGGCATTTGCAAATGTACTATGTATTCAGCTGTTATCTGGTGCCTACATTAAAATGTCTTCCAGTCAGTTAATATCACCCCTAGTCTCACTGACCCAGACATTCAATCACTAGAAGTTTATCCTAAGTTTACACTTCATACAGAAAATGCATTTTTGTTTATGAATTATTTGTATTTAAAATCAAGACATAAAATTCTATGTAAAGTTATTTAATTACTTTTTCTCTAACGACAAAAATAATTCGAAATATGAATGTGTGTTATATTTTTAATTTTCAGTCATAATCTTAATGGACGCGCTTGTGTCTTAAGAAGTATATGCGAGGCTAAAATGTATCTTGCGTTACCTGGAAAGTCATTAGTTCATGACATTTTAAAAGCAATATTTACGTAAGTATATGTTTCATTAACTGATGTTATTACAAATTTGCAAACATAAAATCTAGAAAAACAATTTACCCAGAAGATGACCCGATAGCTTCGTGGCTAAGGGTTGCGGGTTTGAATCCCGGTTGGGGTAAACATTTGTTTGATGAATATGAATGTTTTTAATCGTGGGTTTATGTTAATATTAGAATCTCCTTAAAAGTAGCCTATGTCTTGCCTAGGCCCAGGGAAGGCTTCAGATTACAAAAAATTCTAATAACTCATTAAAAGAAAAAGTAAATTAATTTTTCACTGCGGTCAATCAATCTAACCGTTACAATACACCAAATTAAATTGTATTAGAATAGAATAGGGAGGCAAACGAGCAGGTGGCTTAGGTGATAAATGATTACCGCCGCTCATAAATACCTGCAATACCAGAGGAATAGCAGATGCGTTGCCGGCCGTTAAGTATTCCAAACTTTCATATACCAAAAACTAACCACTATACTTAAACTAACAAAATAGTCAAGATAGATCTCAGAGGACATGAATTATTCCGACTTATTTGATAAAATAAATAAATAAATATCTTCACGAAATTCCCAATACAGGTGTAGACAGAGGTCTAGTCTAGATAATTAAGTCCCTTCGAAGATATTTTCGGGACACTTTTTACCCACCTTTAACCGAAGATATTTTCGGGACAACGTGACAGGTGGTAAGCCCGTCGCCGTCTTCATGTCCAAGCCAACGATATAATTCATACATAAGTTTTTAGAAAAACCCCCACAAGCCTGCCACCTGGGGATCGAACTAGGGTCTCTTGTCCCGAAATTCCGACCACCCAACCACTCGGCTATCGTGGATCTTTTATACTTATCGTAATATTATAACACAATTATACAAAATCTTTATTTTTGGTAGTCTATATGTATTCTGGCGAGTAAGCAATATTACTGTAAAGTTTCACCAAAATCCTTTCAGTTGTTTTTTCGCAAAAGAGTAACGAACATCAATCCGTCCTCATAAACTTTCGCATTTGCAATATTATTAGAATTCATCAGTGTTAGTAGGTTGTAGCAATGGTTTGGGCACTAAAATGGCGAAAATCTCACCACCTGTCACGTTGTCCCCAAATAAGCTTCGGTAAAATGTCAGTCGAAAAAAAATATACTACGTGATGTCTTATATTTACGCGAATACTACACTACATTGTATATAGCTTTGAAATGAAATTGATGTTTATGGACTTCATTGCGGTATACTGCAAAGGGTAGTAAGGAGTATAGTTTCTTAGAATTAATTATACAATACCTCCTTTTCTTCATTGTATTCATCAGCTTCTATACAAAGGTTGTTGCCTTTTGTACTGTGTTGTTGGTCTTTGCATTCATTTCTGTTATGAATTACTCGGATACCTAGACATGCGTGTATGAAGAATATAAATAAATAAATATCTTCACGCAATTTCCAATACGGGGGTAGAAAGAGGTCTAATCTACATAATTAAGTCTTTTTGACCCACATCCCACCGAAGATATTTTCGGGACAACGTGACAGGTGGTGAGCCCATCGCCGTCTTTATGTCCAAGCCAACGATATAATTCGTACATAAGTTTTTGAAAAACCCATTGGTACGACTCTGCCATCTGGAGATCGAACTCGGTTCTCTTGACTTGACAATTTGACCACCCACAACTCGGCGATCGTGACTACATGCGTGTATGAAGAAAATAAAAAATTGAAAGAAGCAAAAGAGATATGTTAAGATCGTGACACAGTGATATATTCTCTCTCATTACTCCGTCAATGATGTTGCGTGAGCATAAGCATGTATAAATAGTGATATACAATAAAGAATATAGACAAAATTAAAGAAATAGTATATTAAGACATATTATACAGCAAACAATCTGGGGTTGCCAGAGATATATGATATAAACGCCACTGCATAGACTTATCATGAATATAATATACTTCATAGTGTTGAAGCCTGAATTTAAATATAACGTCCTGTTTTAAATTGTTGGTATTACGTTTATATAAGCATACTATGATTAAGTGTTCCACAATTCTACACTTTAACCACTTCTATCATTTATATTATAATGTATTCGTATATCGTTATCAGTTTCATTACCTTATAATCCTGGTACGTGCTTCTTATCTACATACACGTGATTGGATTTAAATTCATTCCAAGTAAAGGAGATGGCAGTGAAAATCTATTTAAACTTTATCTAACCAACGCTGAAAGGATTTTAGAGCAACACGTAAATTTTTATGTAAAAATGAGTAAAAGTTTTAAAAAATGAAGAATTTGCTTACTAATATTTTTAACTCGACACAATTTTCCATAATGGGGTAGGCAGAGGTCTATATAATGAAGTGGTCTCACCGACTTTTCACTGAAGCTTCAAAAAGACCACAAGACGACGACGGGCTCACCACTTTTCACGTTGTCCCAAAAATGTCTTCGGTGGAAGGTGGGTTGAATAGACTTAATAGTCTAGACTAGATCTCTGTCTACCCCTGTATTTGGAATTGCGTGATATTTATTTATTTTATTCCACCAATATTGGTGTAGACAGAGGCCCAGACTTTAATGTAGACCTCTGTTTACCCTAGTATTGGGAATACGTGTGAAGATGAAAAAATAATGAAATAATTGCAATGTTTAAAAACATGCTTAACCAAGTGCTAAAATCTGCTTATTGAAACGTATGATAAATTTAAACACTAATACATACATACATATAATCACGCCTCTTTCCCGTAGGAGTAGGCAGAGACCACTTCTTTCCACTTGCTACGATCCTTACTACTTACGATACTTGTTTCGCTTCGTCCACTTTCATTATTCCCTTCATACATTCTCTTCGATTCAGGGTACTCTTGACCTGGCCTTTTTTCAGGACGTCCCTGATTTGGTCTCGAAACGTCCGCCTAGGTATTCCCCTTCCTACACTTCATTAGTACATTTCATTAGCACGGTATTCATTCATTCTCTCGACATGGCCAAACCATCTCAGCATACCTTTCTCAATTTTAGTCACTACATCTTCTTTCAGACCGCAACGTTTCCCTATTTCACTATTCCTTATCCTGTCGCTCAGTTTAACTCCTAACATACTTCTTAATGCTCTCATCTCAACTGTATTTACTCTGCTTTCATGTTTCTTCTACCATACCCAACTTTCACTTCCGTACATGAGTGTCAGAACCAAAACTCCCTTATGCACTGCCAAACGAGCCTTGTTAGACACCTTCCGACTGTTCATAAAGGAGTGCAAAGCTCCATTCATCATATTTCCTGCATTCACTCTTCTTTCAATATCACTCTCACACTTTCCATTTCCTGTGAACTTTGAACCCAGATACACAAACTCGTTCACCTGTTAAATTTTTTCATCTCCGATCATTATATTGCAGTCTGCCATGGCCTCTTCTCTTTCAAACACTAATGATGTATCTTATATGTTTAGTATCTGATCTAAGTAACGTGAGTAATACTGTTTTTTCTTTAATAAATAAAAAAATGTTCGCAATTTATGCCTCAAATTAACGTATATAAAAGGTTTAAAACACGACTATGCATTTCGAAAGTATTTTTATTTTTCAACGAGAATAAACGTAGTGTAGCCTTCTTACGTATCCTTATGGCGTATTATCCTCCTTTCTCTGAAAGCGGATTTGCAGCTGCTCAGACCGCCGAGCCGCTCTGCGTCTGGACTTTACAAATTCTTTTGAATACAGTCGTTAGATATTTTCAATCGAACCTTTCTATTGTCTTAGTCGTCTATAAATGTTTTTTTTTGTCTAGATTTAGATACACTATCTCTATTTAGAGATTTACTTTTGTACAATACCATAAAGTAAATAAAATTGAATATATAAAAGATTCCTTTTTTATGGAATGGAATATATACATAGGTAGTTGATGACCATATCATTTTGAGGTTTGGGAATGAATCCGAGCGAAAATATTACTTTTGATTGTGATTCTCTTCCCGGCTTTGTACTTTGTGGTACTAAACAGTACAACCAAGTACTGTTTGAATGTAAAACATTGAAATTTTAATTTCCTATATCACAATGTATAACAATTTGCAAAATTAAGGAGAATAGTAAAGAGCAGCTGTGTTACAATTGTGAAATATTTGCAACAGCATATGCAAACACTTCACAATTTTGTCTAATAGGCATTGCCAAAATCAATTATGGTACATCCCTTTAAAGGGAGAGAATTATATTCTGCGGTGATATTTTACTACTATAATACCGTCACTAGTTATTTGGACGACTATTAGCCCTTTTGTCACATCACTGTTGCAAAAGATAATAAAACAATTAAACATTCCATTTTCTTTAATTTCACACATCTTACCAGAACTGGGTTAGTCTTCCATTTTAGCCCTTTTATATATCTATCTATCCCTGTATTGGAAATGGCATGAAGATATTTTATTATTTTTCTGTCTACCTCAGTATTGGGAATGTGCCTGACTACGTATTATTTATTCTAGATAAATCAATTGCATGTTAAAAATTATACGCCATTTCAGTTGAAATACAATCGTCTTTTCTTCCACGCGATAGTATTAATAAATTATCTTTTATATCCAGGGCCCCACTACACGAGGCGGATTTCTTGGACGAAGTCGGTGATACGTACAATGAATTACTGGATCCCCTTTTCTGCGACTACGTCGACGATTGCCCATTCTCGCTGTTACATTTCGTTTTGTCATTGAATAAACAAAAATATTAATAATGTTAAGAGTTCTTTTTATTACGCTTTAAACAATTATTTCTTTTTAGTTTTATTTTTCCAGCGAAATGGTGAGTTCAGAAATATTTAGGTAAACATCATTTGGGGAAAAATAAATTAACTGTTTCTTTGACAACTTTTGATGACGGATGGCGTACACATTTGGGTGGTATTCATGGTTTCGCCAGCTCTGAGGTACCGGGTTCGGTTCCCGGTCGGGTCAATGTAAAAACCACTTTTTCTATATTTTCTCGAGTCTGGGTGTTTGTAGTACCTTCGTTATTTCTGATACCATATAAGTGCTTAAGCTGCTTACTTTGGGTTCAGAGCAATGTGTGTGATGTTATCACTATCCATCTATGTGTTTATTTGTATTTATTTATAACGTCCCCTTAAAATTCTACAGCAGAACATCTCACCACAGCCTCTCGTGTAAGCAGAACTTATTATAATAGGTTGATCACAACCATTCTAGTTTTGAGTAGTGGTAGGTACATACGTATACATTAGGACGATTTGCGATAATCACCTTGTTTTTTTGGAAGTATGATATGTACCTTAGCTTTAGAGGTATACTGCCAATAAGGCTAGCATATTTAGCCTGAACAAATCGTGGGTAGGCGCTCACTTTAATTTACAGTACGCCAGGGACATTTATTTGATAAAGTGGTAAAGGAAAGCAAAGAGAGGAAATTTAATTAGGGAAAACATTCAAAAAGACTTAATAAAATTATTTGGTTCTGTTTTCTTCGCCACAATTTCAACCAGTCATTTAGAAATAAAGGTAAAGAATTTCCATTAAAGTTTTTTACATTTAATTCTGTGGTACAGAGTTCGCTATATATCGTTTGCTTGGACAAAATACGACGACAGGTTCACCACGTGTCACGTCTCAAAAAATGTCTTCGGTGAAAGATGGGGGGAAAGGACTTAACTGTCTAGACCTGTGTCTACCCCAGTATCGGGTACCTGTAATACCCCATAGTAATTTGTACACCCCCGTATTAATACATCCAATATAGTGTGTTTTATAAATCCGTAAAAATAAATTATATCTCAGTCTCTCACAGGAGACGTTCTGCTTCAGGATCCAATCTATCTAATTCAAATTATAAATGACTAGTGAGACTAATTAATTATATAAACTGTTAATGTAATTCCATTCAAATCTGTTCATTCGTTTTATACGACGTTTCAGTTTGATATTTGTAAGACTATATCATTCAGTAGAGTATTACAAATTTTGAATATTCGCATTCGAGCTCGTGCCTTTGTTTTAGACCAGTGAATGTTTTAATTAAAAGTTGACTAAATGATAGTACTGTACTCAAAGCATAACTCACGGCGAATTTAAAAACTTTCGTTTTTGTTCATAAGAACGAATGAGAGTGATTGAATTAAAATTGCCTAGGTTCTTTTTATAACACCGGATTCACTTTAAAAGTTCATTTTCTCGTTCGCCAGCGATGTGTAGAGCATTCGTTGAAATTGTTATCGCCTTAAGGCAGACCACTGCGTCCCTTGCCGTCCACTTTTATCGAATTGATGGGGTTAACAGAGCAAAGAAGTGGAACACTTAGTTATATACTTATTTAAGTTGGCATTGTTTTAAATTTTATTAAATTATTTTTAAGTATACATTTATTTATATTTTGTAGGATTAAATGACCAAAAAATTAAGATTTCAAGCGTATAATATACTTAAAACAAAATAAACGATACATAGTTAATAAAAATGACGACGAACCTGGACGAGCGGCGTAAACACCGGTTTTCGGGTTCATCATCGCCAGCTTAGAGGTCCGGGGTTAGATTCACGGCCGGCTGAATGTAGAAAACACTTTTTCTACATGTTTTTCGGGGTAAGCTGATTATTTTAGTATCAAAGCAATGTATGTGATGTTGTCCCTACCTATTTATGGATCTGTGTATAAATGGATAGCAACAACATCTTTGCCCAGCACTGCGCATAACATGGGCTCTCAGTGATCGAGTGGCGTTCGCACCGGTTTTCAAGATGTCGCCAGCTCTAAGTCTCTCGGGTTCGACTCCCGGGTGGATAAATGTGTGATGTTCGTGATACTTAAGTTTAAAAATCCCTTCCAACAACCTTCACCACGCAACTTCAGTGCGGTTTGGCTAACAACTTTATTATGACAAACCGTCAGTTATCGGAGAGGCACATGTAGCAGTAGACTTTTAAAAGGCCGTTATGATGATGACAACAATTTAATTATTAGTAGAATTATAATTACAATTAAATAAATAAAATAAATAAATATCTTCACGCAATTCCCATTACAGGGGTAGTCCCATTAAGTCCCATTGACCCACCTTCCACCGAAGATATTTTCGGGACAACGTGAAAGCTGGTGAGCCCGTCGCCGTCTTCATGTCTAAGCCAACGATATAAAGTAAAAGTAAAGTAAAATATTCTTTGTTGTACACCAAGACTGACATAGAAATTACAATTATAATGGACATTAGTACAAAAGGCGGCCTTATCGCTTAAACACCGATCTCTTCCAGGCAACCTTAGGGAAAAGGAGATATATATATATATATATATATATATATATATATATATATATATATATATATATATATATATATATATATATATATATATATATATATATATATATATATATATATATATATATATATATATATATATATATATATATATATATATATATATATATATATATATACCATATAAAACCAAAGAAATTATATATAAAGGATTACGCTTAAATTATATATAAAGGATTAAGATTATATAAAGGATTACAAGTTAAATGGAAAACAAATTTTCAATAAGCAATAGACGACAGATTATTAAAAGGATAGGTAATGAAGTTTTAATTTAGTTCTAAAGATAGAAAGAGATTGAGATTGTCTAATATAAAGGGGAAGAGAATTCCAAAGTCGTATAGCAGTTACAGTGAAAGAGTTAGCATAGAAGGAAGAAGAGTGTTTTGGAGTACTTAGCAGAAAATTATTTTTAAATTATATTCAAATCTATCCTTCAAGTAATGTGGAGCATTGGGATTGAACAGAATGCAATAAAGAAGATGAAGAATATGAGTATTCCTGCGAAGGCGAATTGGAAGCCACTTGAGCTTAAGGCGGAATTCGGAGATGTGGTAATATTTTCGCAACCCAAATATAAACCTTATGCAATAATTCTGAAGCCGCTCAAGTTTGTTAAGTTGCTCTTCGGTTAGGTCAAGATAACAAGTGTCCGCGTAATCAAGGATCGGTAGGAGGAGAGACTGAGCCAGCACAATCTTAGTAGGAATGGGGAGTATGTTGCGCAATCTTCGGAGAGAACCTATTGCGACAAACATCTTTCTGCTTAGCTCACTCATTTGTGGTACCCAAGATAATGTTTTATCAAAAGTAATGCCTAAATTTTTGACTTTGTCACTATATGGTATAACGATCCCTTCTAAAAGTTCCGGCGGAAGCTGTGATAAAGTTACACGCGACATTAGTTTAGTGCCTCCAATGATAGTGACTTGGGTCTTCAAAGGGTTTACTTTGAGCCCAAACGAATTACACCTATTAGAGATGCTGATTAGGTCTGTATTAACTAAATTAATCGTGTTAGGTAAATCCTGTATCTTACATTGCAAATAAATTTGTAAATCATCTGCATATAGGTGGTAGAAAGAATTAATACGTGAACAAATCGAATTGATGAAAATAGAGAATAATAGAGGAGACAACACGCCACCTTGCGGAACGCCAGCAATGACAGCAGACCAGTCAGAAAACGTGTCATGTATTCGTATACGCTGCCGGCGTCCATGCAAGTAACTATGAAACCAACCAATTATCCCAGGAGATATGTTAAGAGAACTTAAAACAGCAAGTAGAATATCAAAGTCTACAGTATTGAAAGCATTACTAAAATCAAGCAATGTCAAGACTGTAACTTGTTGATTATCCATACCCAGCCGGATGTCGTCAGTGATTCTGACCAGAGCAGTTGTCGTACTATGACCATGACGGAAACCAGACTGGAAAGAGTTCAGAAGGTTATTATAAGAAAGAAATTTACTCAGCTGTTGGTGTATAAGGCGCTCAAGTGCTTTAGACAGAAAGGAAAGAATGGATATGGGACGGCAGTCCGCTAAAGAGGGATTGGATTTTTTAGGAAGTGGAGTTACTAAGGCGTCTTTCCAAACTGTAGGAAAAAGACTGGAATCAAGGGAATGATTAAAAATGTGTGTGATAATAGGAGCAATGACGTCAAGTATAAGGATGATCATTTTACGACTAATGCAGTCAGAACCAACTGCATCAGATGTAATGGCTAATATATTCTTCTTAACATCACTGACAGTAACTTAGCTAAAAGAAAAAGATGGAAAGTCAGGAGTTGATATAATTCGTATAAAGTTTTTGAAAAACTCATTGGTACTGCCAGCTGGGGATCTAACTCGGGTCTCTTGACTCGAAATTTTGACCCGCCAACCACTCGCCTATCGTGACTTTTTTACATAATTACAATTAATAATGATTTTAAATTTACAAATTTTTCCCTATTACTATTTTCAAAAAGATGTCAATTATTTAATAATAAATAAATTGTAATACAGAATCCACTAAGTCCTAAACTAGAATAACCTATTTTAAAATTTTTATCTCTCTAACTTAAAAACGTATTTCACTAACGATATCGCGTTTAAAGTCAATTGGCTTCTTTTAAAGCCGTTAATGTAATTGCAGACGATCTCTTACAATCGAGAATTTCTCAACTAATTTGTTCAATCGTGTTGTAATATAACTGAGTAAAAATTAATTTAACTAAAAATATACTTTTCTTTTTAGTTAAATTAATTTTTGCTTAGTTGCATTAATTTAGTTTTTTTTAATAGCACTTACCACACTAATTGATAAGTTTCTTATATACTTTCTTATATAATTACAATGCCATCAAATTCCACCGTTGTTGGAATGTATACAATATTAGTGTAGTCACGATAGCCGAGTAGTGTGTGTGTACGGAATTTGAGGCTAGAGACCTGCGTTCGATACTCGGGTGCCGCCGCCCATGAATACCCACAATACCAGAGGCATAGCAGATGATCACAATAAGCGGATTGACCACAACATTACCTTACACTAAGGTTAAGTAAAAATAATAACTAGTAAGAGTGGGTAACAGTACCTTAGACACTGCTCCCTATTTTTTGCCTTCTTAGTGTTGGTCTGGTATTCGAGATGGTTACACTGACATCTGGCAGTAGCCATTGTCATAATAACCTCATATCACTCCAACCTAAAGAAAGAAACTGTTAAAGTCCGTAAAAGCACACGTAAAATACACGGTTGTATTTCTTATTTTACTACAAATCTTTTCTCTTTTACTTTATCAGTCCGTAGCCTTATGGTAAGGAAAATTCTCAGAAATTTCCACAGGTATTCTACAGGTTCGCTACAGGTGGCGTTGGTCATTGAAACATGAAGATGCCAGATTTCACTTCTTAATGAAACGATTTTGTTTATTTAACAAACATTTTCATATAATTTTTGATTTATTGAGGTCCTCATTTTGAATGCATGAATTTTCAAGTTTATTACCAGCCCTAAAAAGGTATCTATTAAAATTGCCTTAATGAAATTTATTATGCAAATAAAATTGGTCACGCTCTCAATTTTTCTAGTGCTATGGCCTCAATTTTCAACCCTAATAAATAAAGATCTATAAGTTATGTTATTTCAATTTGCATCCTTAGCGACACGTTGCTTGTTAACACGTAAGAACTGAGAACCGTTAGCTTTCTTGACACAGTTTAAACGTTCATTCCTGTACAGCGAAATCATTTTTAGAATTGTTTAAAGTGAGATCAATAGCTTCGTTGTGTTCTTTTTAAACTGAAATCGAATTTTTACATATATGAAGTTGTAATCGAGAATTAAAAATGATGCGTAATTCAAACTATGTGATGGTATTTTTCCTATTTTGTTGTTTTATAGAAACGTGTTTTTCTTATGATACGGAGAAAGTATATAAGAAACTGTCGCGCAGGAAACGATACGTCTCTTTTCCTGAAGGTTCAAGTTTTTCGGTGAGTTTCCTTCAAAGTTGTATTATACGATAAGTCGATAACTATCAATAAACTTTCCTCAGCAGTGTATAACGGCTACGTCATTTAACTTTGATCTTTGTTTTCACAATTTTCTTGTTTATTTAACATAAATACTTCCGATACTGACATAAATCTAAACAGAAATATCTTTTATTTTTATGAAAGGAGAACAAAATTACAGTATTATGAAATGCGATACTAATATTAATAACTTTTGGTGAAGTCCCAAATATTTAATAGTGCAACAATAGCCAGAATTCAATCCGCGACGCTGACAACTATTAAATTGTGAAGTATAATATTTAGACTATAATATACTGTGACATTTCTCTCTCTACCGAATCATTTTTAATTCTAAAAGCTAATAGCTTCTAATAGCAGTGGTCATGGTTTTTAATCCGGCCCGTGATAGTTATGTAAAAATTTACAATTCATTTATTAAATAAAATAGGTAATAATCTTAACTAAATGATCCCGAAAGTTTTGGTAGCGACCCTGTAATCAAAGCGAAGAATTGGAGGTTCGAATTCCGTTAATGACAAATATTTGTGTAACGAAAAGGATTGTTTCAATTGGAGTCATGTACGTTTAGATGTGTATTCGAATTATTATCCACGTAAACACATTTCTATGTAGGTATATTGTATTCACATTTGGACACGCAGACGGTGATAGACACACCATCTGTCATGTTGTACCAAACACGCATCGGTGAAAGATGAATCGAATGTACTTACTTTTCTAGACCTCTGTGTACCAATCTTGAGTATACGTGTAAATATATTTATTTATATTGTAAGAATTTACATTAATTTATAGTTTTCATTTATTTTAATACGCCTTATATATCCATTACTGAATATTCTTCTCCAGTGTGCAGGATGTATGACAGTGGGTTTGATCGGTCAACCGGCTCCAGCAACCTCACCAGGTACATTCACCTTCGGTCTGAACTGGGGTATAGCCTACGAGCTCCCGAACACTACCGAAACAGCTCAATTCTTTCACAAAAAGCATCGAAAACCACTCGCTCAAAGAAGAAGCAGGAGAGAGCTTTATGAAAAGATAGAACTGATCCTTGATAAGTAAGTCAAATATGATAAATAAGTATTTGAAGTATTGCCTAGTGGTATATTGTGGTGTGGTTGCCGTAAGCACCTTAGGAAGATTTAAATATGTGAAATGTAGTGGATACCCATCTCGAAAGATACCAAACCAAAATTAACCAACCAGTGATGGGTAGCAATATCGCCATCTGGTACTGCAATTACTAACCCATATGCCGAAGGGGAAACATGTGTGTGGTAAGAATGTTTGTACCAGAGTCTTGGATGTTTATATGAACCAATAGTCTAGTCAATAAAAGGAACCAATAGTCTAGTTTCTAGTGATCCTGTTTTCGAGGCTAAGGGATTATTCTAATTTATAGGGAGGGAAAATATTTTATGATGAATATTAATGTTTGTACTCGAGTCATGTATGTATATATGAATATATATTCATAAACACATATATCTATGTAAGTATTGTAGTATCGTACTGTGAACACTGAGAATGTCTTCGGTAGAAGGTGGTGCGAATGCACTTTAACTTCAGCCCTGCACTGTACTGGGAATGTCGTGAAGATATTCATGTTTTATATTATTTTTTAAATCAACATCATATTTCAGTTTAGGGTACAACGGTAGACAATGTATACTGAAGACACTTTGTGAGACAACCCAGCGCATAGTTCCACACAGTCAGAATATGTTGGAGGAGATATTTCGGACACTTTTCACGTAAGTACACCCAAACAACGGAGATTCAGAGAGAAGAGTAAAATTGGATAATTAAACCTAGCGTGGTCCGTGTAGTATCATGGTTACCACCACCTTTCTTCCCGTGGAAGCCGTTAGAGGTGACTAAGGCTTTAAATATGTAGTGGTATTTGACATATGGCGGAATAATCATCTTATATACGAGAAAAAAATTAAGCAGACTTTCGTAGTGCGCGTACTCGTTGTCTGGTATTGCAATCACAAACCGTGGGAATGGTAGCAATTATGGCAAATACTTCTTTCGGGAATGGCCATTGGCTAGTATCCGGTAATGGAGTTTAACTGATAAAAGCGTAAAACATTGAAAAGCCAAATGCCAAATGATGTTCGAATTCGCGACCATAGACTGACACTGTCTAAGGTGGGGGCTGGTACATCGTTTGCCAATCTTACCAAAGAGTATTTGTTAAAGTTACCTATCCTTTATTGTTTTTTTTTAAGTTTATGTCCCGTGTACAACGAAGTATGCACATACACAAATGAACTGAGTTACACATTCAGAAATTACTTACTAAAATTTTGCAAGATTCATAGTAGCGGTGAAGTGAATTTGTCTTTCGGAATAATGTTTTATCCCCTTTATAATAGAGATAGTGAGAGTAATAAAACTAAACATTGTTTTGATAATAAATAAAGGTTGACAGTAGCCGAAGCTAACAAAGACCACAAGACGTTCAAGACCTCAGTCCCTTCATGAACACGGGTGCTGTGAAGTACTACTCGAAACGAGAAGTAAAAAAAAGTTGTAAAAAATTAGGAAAAACGTGAGAAAATGTGTAAATAATCGTTATATTTTAAATTGTCAAAGATTTTTTGTCAGAGTTTGCGTACATTTGATTTTTTTTTTCATCCACGTGTAAGAATGGACAGGTTCTAATATCATTAACATTCTTAAAGTACACCTTGTGCGTTTCCTCTCATGATATTTTTCATAACTTTACAAAGATTAAAAGGATCTTATTCCAAAAAGGAATTTTATTTTTACTCATAAAACGATACTTTCAATTGTATAACATTGGTATCGATAGTCATTATTGTCTATACCTATATTACAGAAAATGTCAATAGGCGTCAATGGAATAATGGTTTAGGGTGCGAACTGAAAACATAACATTACAGTTTCAGGCCCACCATTTCATTATTTTCGTAAACCTCTAGCTGGAATGGTTAACAGGAAAACTAGTGATGTTATTTGGCATTGCCGGAATTCTTTATCAATAATTATAGTACTAATAAAAAAGTCACGATAGCCTAGTGGTTGGTCGGAATTTCGAGTTAAGAGACCCGAGTTTGATCCCCTGGTGGCAGGCTCGTACCAATGGGTTTTTCAAAAACTTATGTACGAATTATATCGTTGGATTGGCGTCGGGCTCACTACCTGTCACGTTGTCGCGAAAATATCTTCGGTGGGAGGTGGGTCGAAGGGACTTAATTGTCTAGACTAGACCTCTGTCTACCCCTGTATTGGGAATTGCGTGAAGATATTAATTTACTTATTTATTTACTAATAAAATCGTATAGATGATCTTATAGAAGAGAACGAGCTTCGTAAGGATTGTGGTATTGGGTGATTAGTCGGCTTTATCATCCCGAGCATGGATGATGTATAAAGATAATAATATAACGATTCACAAAACTTACTAATACTTTCATAGTAATACCGTGTATAAAAAGTACATGTTAACATTAATCTCGACTAAATTCTAGGATAAGTTTGACATAAGTTCCGCAACTATGCCGTAAGATACAATGCTCTCGGCCCATTTCAACTTTATAGCAATCATCTCTCACAATGCCTTGTTTAGACCGAATATTTCTGAGTAGGGTATCGTCGGAAGTTTATGAATAGCTAAGGATACGGATAATTAAGCAATAGTTTATAAAACTATGCGTATTATTATATAAAATAGTGTGTTGTCTAACCGGCGTTTTGTCGAGATTATTTCAGTTGTTTCCGTAGCATAATGTCATATAGCATGGGATAATGTCTATTAACTATGGGGATATGTGCATCTGATGTGATCACGTGGATTCTCTCCCCTTTTGCAATCTTGTAAACATAATGAGTAATAATTATTATTAATCAATTTAACATTTTCAGTCATCTTATTTTTATATTAATTATTATTACGAATGTTTAATTAACGAAATTTTGTTTGCATATTTGACGGAGCAATTTAATTTATTGTTATAATTAATTTTATGCTATCTCAATTCTGGAGAAAAATTCCTTGAAGGCAACCCTAAATAATTTACATACATCTTTCTACTTTCTTGTTTTGATTATATTTTAGTTGTAATTATAAACAAATACCCGCAGTTAGTGTTAAAATTGGTGATATGTTTTCGATCTCAGTAGACTATAATATTTTTAATAATACAACTTTGATAACGCTATAAGGGCGAAACCAGTTAGGTATTAGAATTAAATTAAATAATCAGTCGAAAAAGTAAAAATGAATTTGAATTTATTTAAATATGAAGTTCCACAAAGAGATTCTTTGATTGAATCGTGGGTATTCAATAGGTAATAATATCATTGCAGCAATAGACACCTCGCACCTTGAAGTCCCTGGCCTGCTGAATTTTGGTTTCGTGTTTTTCGAGTTATCCCGTAATCTGTCGGTATTTACATTAAAACTTATGCGGGGGTAAAATAGAAATATTATCTGTATGTTTTCATAGTCGCCATGGTCATGCAGCATTAATTATTCAATATCTCGATTGTGGCATTTAAAAAAAAATTCGGCATTAAATATATAATCAGCAATTTTAATTAATATTGTTTTTTGTTGCTTTAAATTTTTATATTAGGATATGATGGCATATCCAAATAGGACAATCCCCCTCAATAATTAAAAAATAAAAAACATCTGTATGCTTATTGTCACGATTGCCGTGTGGTTGGGTGAATGGAATTCGAATCCCGAGCCCCGAGACCCGACTTCGATCCCCAGATGTTTACAAAAACTTATGTACGAATTGTATGCATTGGCTTGGACATAAAGATGGCAACAAGCCACCTTTCACGTGATCCCACAAATATCTTCGATAGAGCTCTAGTCCCTTGTGTAGACCGCTGTCTATCCCTGTATTGGGAACGGCGTGAATGTATTTTTTTATTATCTGTATAAGTCACGATAGTTAGGTTGGGTGGGCAGAATTTCGAGAGACCCGAGTTCGATCCCCAGGTGGCAGGCTCGTACCAATAGGTTTTTCTAAAACTTATGTACGGGTTATATCTTGGGCTTAGACATGAAGACGGTGACAAGCTCACCACCTTTCACGTTACCCCAAAAATACCTTCGGTAGAACTCTAGACCTCTGCCAACACTTCTTATTTTTTTATTATCTGTATTGTGCTTAATTAAGATTAAATAGCTAGACTCACTACTACTCAGTTCCTTAAATAGTTGAGTTATAGATAATTATCGACACAGCTCACGTACGCCGTGAAGAGCGAATTGAAGGAATTAGCGAAGTCATTTTGGGACACAAAGCCTTTCGTTCTGAAATTCCGTTCACGTGACTAAGGGAATTTGACGGGAAAATTATCAACAGCTATGTAATCATTAAGTTTTATTTTATGTAGCGGTGTTTGTTGCCAAACTCTTCAGAAATGGCACGTTAGATTTCCATGAAATTTTGTGTATATCGGGAACATCTGAGAATCGGCCAAAATCTATTTCAGGTTTTAATTATTTGGTTTTTATTTCTTTTATCATAAAGCATTCAAAAATATATACAACCCTAAATTTTTACCCTTTTACGACCAACCCGTAATTTTTGTAATGTAAAATAAAGTTTGCGGGGTCAGCTGGTACTAATATAATTATCACGGTGACATTTGCTAAAGAATATGTCACCCTCTTTCTTTTCGTCTGCGGTGACTAAGAAGAAAGCCTTGATAATATCAATTGCTGCCAAAAGATGGCGGGGTAACCATCTAGAAAAAATACCAGACAAAAATAAGTAGATCGGTGACGGGAGAGCAGCATCTGCGATCGCCAATCCGCTAGCCACACGTGGCGATTGTGACAAACTCTCGCGGATGGGAGAGACCTATCATCTACAATGGATGATTACAGGCCATTATGTATTTATACAATTAAAACACTCCTCAATGAACTTTTGACGACCTCAGTGGATGAGTGCCGTATACGCGGTTTTAATGGTGTCGTCAACTCTGAGGTCCCGGTCTCGATTCCCGGACGGGTCAATACAGAATTTTTCTTCATAGGGGTGTTTGTGGTATCTTCCTTGTTTCTGATTCCATAATACAAGTGGTTTGGCTACTTACTTTGGAATCAGAGCAATGTATGTGATGTATTCCTTTTTTTGTATGGGTTTATTTAATATTTTTTTTAAATTAGCGAAGTGAAGAGTTTGTTTTTTCAACGCACTGCTTTAGGGATGTATGAAGTTTTAAATTTTAGAAGTATGTACCTTTATCTTCACGCAGTTTACTTCATTTTCTACTTATCAGGTAGTTAGAAATTTTGACACCACTTCATGTCCAAGTAAAAGGTACAATATACTTGGGGATCCTGGGGATCAGACTCGGGTCTCTTGACTCAAATTTCGATCATTCAATTGTTAGGGCTAAAACTCAGCTACCGCGTTTAACGAAAATTTTAATAATTTAAATACGGTTTGTATTAAATTAAACAGCGGGAAAAACCGCAGTAAATTTCAATGGGTTTTTGATTTGTCGCCTGATATAATTAACGCACTCGTTAATTTACAAACACATATTTCTCATAACTAAACGCTTAATAATCTTACGTGTGGTAACGGTGTGAGAATATTACCACTCCTTGAAGAATTATACCAGCCTTGAATATCGTTATGGTAACCGAAGATGGGCAGCAGCGTCTGTGGTGCTAGTGGTCTGCCAATCCGCTTGCCAAGCGTTTCGATTATGGAAAATCCTCCCTATGTGAGAGGCCTATGTCCTGCAGTGGACTTTATCAGGTCAATATGTATGTATGTATGTATGTATGTATGTAGGTATGTATGTATATGTATGTATGTATGTATGTATGTATGTATGTATGTATGTTTTTATGTATGTATGTATGTTTTTATGTATGTATGAATGTTTGTATGTATGTATGTACAGTCTTAATAAAATTCCGATCCGGACTTTCTGGTATATTGATTTGATATTTGTTTGACGTACCAAAATGTGATGTGTATTTAAAGTAATACTTTTTTTTTTTCAGAATGCCAATGACGAAAGTACTCAAAACAGAGCCTTTGCAGCATACGATATACGATTCAGCACATCGACTCGGCGTTCTATTAGAGAACTGCGATGTATATAAATGTCCTTTATCTCTGGTGGATTGGGCTCAAGGTTACTACAACGCTCCTGCACCAAAGGTTGACACGGCGAGAAGTCCTTGGGCGTTGTTTAGCAGCAACTTTGGTTAAAATCATGATGATGAAATTTTAATATTGTAGTAATAAGGTTCTGTATTGTTAATTAAAAATAATATTAACACCACAACAATCTTCTATCACACCTTATAATTACTTTTCGTTACTTTTTAGGCATGTATAATGCGTGTAATACATATTTAATGTATAAAGTAGTAGAGAAATTAGTGTTGGACGGACGGACTTTAAAAAAACTGGGGTAAACAAAGGTCTAGACAATTAAGTCCTTTCGAACAACTTTTTTCCGAAGCTCGTTTGGGACAACGTGACAGTTGATGAGCCTATCGCCGTTTTAGTGTCCAAGCTAACTGTACAATATAATTACATACATATATTTACATACACACATATTTATACTCGTATATGCATTTAAATGTCTATGAATCGAGTTCACGATAGCCGACTGGTTGGGTGGTCGGAATTTCGAGTCAATAGACCCGAGTTCGATCCCCAGTTGGTAGGCTCGTACCAATGAGTTTTTCAAAAACTTATGTACGAATATCGTTGGCTTGGACATAAAGGCGGCGATGGGCTCACCACCTGTCACGTTGTCCCGAAAATATCTTCGGTGAAAGGTGGGTCGAAGGAACTTAATTGTCTAGACTCGACCTCTGTCTACCCCTGTATTGGGAATTGCGTGAAGTTATTTTTTTATTTTTTATGAATCGAGTTCAAAAATTCATATTAAAAATGTTAGCCTCTAGCGGGATTCGAACCTGCAATCTTTAGCATCGAAAGCAGAGTCCCTACTCACAAGGCTATTTGGCCGGTCACTAAGCTAGTGCTCTATCCACTGAACGCTGAAAAAAATGATAACAATAATAAATGTTATAAAAGTAGAATTAAATAAAACAAAAGGTTTTATTATTAACGCATAACATTTAATATTTATAGTTCATATTTATAATACATTTCAATATTAGCAGTAAGAATTCTTGAGTGTATTCATAATAGTAGGTGGTAGTGCTTGATTTTTTTAAATTAGTTTTAACATTACAAAATGGAACTTACCTTAAAGACTTACTTCCTTACATTATTTATATTATTTCACGATTTATATAATAACGTTCACGTCTAATTACCATATACATATGCTTAAACTATATTTACTTTACATATTCATAGAATTCCGTAAATTATTGAGCTATCGTGAGTTTAAACATACACATATTACTTTATGTATAGCATAGTGCATAAACCTTAACATTATAATCAGTGGCAATTAATTTATCATGATACGAACAATCTCGAATGAACAAAGTTACATACTATCAGCTAATCCCTATTTTATTTCGACTATACCATAGTTTCCATAGAATACTATTATTGTATTACAGTATCTTATACGTATATTAAAATAAATTTAGGATTCCACTCTCGTGTACTAATTATTAATTATATTTTGTATCATTAATGTGGTGTTCGTTGGCGTTATGTCATTTTCATCGGTCATTTTATTTGTTTAAGAATTGAAGACAAAGTAATTCCGACACCCGTAACTGTTAAAGTATATTTGTATAACACTAATTAAACAATTATAAAATTAACTACACACATTTGACGATTTACATGGAAGAGTGGTATAAACTCCGGCTTTCAAGTTGTCGCTATCTCTGAGCGTCCGGTTTCGAATCCCGGATAGATTAATGTAGAAATACACTTTTCTTTTTTATCCAGTCTGGGTATTAGTAGGTACTTAGTAGGTTAGTAGGTTGATACCTTTGCTATTCTTGGTTCCATAACACAGGTGCTTTAGCTATTTACTCTGGGATCGGTGAATGTGATATTGTCCGCATTTCTTCTTTTTTTCAAATTTATTTATATAGCACAAACATTTATACCGATCAGAATTCGAACCCATAGATGCGGTATTCATAATTTGAAACCCCTCATCCGATAGTTTCTAATTAACAAATTAATAGCAATAGATAATTAGCTATTCGACAATAAGTCGAATAGATTTATCACAGCAATGATGAACATTGCCGGGGCTTATAGAGTGCCGATGGGCAAGTATGCTGTCGACGGAATTATGGAAATTTCCAACAACACTATCCGTTGACGTGTCGGATGAACTATGGCCATATGAGCGATGACATTCATTCCGTTTACCAAATATTTAGACGAGCAATTTCAAACTAATGATTTTCCACGAGCAGCGACAACTAAATTCTAATTAATGTTACAATCCCGTTGTCGCGTAATTGCACTGTTGTACAATTTTCAGCGGTCTATTTAATATCTGGAACATAATTGGCGTTCATTAGCAAAAAAAGCTCTTAATCCTTAGTTGAATGGAGCTGATTGAATATGTATGTACATAGATAGATAGAGACATCACATACATTGCTCTGATCCCAAAGTAAGTAGCTTAAGGACTTGTATTACGTAGATTATTGAAATGAATGTTACGGCTTAAATAAAAAACGTAAGTCCAAAAAGCATATGTCGTTTACAGTATCACGTATGTGTTTCAGTATTTCATTTGAATGATAGAATCTGCTGTTTTAACGTTTTCATACTACTATGTGTTTGCAAATTTTCAAATAATTACTATTGTGACGTAGAGAAGTTAATACTTCTCTACGTCATAATAGTAATTATTTGAAGTTATATAAATAACAGTTTTTTTAACTTTTATTTATTTTCAACTTTTATTAAATGGAAAGAAACGGTAATCCGGAATATCCTTATTAGGGCAACCGGATAAATTTATCTAAATATTGTATTATCATCGGTCTTTGTTGTTCGTCCGGTCATCGATATTTGAAAGTGGGAGAAAATCACATAGATTTCATTACATACAAACATACATACATATATATCAAGATAATAAAAGCGTGTAAATATATAGACTTAGATGGCAGTGAAATTACTTATTAAATAAACAATGACGTAATAAACTAACACAATAATATACATAATTGTAATACACATCAATCCCAATAACGTATTACATGTACTATGATAACATATACTTATTAACATACAAGACAAAAAAATTGTATCCAAAACATAACTCAAAGACAATGACAATGATTATTAACAGATAAAGTATTTATTGATATTTAAAACGATCAATTCCTTGTAAAATAAAATGAACAATTTTAAATTAATAAATTTAGGTTACAACACTGATACAAAAATATGTAATTATTTTTACGCTTTAGTTCTGTGTCAGATAGTAAAATGTCTTCAATTTTTAAACAACAAACGCCGTTACTCGTGACTAGAAAGGTGAAAATAAGATTCATAACTAACTAAAAATTATTATTATTAAATATAGGACATTACGTTACCATTAACTATATAAGAAGAAATTTTGAAACAGACATTCAACCTTAACCTACGCATGCGCCATTGCGACATATTAAAAACAATTACACTATCATATAACTTACAATTACTTAAAGATAAATTATTACTTTGCCAGTACGATCGCTTATAAAGACGAAAAAACTTAGGACACACAAGTTTTTACTCCAATTTTATTTAAAAATATCTTTCATTAATTTCTTCATCAAATTGGAGAAACACACGAACTTAGATGTAACATTTATAAAATAAGGCACACAGAAAGTCTAGAACAAATCATCGATAATACTGAAAGTAATTTTACCTTATTCTTGACTAGAACGTTTAAATATTTTATGGGAACTTATAAATATAGACACTTGTATCAGCTGTCCTAATAAGTGTTAATAAATATGTACCTATTCTGAATAAATCAAATAGAACAAAACGGTATAAACATAATGGGACCGCATCGACCTAATCGATACGAATTTTTTTAAACTGACTCGAAAATGGAACTTTAAAAGAGAAGAATGTAAGTATTATTAAATTGGAAAAAAAGGAGCCGTAAAGTGACTAGGATGAAAATGGTATTAATTATTTCTGTATTTACATCTAATCGTGTTGGAAGCTCAACGCAAATTTGTGGTTTATCTACTTAATATTACAATTATTATAATATTATAAATAGTAGGTATATTTTAGGATAACGAAATAAAGAATGCATATAGTAAATAGAACTGGGAAAATAATAACATAGAATTTTAATAAATTGTATCCAGTCGTGAAATTAAGCACCTAGAATGAACTGAAGATGCTGTAGGTGAAAATCTAAACAATGCATTTAATCTTTTTGAAAAAAAGTAATAATACATTAAAAAGAATCTTACGTCACTTTTGGAAGACGTTTGATTAAACATGCAAATACACCTAACTTACATAGGTATTTAAAAGTTTAGAGAGTATTTTAATATATCAAAGAATATGTAGGAATATAATAAAAAAGAATAAAATATTTAAAAATCGACACTGTGCAATCAAACAAGTTTCCGAGAGTGCTATTGAAGAAATACTATACGAAATTCTACATTTCGATGAACCTAATTATAAAGCGTTACGGATTATCTGTCGACTCCATTACAAAATAAACCTTACAATTACTAGAATGACTAAATAATATTTAAAAAATTAACGCGATAACTCAATATAAAAACACGAATGCTTCACTCAAAGTACTTATTGCTTTTTATTTAATTTTAAACGAATAAAGCAAAAGTTACATTTCTAAGATATTTATTCATTATAGTTCTACATTAGCACTAAGGGTATTGTGAAAGGAACGTAGAAAAATAACTTGTTAATTTAATATTACATTAAATTTCTATGTTGATCAGCTATATGTACATGTCAACATTTCGATTAAGTTGATTTCTTAAAATTACTGACAGCCATGTGATAGCTGACTATGAGTTCGCAGCTCTACTACCCGATGCAGACAAACTTGCTAAGAACATCAGGATAAAAGTAAAATATACATGGAAAAAGAGGAACGTAATCTCAGGACACTGCAGTATAAATCAAAGTATACCAGATAGATGACATATGAAATTTTAATGTAATAAATAACAAACTATAGTAATTATTTTAATATGTAGAAAATTAAAATTAAGTGCAGTATCAAAATTGGATTTGATTATCATAAATTACCTAGGAGTACCCAAAAATTATAATGAAAGGGTTTAAAAAAGGTAAAATTAGACGATAAGATGACGTAACCTATTTATCTGACAACGCGCATTCGAGCTGACTCATTCGTCGACTAACTCTAAAAACACTGAGAAGCTAATTTTTACCACTTATTATTAATTAATTTACTTTTATTATCTTAATAAAACTTACATAATAACGATAATGATTCTAGCTTGTCGAATTATTGTTAAATTTATTTTATCTATCTACCACATATACGACAACTTTACTACTTCCGCTTACCCGTTTATCACCCGAAAGAAACATCGAGACGAATTGTCTAATTCAATAAAAACAATCAACATTAAAAACGAATTAGTTATTACATAACATACCTACGTAAAATATGAAAAGAGAAATAATGTTCTCCTAAGATATTTTTGTCTTTCAGACAATAATTTGAATTAAACAACCAAAGTGTTTGTCACAGAAAGAAATCATCAATTTCTAAAAAGTTGACTTAATTTGAGCATCTGGTTTGTACTGAATGAAAGCAAGATTATCGACATGATAATACCTTCATGAGGACTGGCATAAATTGAAAACTTAAGAGAAAAGTATTCTCTGCATTCACACCATAAATTTACGGTCCTTAATCGTTGTATTAGCTTAGCTCATCCAGTTTCAACAAACCTAAGGTACTATGTTTATTCTAATGTATAATTTATAGAACATTCTTCAAAAACAAACCATCCAAGCATCCCAAACACTTTCAGTAACTATGGCAAATTTTTTTAATGACTTAAACTCACCGAATCCAAATTCCTGCCACTAATTGTTTTTGACGAGATATTTTGTCAATAATTATTTCAACGTCATAACATTACATACACTTAATCTTACACCATTTAAATGTCGGTCCTAACGTTTCTAAACGAATTACCCTAAGGTGTTTTTAGAAAATCTAACTATTTTTATTTGCAGTCATATAAAAATAACAATAGACCGTTAATATCTAGCAATTATCTACATTAAAAGTTTGGATAATCACTGAACAGTGTGGGAAGCCTGTGGACTTAACTAATTATTATATTATTTGATAATTATTATTATTATTATTCTAATTTGGTGTATTTCGGTGCGTGCAAAAGCACATTCTTATTTCACAATTAATCGTTTTATCATTTATTTCATAGAAAATTAATTAGAGTATTAGAAATGTGAACAATTCCATCCAATAAATCCATCGAGGGTTATATTATACAGGCGCAACGGGAGCCATAAATTGAATACTCCGTGTGTTTATTTTCAGTAGGTGCATTATCGGAATGGATGCCATGTGATTATTGACCAATGCGAGGTGAGCTATCGGTTAATCATGTGGCACCATTTATCACTGTTCACGTGGCATAAATCTTACTACGGCCTTTTCGGGCATGTATTCCGTTATACGTTCGAATTGCATACTAGCTGTGAAACCGACATTAATTTTCTATCTACGATACAGTCAATAAGATACATAATTCAACCTTTAGCGAGCTTTTCGGTTACCGAATTCTCAGTTTACACAAATGATTTTATGGCGTGATTATTAATCTTATATTGAAACAATCCAATGAACTCATATTTCTTGACACAAACATCTATACACATTCAACAACACTTATAAATATTAAGTGAAATCACACAAAACAGATTGATTTTTTTTATTATAACCATCCCTGTTTTCCTAACTGCTCACGGTGAATTTCATCAAAATATGAATAACCTCTGAGTTATCTAGATAATCATTATCTAATAAACATTATCATGAATTACTTTGACATATCAATAACGCGGCTCGAAATATTTTTTATTACCACAAAATGCTACTATACCCTTATAATACGGGTTTAAATCGATGTTAGATATAAGATGCGTTATGTATGACTAAAATGTTAGAAATAATTTAAACTCGGCGCACTACATAATGAGTTTTTGGAACGCCAACTACAAATATATGATCACGAGTCAAATTAAATATCTAATGTTGTATCTAATCTAAGCTTGAACGAAAATATTTTGTTAAATTTTAAATTTACAAAATCCAACAATTTTTAATATCTACAACATGTAGTGTTAAAGTGCCGATAAGTGAATTAAGACATTACTATCGGTGAAGATTGTGAAAGTACAAATGAGGAGTTGTGTATTAAATTACCCTGTACTCTAGGATTAAAGTGAAGTTAATAGTGTTCATATTAGTTCACGGAAAATTTATGTATGTATTTGATATATTTAACACAGCGTTAGGCGTAATAATATGGCATTTCAGTCATTGCTTATTAGGACAAGCTTTTATTTCATTGCATTATATATTTCAGTTTGTATAGTTAAGCGAAACACGAAAGGATTCGAATATAAACGTACAAAGAAAAGTTTCTTATGGCTAGTGAACCAAAATTTACTGAAAACATGAGTGAATTTTGGCACTTCATTAAAATAATGCATTTAAATAAGTTATCAAACTATCTAAGATTATCGAATTTTATAAAAAATGTATTTTACAATTGGCAGTCAATTGTTCTTCACAATACTTCTAGTCAAACAATATCACCGTCGCGACATGACTCTATAAACTATTTGGCATTATGATAAGTGTTATTCATCACATTAAAGATGACTAGACTTTTAAATCTACTTATACCTAAAATCCCTTATTACTTTAATACAACTACAGGGAAATTATTACCATTCGTCAACGAATCGATATTGTCCTTATGATTTTTACGCGAGTACGTTGTTTATAAAATACTAAATGTATAATTCAATAATCACCAATATTAAATCTACAGTGTCCGGCTCTCATTGAGGACGTTTGCATGAAACTATAATATTTATGTTTGATGCTATACATTTGAAATTACATTTTAAATTACTTAAAATTACGAAATTGAGCTCGATTTAATTCGAAGTAAATCCTATGGTAGTTCAATTTAAAAAATTAATTCAATCAATTAAAAACTTAATATGCATAACAATAAGTAAAAACGGTAACATATTGTAATCTGTACAAAGTTTGTGCGCTCTTATTAAAATATGTATCATAATTAAAGTCGCAGAAGATTGAAATTAGTAAACATTAAAAGTTACCCAAATATTAGTATCATACTAATACAAAAATAGTTATGCCGAAATCAGAGTCAACATAAAACGAAAATCTTGATGTTGCTCGTTCCCGTTTTAACTACGGACACAGTCTCAATACCGAAGTTTCTTTTCTATATAAAAAGACGGCTTTGGAAACGCTGGCGGCGTTATAACGTCCTGCAGCGCACCGGGCGCTTGGCACCACACTGAGCACAAAATATGTTCTCGCCACATAGTTCCCTGCTGGGAGCTTTACATTGATCATCCATGCCACCACATAACGATCAGCTCCCAGAACGTCTTCGGCGGCGAGTGGCCGAAGACGTAAGACGAATTTCAGAGACCCGGGTCACCTTCGGAGCCCATTTTTAGTAACTCCAATTTCTTCTTTGCAATCTTTGAGTAGAGAATATCGATTGGTTTGGTGTTGTCGTAAAACGTTGGCGCTCTAAATATTATTAACGCAGTACCAAGAACACATGCTATCGTAAAAGCAAATAGAAAAATTCTATCTAATACCATAGCAACGTACTTCCAATCGTCCTCCACCTGTAAAGCACAATAGAGAATTAGTCTAAATCTTATATGCTATGGAATTCAATGCAAGGATGACACAACTTACACTTTCAAATTTGTCCTTATTTTTAACATGTTGCGCTATAAACCTGGATCCTTCTATTGTCTTTTCCATTTCTCTTACGTACGGTTTTTCTAAAGATGGACTGTCATCGTCTAAATCAAGACGACAGGGTGAACCAGGGGACGGGGAGAAGAGTTCGTCGTCACCACCGGGAGGGGGCGGGGGAGACGGTGGCATCCCAGGCAGATCATATTCCTCGCAACCCCATTCTTTGAATTTTCCATCTAATTCATCACCACCAAATACGTCGGTTAAAACCTTAAAAAAATTAGTGTTTAATATGGGTACACTTATAAAATTACATATGAAAATCGGAATTGTGGAAATCTTGTAGGTTAGTGAGTGCTCTCAGCGAAAATAAAAAAAAGAGAGATAAAAATGACACGTCCAATTTTTGCCAAACAGGGTATATTGACGTGGCTTAAGCCGTAACATAATTAGGTTCGAGTGAAAGTTTCGGTTTCTGGCCGCGTCTGCCGGCTCGTATATCGCACGATCCGTCCGCAGCCACGAGGGGAACATAAATAACGGGGGCCGTGCGCGCTCGTTAAGCTCGCCGGCGTTGAGTAATAAAGGAAAATCGAAATGGAATGAAATTGGTCTGGAAGCGATATTTTCCACGATACACATAGAGTACAATAGATTTAGAATATCGCTGAAAGGATCTTTTCCCAAAAGAGCTCTTGGTTGAGGACTATTAAAAATGTTATTACAGAGATCTGCTTTGACGTGACCTTGGTGAAATTTCATTGACTAAAAATTAAGGAAATATACAGATTCAAATTACTAAGAAATAATTCAACAAAAATTTTAATATATATGAATTAAGTCAAAAAGTAATTAAAAGTAGAGTAGTGGAATATTTATGGAAATGAATGAAATATATATATTAAAAGAATTACTCATTACATCTAAAATTTTTTGAACACACTAAAAACTGCAGTTTTTACGTTAGTTCGATGTCTCTTACCTCCGTAGGTTTATCATTCTCATCATCATCAGGTGGTTTTTCAGGTCGCTGTATACACAATATTCGAGGTAAAAAATCTATAAAGACTTTTCGTACCCATGGAGCCATGTGATGTGTGACAGGGGACCTAAAATTAACGTTTAGCACCACGATTGTGACAACTACCGATAACGTGACTAGCATCATTGTAAACAATAGGTATTTGCCTAACAATGGAACGGTGAGAGAAGTTGGAGGAATAATTTCTGCTAATAGTAAGAAGAATACAGTTAATGATAGCAATATAGAAATACAAAGTGAGATTTTTTCTCCGGAATCAGACGGAAGGTAAAATACGAGCACCGAGAGAAAGGATATACCAACACAAGGTATAATAAGATTGACTGTATAGAAAAGGGTTTTCCTTCTAAGAGTAAGATTAAAAATAATATCAGGGTAAGGTTCTTCACAGCACGAATAAAACTTTTCATTTCTAGTTGCCGGTACTCGCATGATATCCCACTCGACCGAGATGTAGTATTCTGATAGATCAATCCCCATTAGTATCTGGTCTGAGTCTGGCGTCTGTTTTAAATGCCTCAGGTCCACCTGAAAATACAGATTTTGTTATTATTTCAGTTTATTTTTTATCATTAAAATTCAACTAATAACATGTTCTTGCATACTAGTAATTAATTGTGAAATCGTTTTAAGAATTTTTAAAATTTTTGATAAGGATTTGATAAAATAATCCATCGCATCTACATAATTTTGAGGAAAATTACCAAATTCCAGTTGTACAACCATTATTTGCAACAATATTTTGGGGAAGCCCGTGTTTTGTTGCAGAAATGTGATATGTTGTGAAAAAGATGACTTTTATTTTTTTTAATTAATTTAAAAATATACACACGTAACATTAGAACTACTATATGTAAAGTAAGTTTAAGCCATTTACATTGAGGTCTTGCATTTATTAAGGAATCAAACCATTCACTCCGATCCGCACGTCATTTATTACTATCTCAAACAACAATCTAAGGTAGGGCCAAAATAGATAACAATGAAACAATCTCTTGTGAACTTTATTGCGAGCGATATAAGGCACAAACGAAAGCCTTAGTTTTATTTATGTGGAAGACGGAACCGCACAGATTTATTGCTCCTCTTAGTTGGATTGATGGTTTCGTCTTTTTTAAGGCTTGTAGCTGTAAACTCAATTCCAAAGTTTATATCACATCCAATCTTTCTATGCCAAAATTATTTTATCCTTGTTATTATTTATCGGTTAGCAATAAACAAAAATCGTAATTCGTATATTCTATTTTCAAAACGATACAAACAATTTTATCAACAATGCTATAATATTTTATACATCGGAATAAAAGGTTATGTATGAACATTGTTTACAAATTATTGCATCATTTAAAAATATATAGTAATAATTACTGATATCATATTCAATGAAAACAGTTAGACCGCAGAATAACCATCTCTAAAACTGTCAGACCAAAATGATCAGACCGAAGATCTGCAGTGCGAGTGATCTGGCACAGCGTTCACCAATCCGCCTGCCAAGCGTGGTAAATGAAATGAAAAAATGAAAATGAAAATATACTTTATTGTACACCTATAAAAAAAATAATATGTGACAAAAAAAATGTACAATGGGTGGCCTTATCGCTGATAAGCGATTTCTTCCAGGCAACCCATAAAAAAAGAACTAAAAACAAGTATAAGGTTAGGGTGTACACTAACACATGAAACAAAAAATTAAAATTATGTATAACTTATAATATATACAAATAATAATTATTGATACACACACATACACATGTACATATACATACACAATACTTATATACATATATACATATTCACACATATATATATATATATATATATATATATATATATATATATATATATATATATATATATATATATATATATATATATATATATATATATATATATATACATATATATATATATATATATATATATATATATATATATATATATATACATACATATATATACATACATATATACTCATACATACATCATATACACACATGTTTATAAATAAATACAGTAGAGAGATAAGTCAACGACGATACAGAACAGGAAAGAAAGGTTAAGGAGGCATAAAGTGTTTTTTTAGCAAGCGTTTGAAAATGGCCAAGGACTGTGCTTTCTTAATATGAAGTGGGAGAGAGTTCCAAAGTCGAACAGCTTCAATGGAAAAGGATTTGGAGTAAAAGGAAGTGTAATTATGGCAAATCCTCCCCATGGGTGACACCTATTTCATGCAGTGGATTTTAACAGGCCGGTATGTATGTATGAATGAATCATATTCAATGCATAAGTTTCCAGCCATATGGAAAAATGATTCACAGTCTAAAATTGACAAAAAGTAGTTTGATATTTCAAAAGAGGCAATAAAATTACTGACCGTATAGCCATCATAACTCCAAGATCCAAATTTCATAAAGCAGGTCTGCTCGTCAAAAGGGAAATATTCGACATCTATCTCGCAGAATGACTTGTAGATAGCTGGTGGCTTCCAGACGACTTTGCCGTCGTGATGCAGAATCGCCTTCGTCATTATCGTTACTTCGTAGTTGCCATCAGCGCTGTAACAAAAAAATACAATGCAGTTTCTTTTTAAGCATTGATTTTATATTTTTTAAAATTTAACCTTATTATTTGTAACATTTATCGGTGTAACGCCGAGTTTAAAAAAAAATTAAAAATGTTAATTTAAGCTCTTAAAAACAATTTGCTATGTTCTGTATGTGTTTAATTAGGTAAGCATATCATATAAATAAATGAATCTAAACAGTCATTTGGCATTGTGATGAAAAACAATCAGCAATTTTGTCATTTTCATCAAACATCAGGCTTGCAATATTCGTTGAAAGAAATGCAACCATTTCAACACAGTGCCGTTAAAAAAACAAATCTGAACTAATAATGATCGTGGTATATGTAAACATCACGCTTTGGAGCACCCTGGAGGTAGACAAAGACAACACCCTTCTAGTTTCATCTCTTCTCTACTTTCAGGAGATATACCCACGTCAATTATGGGTATTCTTAATATGACCTTTACTCATACAATGTATAAAAACATATCTTCACGCCATGCTCAATACTGGAGTAGACAGAGGTCTGAACAATTAAGTCCTTTCACCGAAGACATTTTTTGGGGCAAAGTGAAAGGTGATGAATCCATCACCGTCTTTATGAACAAGCCAACGATATAAATCGTACAAAACTTAAAAAAAAACCATTACTACGAACCTACCACCTCGGGATCGAACTTTGGTCTCATGAATCGAATTCCGATTAGCCAACCACTCAGCTATTGTGACTTTTTTTAAAAATGCCCATGTGTTGTAAAGTCGAGGTAATAGCAGCCTCTACTGTTGCTCATTTGGGAAGATTAGAAGAAAACCAACACGCAATTGAGGCATAATATGCTTGATTTTTCTTAATGTAAACCTTATTTTCACATAACACCTGACAGCCAAGTAATGTGGATATGATAACCGTTTGATAGAGATTTATATCACAGGGTAGTGACGACTCTTACGAAAAATATGTGACAACTTTCGTGGATCTCAGTGTGGATGCCAGACATGCCATGAGGTCTATTTTATTCTACAGGTAATGAAATGAAAATAAAAAAATAAGAATTTCAAAGTATCGTATGACGTATGTTATCTATCGTTTGTCGTCAAATGTTATAAATAAATAAATACAAATATATTTTGTTTCTGATTCCATTCCAGTACAATTGCTTTAGCTACTTAATTTGGGATCGGAGCAATGTATGTTATGTTGTTTGTCTATTTGTCTGTTATCTATATATGTAAATACAATAAGCTAATTCGCATAATTAAGTTAAATATCCTAAACATTTTTCAACTTCAAAAGATAAATGAAGCAATTTAAACTTAACGAAACTAACCTACTTCCTTTTCTTTTAGAAGACCGCCATAGAATACACAAAAACTTCCAAACAAAGTTAGTTTAAATGAAAATTCAGCTGTCAATCTAAAAGTGGAAAATGCTCCTTCGGCATCCCAAAAGACGAGACCGACTTAAATAAATTGTTGCGTTGAAACCTCTAAAAGCTTTGTCGTAACCAACTTTCTCACATCCGTGAAAATTGTCTCATAAAATATAGGCTGTGTTATCTTCCATTACGTTTACATGACGCCATTAAAAATAAACTTTACACAGTATATTTGCGGCGAGAGCTTTTAGGTAAGTCACAGGTGCATTAAGCAGTAACAAGTACCCGCTTAAATTTAAAAAAAAATAGAGGAACGTCATGTTGGAGCTGTGTTTTGTAGGGCGTCTTATGTCATATTAAAATTGTTCATTTTACGTTAAATTTAACAGAGTATTCAGTATCGTATCGGTACAGTAATATGCTTCTCTCTAAAGTAGGATTTGCCATGATTGCCACGATTTTAGACAAGTCTTTTTTTCCACATCCATCACAGTAGCGTCATATTGATCACGGATTGTAACGTACGCATCGATTTACAAGGTGTTGCCAGCTCTGACTCACGGGTGAGATTCCCGGACGGGTCAATTTACGCTTTTCTGTATTGTCTTGGGTTTGGGTTTTTGTGGTACCTTCGTTGTGCTAAAAAGATTTAAAAGGTATAGAGAGAGACAGTGTAATAATAATGTAATAAGGCGTTCCATATTATTCCAAAGGGATGAAAATGCATCTCCATTCTTTTTCGTTAAAACTTAGTTGTAGATATCTATTGGCAACAGTAGCCACTTCCCAGCAGCCCCTCAAGGGGACTGATAGTCCGTTTTTATCCTACTTCCTAAAAAATCGAATAGCGATTATGGCTGATTTTCTCAATGGGTCATGCCTATGACCTGTAATAGAATTGATAAGCCGTTATATATCATATATATTTATATTACGGTATCGATAAGTGGTTGGGTAGTCGGATATTGGAGTCACGAGATCCGAGTTCAATACCCAGGTGGCAGGCTCCTATTAACGTATTTTTAAAAAAAAAAAATATGCACGAATTATATAGTTTATTTGGAATGTCCTGATTATGACGAATGAAAATAGAAAATAGCTTGAGTCACGATAGCCGAGTGGTTGGGTGGTCGGAATTTCGAGTCAAGAGAACCGTGTTCGATTCCCAAGTGGCAGGCTCATACCAATGAGTTTTTCAAAAACTTACGTTCGAATTATATCGTTGGCTTGGACATAAAGACGGCGACGGGCTCACCACCTGACACGTTGTCCCGAAAATATCTTCAGTGGAAGTTGGGTCGAAGGGACTTAATTGTCCAGACTAGACCTCTGTCTACCCCTATATTGGGAATTGCGTGAAGATATTACGGTTTTTAAATTCTTATAAAAAATTATGTTCTTTAGATGAAGATAGTAGATTCTTTCTTTGTTATATGGCCTCTCTTAGAAGAAGTATGCTTACTTCATGTTAGTTATGGGAGTGACACTAAATAATATAAATTTGCTTCTAGCTTGTGTAACAAAAGAGTAATAAATAATGTAATAAAATAATTAAATAAATATCTTCAAGCAATTACGAATACAGGAGTAGACAGAGGTCTAGTTCAGACAATTACGAGTAAGTCCCTTTGACCCACTTTCCACCGAAAATATTTTTGGGACAACGTGACAGGCGGTGAGCACGTCGCCGCCTTATTGAAATAAATAATAAATAATAATACCTTCACGCAATTCCCAAGCCAGGGGTAGAATGAGGTCTAGTCTAGACAATTAAGTTCCTTCGACCAACCTTCCACCGAAGATATTTTCGGGCAACGCGACAGGTGGTGAGCCCGTCGCCGTCTTTATGACCAAGCCAACGATGTAATTCGTACATAAGTTTCTGAAAAACCCATTGGTACGTGCCTGTCACCTGGGGATCGACCTCGACCCGAGTACTTCGTTCTTGACTCGAAATTCCGACCACCCAACCATTCAGCTATCGTGACTTTTTTTGTAACTAAAGAGTGAAATCTCTATTCCATTCTTCTAAGAACATTTAAAATTATGCAGGTGACAATTAAGTTAACTTTATACATAAATTTTAGAACATAAAGCAATCATGCACAGAAGCACCCCGGGGAATCACCCTCACTCGTCATGTAATATGTGGAGGTAATAAAATGTTCTGACGGATGAAATGTACAGGATTTATTTTGTTCTTGCTTACGCGGCTTGAATGTTTGTCTATTGATATTTGGAGTGTGCCAAAAATCTTGAGGTAAAATATGGAATAGATAATCTACATACTACAGATGATATTATACATTTCCAAACGTTCCATAGAAAGTCAATCATAAAAACATCTAGGTCTGAGTAATCTTTTAAATGATGACCTTTTAAATTTGTGTGGGTGAATTTCTGTCCTTATACGAACATTTAATAGAATTGTTATATATTTTTATATCATATTTTTTTAGAATTTTTATTTAATTAATTACATTAAAAAATTCCGTTTACATTAAAATAAAAATTTTACACGCCCGTATGTATGTATATGTGTATGATTATATTCACTTTAGAAGTCAGGATGGCCGAGTGGTTGGGTGGTCGGGTTTAATCCCCAGGTGGCAGGCTAGTACCAATGGGTTTTTTAAAAACTTATGTACGAATTACATCGTTGGTTAGGACATAAAGACGACGGGCTCACCACCTGTCGCGTTGTCCCGAAAATATCTTCAGTGGAAGCGGGTCGAAGGGACTTCGTTATTTAGATTAGACTTCTGTCTACCCCTGTATTCGGAATTACGTATAGATATTTATTTATTTATTACTTATTTATTTATTATATTAAATTTAATATTAAGTCACGATAGCCGAGTTGTTGGGTGGTCGGAATTTCGAGTCGTACATAGTTTTCGAAAAAACTCCATTGGTACGAGCCCAGCACCTGGGGATCGAACTCGAGTCTCTCAACTCGAATTCCGATCATCCAACCACTCCGCAATCGTGACTTATTTAATTTCTTTTATTTTCACGCATAATCCAAATACTGAGGTGGATAGAGGTAAAGTTAACAATTAAGTTCATTTACCCATCTTTCACCGAAGTCAGTTTTGGACAACGTCACGCTGGTGAGCTCATCGCCGTATAAATATTTAAGCTAACGGTATAATACATATACCATATTTTAAAAAGATATTCATATACACATACATACATTTGTAACTCGAATAAATGTTCAAATTCGTCATACATTTTTTAACATACAATATTCAAATTCATAACACAAATGTTTGCCGCTTCGAACCCACAACGTTGAGTTTTGAACGCATGGTCACTACCAACTCCGCTGTCGGATCGACAATGTCACCAACATTCCCGCAAATAAATTATTGAACGCATTACTTTTAATCTAAACATACTACATATAAATAAAATGTGTCTGTTTGTAATTACAAACTAACATCTTCTCACTAAATGCATATGAATGTATATACGGTTCTTATTAAAAAAATCATCTGTTTGACTGCTTGTTCTCTGAAACGGCTGGATCAATTTTAACGGGATTTTCACTGGCAGAGAGCTGATGTAATAAGTAGCAACTAAAGCTACTTTCACTTAAATTATTTGGAAACATAATAAGGCGATCACTGTAAGTGGAGGCAGCTAGTTACTAATAAATGGGCTTACAGTATTTGAAACAGGCTGGCACCATGAAAAATTTACTTTTAACAAAACTTTAAAGTTGGCCAAAAGTTATAAATATAAATATCTCAAAGCTCAATCCCAGTAACCCTACCGACTGTTTGTCTTAATATTTAAGCGTAATTTTTACTTGTCGCGTCCTAATAAGTTTCATTAAAAAAAGTACCTTAAAATAAAAATACTACTTTCTTTAATTACTTAACTACTTGTATTATGCAACTGAAACAACCAAGGTACAAATAGGTAAATATAGAAAAACTGGTTCTCTGTATTCTATGCATTCGGACGCTAACACGGGACTCCACATTTGATTACACCTTTCAAGTTATAACCTTTTAGGTTAGATTACCTTTACCTGTGTGTACGCTACTCATTCACGGAGGTCTTCAACAATTTTGTTAAAAAATAATTATAAAACTAATAAAATAGAAGCCAAACAAATAAATTGTTCGAAATCATCGAAACTTTAGAAAACCCGTTAGGAATTTAAATAAGGTTAAGAAGTTTACGCTGGCCGTGGTAAGATGTTCCTAAGATAAAGTTGTCGAGTCACCGTGATAACACAGAATAATGGGCCGAGTCTGCGACGTTATAAAGAGATAAGGCGACCACTAAATAGAATCAGAGTTTATAGGTATTTGCGAGGAAACTTAATTCTCATTGAAAGAAATGAGGCTAGTTTAAAACTTCGGACACAGGGTCTCAGGTTACTTTGAAACTTTTAAAGTGATTCCGTAGTTTTTTGTCGGATTGATATTTATGTAGTATTTTCAGTTAGGTTCGACTTTTTCTTATATCAGGGGTGATTCATTATACTAAAGAGCAGATAATTAAAACGTACATTTGTGTATATATAAAAAGTTCTTGTCAAGATTTTATGGCTGTTAAACTCCGAAACTACTTAACCGATCCTGATGCAATTTAATAAACGTATGTAATTTAGGCCAATAAAAAAGAATAGCTTTTATTTCGATTTATTACCCATTAAGATACATATATAAAAATGAATTGACGTTTGTTAGTCTCAGCAGTCTTCGATAAACTAAAAGAGAAGTTTCGGGTAATTGGAGGGTATAATAATAATATTTCAAAATCAAAATTGGTTTTGAAATATTTGTAAAAGTCCTAGGAATGCAGGAAGGTGAGTAAATATAAAGATTTTGCACTCAGACATCTGCCGGGTCCGCTAGTTAAATATACAAAGTCACGGCTTTTGCCAAAAGGTAGAGATTATCTTTCTACTGATTACGATCCTGAAATTTTTTATAACAGTCACGTTAGACGAGTATTTGGGAGTTCGGAATTCGAGTTTGATGGGCTCGTGGGTTTCTTCAACAATTTACATTCGATTTATATCGGCGACATGCCGTCTTAGTGTTAAAGCTAACAGTACAATATACTAATAAAGGTAAATATTTATGTACTTATAATATATATTATATACACCTAGGCTCTCGGGTCGTTAAATATAAATTGATAAGAAAAAAGATAATTGTGTAAATACAAATTCCTTTCATATTCATACTTTTTATGAAAACTATTAAAAGCTAAATTTATGCCAGTTAAGGAGAAGTTCAGTTATATAGTATTAATAATAAACATATGAGTATTATTATTCCAATATGGTTCCGGTGCATCCATTAATTTTAAAAGGAAAATGAATCACTGACGGGGAAGATAAAAAATAAATTCATCATATAGAAATGTAGCTTAGCTCGACTGAGACTGATCGAGGTTTTACGGAGAAATGCACTGGCTTTATCTTATTACTTTAAACGAGCTTAATGTAAAAAAATTATAAAATTTATAAAAATATTTATATTAATATCTCATAAAATATTATTTTGTATATATCCTTCTAAGTTTATATAACGTACAGTGTAAGGTCAGATAAAAAGCATTTGACTACGATAGAAATGTTACTTAAATATATAATTAAATGATTACCACATATTTATATACAATAACATGCCGCCTTGATCGAAACCGTCCTTGATGCTAAATCTGCTTGTCTTGACCCAGGTATATTTTTATTATTATATGATTAACTTGGCTTGGACAAAAAGGCGACTACGGGCTCACCACCTGTCATGTTGTCCCAAAAATATTTTCGACGGAAGGTGGGTCGAAAGGATTTAATTTTCTAGACCTCTATCTACCCCTGTGTTGGGAATAGCGTGATGATGTTTTTTTATTTATTTTAAGTAATTTCAAAAGGTAATAAAGGTTTCTTACTTGTTATAGAGAACGATATCGGGTAACCATATATGTTCTGAAGGCACATGCAAAGTGTCGACGCCCCCATAGTCATCCGGATTCCACTTCAGCTTGTAGTCGTTCCACTCCTGTAAATAAATAAAATAAATAAATACATAAATAGGCATAACATCACATTTATGGCTCCAGATGGATATGGATTCCAGATAAAGCAGCTAAAGAATATGTGTTGTGAAATCGGAAACAACAAAGGCATCACAAACACCCAGACTCGAGTGTAAAATGTAGAAAAAGTGGTTTTCCTATATTGACCTGTTCGGCAATCGAACCCTGGACCTCAAAATTGGCGACACCTTGAATCGACACCTAAAATCCATCCTGAGTCCACGGATTTCGTCAGTTATAAATATTGTATGATTGTATACTGAAAGTAAACAGGGAAACTCACCATTAAAAATATCACAGAAAACAAAGACAAGGTTTTAGAAAAGTAATTTCGTGTAAAACAAGTTTTACGAAACATTTCAATTTCTATTACTTTACTTACGTTCGAGTGGTAAAGCACTAAGAATTTTTCCACTCTTTCTTCCCGTGGGACACTCACGTAAAAGTAAAAGGTGACTAAGGGTGTTTCCCTTAGTCACCTTTTACTTTTACGTGGGCCTTGAATACCGTTATGAAAACCGATAGATGGCGAGATAACCATCTCCTAAAGGTTAAAATTATCAGACCGAAGATGGGTGCCACCGACGGAGGTGCGAGTGGTCTGATACTGCGATCGCCAATCCGCTTGCCAAGCAATTATGGCAAGTCTTTTTTAGATACAGATAATTATAGGAGCCATTAAAATATTTTCATATTTAAAAATAACATTCATATTGATAATATGAATCTGCCCCGAAAATGTCTTCGGTGGAAGGTGGGTCAAAGGGACTTAATTGTCTAGACTAGATTTCTGTTTATCCCTGTATTGATAATTTCGAAATATTATTAGATATAGAGAGATAATATTGAAGATATCATTATTATTATTTTAACATTCACATTCTTTTCTATGATTTTAAACCCACTTTTATATAAAATAAATACACACTAAGTTTATAAGCTACAATCTAATTAAATACACAAGTAAAATTAAATAAGACAAGCATATTTCAATACTCTAGCACTCGAATGCGAAGCGTCAATAGCCTTAATGTGGGGACTGCGTATCAAAACATCGCAGGTTCGGGCCTGGAATTTTTTTTTTATAGAAAAGGGAGGCAAACGAGCAGGTGGCTCACGTGATGGTAAGTGACTACCGCCGCCCATGAACACCCGCAATACCAGAGGCATATCAGATGCACTGCCGCCCTTAGAGTGCCCCCCCCCCCAAGAATTAGGGGGGAAGGAGTGTCGGCCTCCGGTTACCTGTACTCACCAGACGAAACGCAGAAGTTTGTTAGACTTCTACTTCACGCCGGTATTCTGTGAGGTCGTGGTACTTCCCCGGTCGAGCGGGCCCATTCATGCAACAACAAAAGCTGATGTGTGGCCCTACCACTGTTAAAATGTCTTCGACTATAGCCGTGAACCATTACATACAAACATTGCAACTTAGTTGGAGTGGTTATCAGAAATACTAGTAATGTCAGATAAAGCTAGTTATTTAGCTTTAAAATAAATATATCAAAACTTGTAATGTCGTATTGCGTATTTGTAATATGACAAGAATTCCTTCGTAGTGGATGAATTATAACTTCAGACATATCTATGGTTGTTTAAATTCATGCTTAATAAATTATGGAACGGAATTCTAAATATCGTTTTCCTCTCTCTTGAAACTCTTGAAAGTGGATTTCAAGAAACAATAGAGAATAAATGAATATTCATAGACAATTTCTGTTGGCAAGTATGAGTACTTAATCTATTATTAACAGACTAATTATTGGGTTTCTGTATGTAAAATATATTCACAGTATAACATAAAATTATTTGTGAAGGTTAATTAATAACAAATTAAAAAATGACAGTAAATTTTCCCTATAATAATGAAATAGACAAAAAATAAATATTAATTTCATCTAGTTTCTGCTTGCGAGTTGGTCCGCGAATGGCCTTAAAACTTTCGCGGAATGGTTATATTTCTTGAGAGTAAAGCTAGTTCTTTTGTGGATTTACTATACAATAAATCAAAATTTGTCAAGTGTAATTATCTAATCATCCAAAGTAGCAGGGTAACCATTGCCACGCTTCCCCGATTCTGGTTCCTCCTACGCCCCGAATTATATATTTTTATTCGTTTTCAGACACCTTTTCCTTATGTTTTCCTTTAACGTCGATCTCATTGTAATCGCATAACTTAAAACTGCTAATTAACAATTTTAATGGTACTCAGGTGATATCTGGCGTACTAAACTAAGCGCCATATCAAAATCAAGGCCAATCCAACTCCTTTACTTAGTTATTTTTTGGACTACACAACCATGAAACGGATATATAACTGAACAAGATAAATATCTCGAGGAGTTTTATTACAATTTCTGAATTAAAGGCAAAGGAAGCACTTTTTTAAGATCCACATAGATTATGTTTAGATTTTGAATACGCTTTTACATTGGTTTTTCATTTAAGTCAAAAATAATTCCGAGCGACCTTAAATACATTCTTAAGTGAGAGTTTTTGCCGAAGGGCGAATAAAACTGGGACCGTTTGCTTAGACCCGTGGTTAGGCGTCGGAAATTGCGGTGTCTTATTAGTTTCCGGCCTCGGGCCGCGTCAATTGGAAGAGCAAGGACTGTAAGTGAAAATAGACTTGGCCATTTTTCACTTGTGTTTGGTACCAAAATTCGGGTCGGGTCTCGCTCTTTAAGCGGTTACATTTTAAGAGAAAGAACCTTTTTCCCGGGCATAGTTTACTGACGCCTCTCTTTTATTTAAACAAAGGGATTTATCTTAATTGCACGAATCTTATTATTTCCTTTTCTGTTTGAACAAAAGACGGAAAGTCTGTAGGTAACAAAGATTACTTAAATTTTGTAATTAAGTTGGCAGTTTTATTGCGATGTGGTTTTTTTTCTAATTTAATGTTGTATTTACTCTAATGATTTCGTTACATGCTACGTATAATCATATCATGTGGTTATTGTATAAGAATAAATTACCTTACTTATGCCTGTGTTACGTAAGAGACAAAGGTTTTCCTTTTGAATGTAATTGACTACCGTCATACCGATGGTGAGATAACTATCTCAAAATATAACTAAAATTCAGTAGACCCGTGAAGGACAGAAGCGTCTACGGTGCGAGATATCTGATACTGCGATCGTTAATCCGCTTTCCAATCGTAGCGACTGTGGCAGACACTCCTTAATAGTATGCTTATGTGCTGTAGTAGACTTTTATAGGACGTTATAGTGATATAATGAATGTATTATAATATTGCATGAATACGCAAGTACGTTTTGTAATATTTTTATACTGGTCAAAGATTGAAGTACACAATCATTACTCATTTTAAGATATTTGAATTTATCTTTAATATAAAAAGGAGAGTTAGGATAATTTAAAATCGAATAAAGTACTGCTAAGGTTCTGGAGCTAAGCATTTGGTGAATTGGAAGCCACTTCAGGTTTGAACGATAAAAGGTAATGTGATCATATTTACGCAGATCGGAGATAAATCTTAGACAATTACTAAGAAGGCGCTCCAATTTATTGCGAAGAAATTATGGTGGTTCTGGGCTTCACACATCTGTATAGTCGATAATAGGCATATGAGACAATGTACCAGCATCAGTTTGGTTTTGAACGGAAAAAAATATACATCGTCACGCCATTCCCAATACAGGGGAAAACAGAGGTCTCGACAATTAAGTCTTTTCGACCCACCTTCAACCGAAGATATTTTTGAGATAACGTGATTGGTGGTGAGCCCGTCACCGTCTTTTATGTCCAAGCCAACGATATGAATCGTACATAGGTTTTTAAAAAAAACCCATTGGTACGAGCCTGCCACCTCGGGATCGAACTCGGGTCTCTCGACTCGAATTACAACCACCCAACGACTCGGCTATCGGGACTTTAATTTTTAAGGCAAAATTTTAAGACGACAAATAGAGCATAAGGTGGCAACAACTTTTAATATGTACATAATATATTTAATTGTCTATATAGGTCCACAAAAGAGGCTATTTCAGAAAAGCAATACTCCTCGCTCCTTATTTATTTATTTACATTCTCTACCAGTCAACCTTAAGGGCTATGCAGAGGTAAAAAAAAGTAGGAGCAGATATAAAGAATTAAATAAATGTAAATGAAATAATATAATATTACTTACATACACACCCACTTATTAAATATGTAAAATAAATGGTTAAATAATACTATCACGTTACATAATAGAGACTAAGACTTAAAAAGAAGGAGGTTCTTTGTTAAACAGGAAAAATTTTTTTATAAAAGTAATTTGTGCTTAAAATGTATGTAGCATGAGGACTCGCAATAACTATTCAAAAGTTAATTCATACGTATACTTTTCAAAAAAAAAAAAAAAACATTTAACTAGAAAGCAGATTTTTCAATATTGTCAAGCACGGTCGAAGACCCTTGTATAGGATCAAATTTCGAACATATCTTCAAATGGTAAGTTCTCCAATGTAACTACCTAGAATTTTCAGGTTGTTTCCTGTACTGAATAGAAAGTCCCGAATAAATAAGGATTATTAAAGAATATCTGAATACGTTTTCATAGAATAAAAGTTAAAAAGTCTTGTCCTTGAAGACTGTCAAGACAGGACGTTATCATTAGAGTAATCAGAACAATAACTGAAGATAGTTAATTGACACAGGCGTTACTTTGCGGAAATTCATTGTAAAGTTGTTATTGAAAAAATTACTTCGCAACCCTCCGCATGAAAATATAAAAAGGTATATGTTACCTGGTCCGAAGAGAAGAAGAGCACCACCCTCCCTCCCACAGATGCGTGCACTAATTCCACAGATGTGTGCACTAATTCCACTGTATGCACCACCACCACTACACTCAAACCAGGTAACATATACCACCACCGAAAACGCGACACGTGTTTCGCCTCAAAACAAGGCATCCTCAAGCGAGTAGACTCTACGATGAGCGACAGCAGAGAGTCTAAGGACTTAAACTTGTCGTAAGGCGAAACCGGTCGGTTAACTAATAAATAATCGAAATAAATTGAATTGTGTACAAGTGTTGAACAATGAATTTTGAATATAAATATCTTCACGCAATTCCCAATAGAGGGGTAGACAGAAGTCTAGTCTATACAATTAAGTCCCTTTGACCCACCTTCCTCCGAAGATATTTTCGGGATAACGTGACAGGTGGTGAGCCCGTCGCCGTCTTTATATTCCAGCCATCGATATAATTCTTACATAAGTTTCTAAAAACCCATTGGTACGAGCTTGCCACCTGGGGATCGGACTCGGCTTTCTTAACTCGATATTCCGACCACCCAACCACTCGGCTATCGTAACTTTCTTAAATTGATACTAGCAGTACTTTAGACGTTGTAGTCGAGCTACAGCGTCTACCGGTCTGTCAATAGTTTTTCTGAAATTGTCGAGATGATTATCTCACTATATCTCATAGTCTTGTTGCCTTCTCCTATAGTCATCCGTTACCGATATGCTAGAAGTTTATCTCGAATTTTCGAGATGGTTATGCAATCACATGGCAGTTGTCACAGTTTCATTGTTTTGTAGGCTTCTTCCTTAGTCGTTTCTTTCGACTTCCACGGAAAAAAGGGGGTGGTGAATTCTTACACAAATATCACACAACTATGATATACGTACATAGACAGGGACGATTTCACATACACTGCTCTGATGAAAGTAAGCTGCTTAAGCATTTGTATTATGGAATCAGAAACAGCGAAAGTACCACAGAAACCCAGACCTGAGAAAATGTATAAAAGTGTTTATTTTTTTTTCATTTTGTTCGACCTTACTGGGAATCAAACCAGGGACCGCAGAGCTGCCGATACCATGAGTACCGGTGTGGACGCCACTTTTCACGGAGGCCGTAAAACTGGAACATGACTTACAATTATTTTATAATGTATGTTAAATCTTCCCTTCTAAACCTTTTGCACGTTATTTCAAGTTAATGCTTTTGATATTCACCTCGTATCTTCCACATCCAGAGTGGGGCGAAAAAGTCTTATTTGATACGGCACACGATAAAAAATTATTGACCCACGTGAAATATGAGCTGGAAAATATATTTGATGACTGACAAGTTTCATCATGTTTTAAATGAAAATATCCAGTACCGCCTATCCACCGTGGTGATATATTATATGGTTATGTAGTATATAACACAGGTGAAGTATTCAGTGATTATACATTATACTGACAGAATACTTGACCTTTTAAATTTTCAAGACACGATAACCGAGTGGTTGGGTGATCGAAATATTAATCAGGAGACTTGAGTTCGATTCTTATAAGGAAGGTTCATTAAAAAATATGTAAAAGGCAATTTAAAAAAATATGTACAATCTGTATCGTTGGCGTAGACCCTAAGATGGTTATATGGTTACTGACTTGCTACTATCCCAGAGATCCGGTCACCTTGACTTTGTTAGTTGTCTAGAGCTCTGACAATCATAGCATTTGAAAAGGCGTGAAAAATTCTAGAAACCTATTTACAATTCTAGAAACTTCTAGAAAATAAATTACGTAGGCAATTTTGCCATCAAATCGACTGACACGGAAACGTCAGTGGGAAACAAAACTGAATCGCTTGCTACTCCAGTATTTAACTCAATTATTATTTTGGCGAGCTTGGTAGGTCGTGTTAGGCGTAATTACAATTGCTAAAACTCAATTAAAATTTGTCAACGCGGTCTTAATTCAAAGGAAGCTTTGTAAATAAATGCGTATAGTCGCGCAGTAAAGCCTGAGGTTTACTCGAATTAGTTTATAGAGTATATGCATGATGGTACCGTAAACCTATTTCTCGAAAACATATTAAATAACTACCTGGGACCCGCGGTTTTGCCCGCGGCTTAACAGTTAACAAGTTGGTGAGGTAAATTTTTTAAAGGAACGCCTTAAGTTTTTGCTTATTCATACGGCCTGTAAAGTCTACTGCAGTACATAAGTCTTATCCGTAAAGTTAGGTTTTCCATAATTGCCACGCATGGCGATCTCAGTACCATACACCTCGCTCTTAGAAGATTCTGGCCGTAAACGGTCTTGCCATTAGAAAGCCGTCAAACTCCGCTTACCGTAGCCACTAAAAGGGATAGGTATATTCTTATTGCAACACAAAACGGCCACGCCTTACAACATGAACTACCTAGCTGTGTAAATACGGTATAAATCGATCCAGTTGTTTCGGAGATTAGTCTAAACAAAAAGACTATCATTTTTTTTAAAGATTTTTTTTTATAACTAAGATAACTAAGAAATTTTGCCAAATATCTAAAATTTCATTATTATTTCTTATATAATAATAATAGGTAAATTAATATTTTTCACATGAAAAGACAAATCACGACAGTAGAAATATTCATCAAGGTCCGAAAAATTTGCAAATAAATTGAAACAAAACCGAAATAAAATATAAACAAAAGGGAGATTATTTACAGAAGGATTCCTTACATAGGAAAATTTCACGAAATATCCTTTGAAACAAGGAGGCATTAACGTCAAAGGCAAAAAGTTTCAACTAAGTATTATTTTGCTGTTTACTTAACAATTTCAACTATGGCGAACGAAGTAACAGAACAATTTGAGATACGAATAAATCCTAAACATCAACAAAAGTGGAAACATGAAAAATTCAAATTATTTTCTTTATAGCAACAACAAAGTAGAAGAATTCATTATTTTATACAAGACTAGGCGAAATAATTACATTATTACGAATACTCCATAGCCAGTCATCGTGGTATCGGCGTAAGAACTATACCAACCTCTTTCTTCCGAGGATGTCGTAAAAACGTTTCAGAGAAAAGCATTGAAAATACGACTAGTTACCAACCGATGGTGGGATAACCATCTCGAAAAATACCAGCGCAGCAGCGTCTAAGGTGCGAAAAATTTGGTATTGCGATCGTCAATTCGCTCGGAAAACGTGGTAAACACTACTGTAAGGGAGAAGTCAATGCCATAACGGCCTATAAAAGTCATTATTGTTATGAAATAAATATCTTCATGCAATTCCCAATACTGGGGTAGACAGAGGTCTACTCTAGACAATAAGTCCCTTTGACCCACCTTCCAACGAAGTTATTTTCGGGACAACTTGACAAGTGGTGAGCCCGTCGCCGTCTTTATGTCTAAGCCTTTATGTTTTAAGCCAATGATATAATTCATACATAGGTTTTTGAAAAACCCATTGATACGCGCGTGCCACTCGGGGATCGAACTCGGGTCTCTTGACTCGAAAATCCGACCACCCAACCACTCGGCTATCATGACTTCAGTTATTGTAAAGTTGTTATTGAAAAAATTACTTCGCAACCCTCCGCATGAAAATATAAAAAGGTATATGTTACCTGGTCCGAAGAGAAGAAGAGCACCACCCTCCCTCCCACAGATGCGTGCACTAATTTCACAGATGTGTGCACTAATTCCACTGTATGCACTATCACCACTACACTAGAGTCAACTCTCTTAGACTCTCTGCGGTCGCTCATCGTAGAGTCTACTCGCTTGAGGATGCCTTGTTTTGAGGCGAAACACGTGTCGCGTTTTCGGTGGTGGTATATGTTACCTGGTTTGAGTGTAGTGGTGGTGGTGCATACAGTGGAATTAGTGCACACATCTGTGGAATTAGTGCACGCATCTGTGGGAGGGAGGGTGGTGCTCTTCTTCTCTTCGGACCAGGTAACATATACCTTTTTATATTTTCATGCGGAGGGTTGCGAAGTAATTTTTTCAATAACAACTTTACAATGAATTTCCGCAAAGTAACGCCTGTGTCAATTAATTATCTTCAGTTATTGTTCTGATTACTCTAATGATAACGTCCTGTCTTGACAGTCTTCAAGGACAAGACTTTTTAACTTTTATTCTATGAAAACGTATTCAGATATTCTTTAATAATCCTTATTTATTCGGGACTTTCTATTCAGTACAGGAAACAACCTGAAAATTCTAGGTAGTTACATTGGAGAACTTACCATTTGAAGATATGTTCGAAATTTGATCCTATACAAGGGTCTTCGACCGTGCTTGACAATATTGAAAAATCTGCTTTCTAGTTAAATGTTTTTTTTTTTTTTGAAAAGTATACGTATGAATTAACTTTTGAATAGTTATTGCGAGTCCTCATGCTACATACATTTTAAGCACAAATTACTTTTATAAAAAAATTTTTCCTGTTTAACAAAGAACCTCCTTCTTTTTAAGTCAGTTGATAATATTTGTCCGGAGTGCAGTGTGGCTGTATTTATTCTTTTTGTATGTGCGAATAAGTGCAAGATTTACACCAAGAAAATCAAATCTAAATGTGCGACAAGAAAGATAAATTTGCAAAAATATTCAACATGAGTTTCCCTAATGGACCTTTCCTCGTGTGTATTTTTGCGTTGTAAAGAATATTATGAAGGAGTAAAAGAAAATGTAAAAACGTGAGAAAATTATGTTTTTCGTTCTCATTTAACATTCATTTTATTTTTATATCCGATTCATGTAACTAATAAAATTGAGGCGAATTTTCTGTCAGTTATAAAAACCAAAAAGAGAGAGATCGAACTCTGGTCCCTTGACTCGAAAACAGGGCTATCGTAACAACTCCTTTTTAACTTTTAACAAATTCTTATAATTTCCTTTTAATTAAGTAAATTCGAGTCAAGAGACCCGAGTTCGATCCCCAGGTGGCAGTACCAATGAGTTTTTCGAAAATCTTATGTACGAATTACATCATTGGCTTGGACATAAAGACGGCGACGGGCTCACCACCTGTCACGTTGTCCCGAAAATATATTCGGTGGAAAGTGGGTCAAAGGGTTTTAATTGTCTAGACTAGACCTCTGTCTACCCCTGTATTGTGAATTGCGTGAAGCTATTAATATTTATTTATTATTTATTTAATTAAGTAAATAACAATTTTTCCGTTATGTAGTGTCAAACGTGGTTATTATGGTAAACCCTCCCTCACGTTACATGTTTATGTGTATAATATAAAAGTTTAGACGTGATAAAAATATGGAATTCAACATCATGCGGAATATTACGCTACATCAACCGAGATGTCAAAAGAATTTTTTGACATCTAGGTTGTAACGTGTATCTTCACGTCAGACTCCCGCTTTTTTTGGCAAAACTGTTTCTTTCAGTGTGTCATAAATCATTTCTGGGACGCAAGCGTGTAAACTAACTCGTTTTGAAAGGTTAGCATGAGGTTTCAACTTCGCAGATATAAAAAGCTGTAGGACTAAATATAGTATACAACTATCTTAAAACATAATTTTGGAAAGACATATTTTTATGATTGTTCTGAAACTTTTCATGCAGACATTGTTTTTTTAAAATCGATATTTTTAAGTTCAAGAATCACAATCCCTATTCTAATTTAACTGTCATAGTATGTATACGTTTATTACTATAATATAAATCTTTTAATTCCAATGCATTGATAAATTAGTGTAATTAGAGAAGATTATAATTTAGGAAATTTTTAAATTTTGCCTTTTTATCTTCAAATATTTTCTTATACTAACAGGCGGTAAGCCTCTTGCCGTCGCAGTGTCTAAGTTAACAGTGCAATGTACTTTATAGATAAATATTCTTATACATAATATTTACATACATACTTATAGATATCCTGACTCATTCATACTCATCACAGATGTTTGCCCCTTTTTTTCTTTTTTTTTATATTTGCAAGCGGAATTGTGCGAGGTAATTATCAATATCAACTTTTAACGGAACTCGAATTCGCAAACTCTAGCTTCGAAGGCAGAAACACTACCAACTTGTCTATTGGTTCGTTATTAGTTTGTTTACCCAAACATACAAAAACGTTGAACCATGATCCACAGGAACGAAATATTAAATTATTTTTCAATTTAAAAGATAGTTTATATTCTGATATCTTGGAAATGGCGGTTTGTAACAGGGTAAGGAAACTGATATACGTCTTTAAAAGCTTAAGAGACGTCCTTGATGAGGATGGACTTTTGAGGGTATACAAAGCACTCGGAGAAAGCATTATGATATATTGTATAAGCTCATGGGGAGGTGCTGCCTAAACACATATGATAGAAATAGAAAGAGCTCAACGTATACTACTTAAAGTTATTAAACATCTACCATACAGTTATCCCACAAATATTCTATACAGTGAGTGGAATGTCCTAACCATTCGGAAGCTGTACATTTATCAAGTGATTTGCAGATACCATCAATATACTATGCCCAAAGTTTTGACAACTAATAGAAGAACTATTCGTTTCCTGTTACCTGCCTCTAAAACTACTTTTTCAAAGAGACACTTCAACTACAATGCCCCGTTGCTATACAATAAATTAAATAGAAAAATAAAATAACACACTTAAATAGTTATATTATAAAAGCGGTTGTTGTTCTTTTTGATTTACCGCAATAATACAAACATACATACAAACGAGCACATACGGAAACACACAAACACACACACACACACACACACAAACACCCATACATGACTGGTAACTTTGTGCTATAAATACCATAACTTTGATACCAGTCTCCTTTGCATTGCTTTTATTATTGTTATTTTTTTTTAATTCTGTTTATTTTACTATCCTTTTTTTGTTGTATCTTTCACATGTTTATGTAATATAGAAAGGGGAAGACACTGTAGCCTGTAATACAGTTTTTAACAACCACCGGCTACAGAGTATCACATTATGTCATAATATTTACTACGTGTGGAAAACAATAAACTTTATTCTTATTCTTAATTTGTACGATGCCTGTGGGAGATATATGGAACTTGTATTTTTGATATTTTACATTGAAGGACCGGGGATATATACAGATACAGATTATTTAAACTCCTAGTAGAAGAATAATAAAACAAAAGATAAACCATACGTGATTAAATTAAAGAAAAAAAAAATTAAAGAGAAAAAAGTTAAAATTTCAACTGACACGGGCGGTATTCGAAACCACGACCTTCGCCGATCCGTGGCGATGCTCCTACCTCCGAGCCACCGTGTCTTACACGCATCAGTTGAAATTTTACCTTTTTTTATCTTTAATTTAATCACATACAAGTTCAGCTCAAATATGCTTTAAAAATCAATAAAATTGCTTAAAAACCATACTTAATAATAGTAATAATATATAGATTTCATGTACATATTACTTTTCTGTTTTTTATTAGTTATATATTTTTGTATTTGTTTTTTTTTTCGGAAATTATAAGGAATAAAAAGTCTCTCGCCTGCAAAGTTTTTTCGTTATAATAAAATTGTTATGACCGTCTAAGCTTATGATTTATTTATTCGAGTGGTGATAGTTCGTGAATCTTCGAAATATATTCCTTCGCTTACTGTAATAAAATGATAATATACGACCGCAGTAGAAATCCTCAAAACCAGAAGACGGGAAAAGTTTTGTGCTTTCGAGACAACAATACCTTTTAATGATGCATTTTCTTGGTTTTAAAGCACCTTACCCTTGCTGGACTCTTTGTTATTTAAATAATGAGGAAGTTAAAACAAATTTCACGAACCGAATAATTGCGTGATCGGAATTCGAGCCCAGAGACCCGAGTTCGATCTCCAGGTGGCAGGCTCGTAACAATGGGTTTTTATCAAAAACTTTATCTACGATTCATGTCGTTGGCTTAGATATAAAGACGGCGACGGGTAAGAGATCCTACACATGTTACTTTGTTAGAGGAATTCCTCTCGCTGCTTGCTGAAAGCTCTTTTAGAAGAAAATAGAAATGCCGCCCGCATCGACGTTCAATGTCTCGATTCGAAATTTAAACGTTAAATTTTTTCGTAATAGACACAAAAATAATAGGTGTGCTGGCGGCGTATAATAACTTTCCTACATCTTCTACATCTTAACTGATTTTCCTTTATCTTAACGCATTTTCCTAATACAGGAGTAGGCAGAGGTTTAGACAGTCAAGTTCTTATTTTAAATTAGCATATTTGGGATAACGTGACGGGCAGTCTTCGTGCCAAAGCTAAAGGTGCAAAAAACTTACATACATATACATTTACATATATAAATTTGATATGTACATATAAATGTGGATTTGAATATTACACTAGGTGCCTCATCCAGTATTGGAATCCTTGGCGTCGACATATCGAGTGACGTTCAGTTTCGCGGTCACTTGGAAGGGAAGGCCAAATTGCCCTCTAAGAAGCTTGGCGTGCTCAGTAGAACACGACAGTACTTCTTGCCGGCCCACCGCCTGCAACTTTATAAGGCGCAGGGTTGGCCGCAAATGGAGTACTGTTCGCATCTCTGGGCGGGGGCACCCCAGTGTCAGCTCATACCATTTGACCGTATCCAACGAAGAGCGGCTTGAATCGTCGACGACCATGTTCTATCTGATAGGCTAGATCCCCTGGCATTGCGAAGAGATGTTGCATCTCTTTGCATTTTTTACAAGATTTACTATGGGGACTGCTCTGAGGAATTGTTCGGATTAATCCCAGGCGCTGAATTTCACCATCGAACCTTACGGCATAGTCAAAAAGTCCATCAACACCATCTTGATGCTTGGCATTCTACCACAGTGCATTTTTGGCGGAATTTTCTGCCATGCACTTGCACCTTATAGAATGTGCTGCCGTCAGCGGTTTTTCGGACATTTCTCAAAGGCCGGCAACGCATCTGCTATGCCTCTGGTAATGCGAATGTTCATGGGCGGCGGTAATCACTTATCATCACGTGAGCCACCTGCTCGTTTGCCTCCCTTCCCTATAAAAAAATACTGAGTCGAGTAAAAACACTGAAACTCATCATATAAATATTTGTCCATAGAGAGATTTAAAACCCTTAGCTTCGGGGGCAATCTCTGTAGGCATTACCAGAAAACTTTTAAGCTGGGAAAGCTTAAAATATGAAATAATAGTAAGTTAATTTGCATAGTTCAGTGGGTGTAATAGATAGGGACAATATCAGATACATTGCATCGATTCCAGTGTAACACGACAGTCCAGTGTAACAACGAAGGCACAACAATCACGTTCTGAGAAAAAGATAAGGAAGAAAAACTATTACATTCTTTTATTTTATATTTCTTACACTCGTCTGATTAACAATTAGATCCCTGCTAAACATAGGCCGTCTTCAACTTTTTTACCAAAATAATTAATAACATTATATATGCTAGAAGAGGGGAGGGTCAAGAGTACTCGGACACACTTATGAATTTTAAAGAAGAAGAAATAAGGTAAGAATCATGACCCTTGGCGATCTTTGCAATCTGGCTAGCCTGTCAGGGATAATATGTGAATAGTTAATAATAATAAACTACATGTCAATCGATGAATGCCTGCATTCATCTATACTTGTGTTACTGAAATATTTGAAAGAGTTAATAAAGTATCTAAATGCCTCAATTGTAAACGTCAAACGTGTACTCGTTTGACAATCTATTTGTCATGTCGAACCGGTGGCGATGGAAAAGGACGTTCGGTTTCATTCACGGTCGTCGGTTCTACGTCACTATTCCACTTGGGACGGCTACCATTTGTCAAAGATTTGATGAATAGTGGAGTCAAGACGTGCCCAACAGTCATTAAGTTGCCGACTAGCGTTATAGTTACAAATTTATTATCGGTAATAACTTTTTTTTGTTTTATTTAATGAGGAAGATTAATATGCTTTTCTGGCTATCTTAATAATTTATTGAAATCAGAAATTTCTTAAAAAATTAATATTGATAGCACATTTATTTTAATAATAAAAAAATTAATATCTTCACGCCATTCCCAATAGGCAGAGGTTTTGACAATTAAGTCGTTTCGACCCACCTTCCACCGAAGACATTTTTTAACAACGTGACAGGCGATGAGCCCGTCGCCGTCTTAAAAGCCATGTTTTTGAAAAAACCCATTGGTACGAGCCTGCCAACTGGGGATCGAACTTGGGTCTCTTGACTCGAATTCCGACCACCCAACCACGCGTCTATCGTGACTTTTGTCACGTCGTTTATCGTGGCTATCGTGAATAATAAAAGATTCCTTTAATGTTTTTTTACTGCCAAATAACTTTACAAGTATCTATTATAGTTCGGTTAAAAAGGAAAGATCAACCTATATTTCATTTAATTTAGTTTCCTCAGAAGTTATACAAAACAAAACGCAAGACACAATAGATATATTAATTTATAAATAACTTTATATTTTACTTTCACAATAAACTTATAAGTTGCCATTAAAGTATTTCTGTCGCATAAGACTTTAAACAAAGTAACGAAAAATATTATTCTTTTATCGTTACTTTACTAATTCGTTAAACTCGTGAGAGTACTTTAAATTTTGGTTCATGATCAAACCGCTTTATAAAGCCAACGAAGTCACAATAATAACTTCGTGATCATACATAATTAATAGGATTACGTTAACAGCTTCTACAAAGAACTTTTGAAATTCGTGTAATTTGTTTATCGTCAATAAGGCTTGAGAGCTTCTACGGATCTGAAAATTTTGAGTTGTTTTTAAAGATTCCGTCAAGTAACCTTCAAGTAAAATGTCAGAGGAGTTGAAGTGTTTCTTCTGAGAACGGATTCAAAAGCGACATTTTAGACTATTAATTCAATTTTGTAGATTGAGAGCACTTTAACTACTTGATGATGGTTGAAGAAATTATATATATTATATATGAAAAGCAATATTATCAGGCAAATTTTAATCTGTATATATAAATATTTTATGATTTAAGATTAGTGCTTTAAATACAAAATAATTCTTATAAAAGGAAAAACAATTATACACGTTACGAACGGCTGGAAATACAAAATTCAAGATGTATATAGGTAAGTGTATTTTGAAACGAAAACTTCTTTGGACACGTTTGTAGATTTTCGGATGGGCAAAAACTTTAACTTCACGTCACTTTCACTAACTTCTATGAGTATACGCAGATGAATTGTTAATTGTGCAAATATTTTAAAAAACAGCTCCGTTATGTTTACTTTTTTATCTTCTCGCATTTCCCAATGCCGGGGTAGCCAGAGGTCGAGACAATTAAGTGCTTATGAGTCACCTTTCATCGAAGACATTTTGGGACATTGTGACAGGCTTTTAACCTGTCACCGTCTGTATCTTCAAGCCAGCGAGGTAAATTGTACATAAGTATGTGAAAAACACATTGGTATGAGCCTATCTCCTGGAGATTGACCTCAGATCTCACGAAATTAATTACAATCACCAAATCACTCGGCTATCGTGACTATTTATTTTCTCAAGTACATACTTAATTTCTCTTGTATTAAATAATAAGTTTCACATTCCATTTGAAAGCTTTTTAGCTGGTTTTTACATATGTAACGTAGCCGTTTTGGGAAATAACTAACGGCTTTGTAAACCGGCTTACATATTGTAAAATAAAATAAAATAAATAAATATAAATATCTTCACGTAATTCAGACATAAAGACGGCGACGGGCTCACCACCTGTCACGTTGTCCCGAAAATATCTTCGGTCAAAGGGACTTAATTGTCTAGACTAGACCTCTGTCTACCCCTGTATTGGGAATTGCGTGAAGATATTTTCTTTTTTTTTCACGCAATTCCCAATACAGGGGTAGACAGGGGTCTAGTCTAGACAATTAAGTCCCTTCGACCCATCTCCCATCGAAGATATTTCCGGGACAACGTGACAGGTGATGAGCCCGTCGCCGCCTTTATGTCCAAGCCAACGTACGTAAGTTTTTTAAAAACCCATTGGTACGAGCCTGCCACCTGGGGATCGAACTCGGGCCTCTCGACTCGAAATTCCGACCATCCTACCACTCGGCTATCGTAACTTAATTACATTTTGTACGCAAATAAATATTTACAGCTTTTAAAAATAATACTCACCTGTTCCACCCACACGTTCGTTGTCATTATTTGATTTTTTAGATTCTGAAAAAAAAGAAAATTCACATATTAATGAGGTTGCTTTGTATAAATAAAACTTTGTGTAAGTAGGATAAAAAAAAATATCTTCACGCAATTCCCAATACAGGGGTAGACAGAGGTCGAGTCTAGACAATTAAGTCCCTTCGACCCACCTTTTACCGAAGATATTTTCGGGACAACGTGACAGGTGGTGAGATAAGTTTTTGAAAAACTCATTGGTACGAGCCTACCAACTGGGGATCGAACTCGGGTCTATTGACTCGAAATTCCGACCACCCAACCACTCGGCTATCGTGACTCGATAGTAGGATAGTAAGACTCGTAAGTAGGATATTAATATTTATATTGTGAAACTTAATAAAATATGTTCTTTATTTTCATAATACGAACATATTCATTTTAAGTATACTAGAGGCACATTTTTACGGTCGAAAATCGACAGTGATATCTTAATGATTAATTTATCATTAAATGGCAATATTTTGAATAATTTACCGACAATCGCAATCCATAAATTTTTTATGAATGTCTGAGAACAGACCCGTAGTGTTTGTATACTCTTTGACATTAGATTATATTTCAGATTGGCAGTATGATTGTAAACAAATGTTTTTTTTAGTTAAAAAAAAATTCTATTAATATATAGATTTAGATGTATTGCATCTGAAAAAGTATATGGGACTCTGTTTCTCCCGCATTAGTTGTAAGAGGCGACGAGTATCGTCTGTCCAACAAAAGGCGGGGCAGCAATGTCAAATAATTCTAGACCAATGTAAACAGACTGATGACGGTCAATAGCTTCTAAAGTGTGAGACTACTAGTGAGATCAGAAATTTATTGTGTATCGAATATGGCAAACATTCTTTAAAAGAAAAGTTATAAATTCCTTCGGACTTATTATTATGATATTAGACATTAAATTAATCTGACTGAACTTAAAGGCTTAAATTCCGTGTGGTAACGGCGTAAGAATATTACCACTCTCTTTCTTCCCATGCCTGTCGTAAGAGGCGACTTAGGGAAACAGCCTTGAATAAAATTATAGCAACCGATAGATGGCGGGATAACCATCTCTAAAATATCAGATCAAAATAATCTGACCGAAGATGGGCAGCAGCGTCTAAGTTGCGAGTGGTGTGGTACTGCGATCGCCAATCAGCTTGCCAAGCGTGGCGATGGCAAATCCTTCCTATGAGAGAGGCCTATGTTCTACAGTGGACTTTAAATGGCCGATATGTATGTAAGTATATATGAACTTAAAGATTTAATACGTAAATAAGAGTCAGAATAATTTTAAACAGCTTACAAATTACAAAGAGCGACGAGCTCACCACTTGTCACGTCGTCCAGAAAATATCTTCGGTGGAAGGTGGGTCGAAAGGACTTAATGGTCTAGACTCGACCTTTGTCTACCCCTGTATTGGGAATTGCGTGAAGATATATTTTTTTAAATTAAAAAGACACTGATAATGCTATTCTGTACAATATATCGTAGGCGAATAATAAAATTATTATAAGTATAGTGGGATTTAAGGTTGACATTGTCTTTGAGGTTAAGAGTTGTGGGTCTGAATCATTTGTAAAACAAACAGTATGATTACTATGAATATTTCTAGTCAAATCTATTATATACAAATGAACTTATTTGTCTATGTAAGTGTATGTAAATTATCAATACCTGTGAGTATTTATTAAAAAAAAATTAGGAATACACACAAAAAATATACGTATTCCTAATTGTACAATTTGTTAACAGAACAAAATTATTATATTCATGTTACTCGATAGTTCCACAGTCATTAAATATAGTTCGAGAAGTACGAGCCGAAGTTCGGAAGTCAGTTTAATGAAATTTCTCTGAAACAATCGAAACTAAGTTAACGAGGTTTTGATATGTACCAAGTGGTTAGTGATACTATGTGATCTTCGACTATACTTCGAGTCGAATAAAAAACTTCATCGGACGTGCATATTTTAATTGGCGTTTGTTCCAGAGAAAATTTTCCAGTTCGTCTACATCGTTACTATGCGGGGTTATACTACGGTAATTTTGTTTACCTTAATTTAATTTTATTCAGTAAATTTCTCTACTTTTATAAAAACATTCATTTTTAACCGTGACTTCTCGAAACAAACAAATGCTGACAAATATCAACATCTTTGTACAAATACACAAATATGATGAATAATGTAATTTCTTCTTCTTCTTTTACAGTCACGAGTAAACGGCTTGACATAGGCCTTTCCTTAAAATTTTCTTCAAAGAACGGTCTCCTACATCCATCAACTCTCTGCAACATTTAAATTTTTTTAACCGATATCGATTGTTTTAACCGATATCGATGTTTTGTTTTGTGTTGTACAGGAAATATAAAATTATTTATTTCATTTATGTTTCTACCCTATTACTACTGACATATTCATGTCATCATTGTATTCCCTTTGTATGGAATGTTATTCCATAAACAAACAAAATCTACTTATCGGTTAATTCAGCAAACCAATTTTCTTTAAAAAAACAATGCTATAAATTATACATAGTAACTACCGTCACAATAAAGTAAACAAATCAAATACACTTAGTTAAGTCCAACTCTATAGTCAGCATAAACAAACGTTTTTGTTTCTAGAAATTTCCAACGGGAAACGAAATCAGAACAGTTACTGCATCGTCGTAAACATTAGTCGGAGTGTAACGGTGAACAAATGTTCTTCTTAAGCCAAAGTTCCATCGCATTGCACACAGACAAACTTCTACATTCCTTTAACATTAATTACCAAGACTTCACACTCGGACGCTGATTAAATTACATTCCACTGTCTCGTGAAAAGCGTACTATTACCGCGTTAAATTGCATTATAGGGTTTACGGGATTTTTTTATTGCTATAAATATATACGTAGATAGGGAAAACATCATACACAGTGATCTAAAAGCAATTGTGTCATACAATCGGAAACAATGAAGGTATCACAAATACCTGCGAACATGTAGAAAGAGTAGTTTTCTACAAAGACTCGACCTGTAATGGAACCTGTTTTGTAGTAACAAAACCGTTTATTTATTTTACGAGTATAATAGATATGTAGCTGCAGCTGTAAGCTGTATTTCCAGGGTTTGTTATCATAGGGTATCTAAATTGCCTCTTACTATTTAAGCAAATGTAAAGTCTGACTAACATTAACTGGACCTTAATATTAAAATCTTACGTATTTACACTATTTAAACTGCTGGACTTGCTTTTCACTCACAGAATATTTCATGTAATTGTTTCGGTTCATACGCAATTATACGTCTCCGAAACTGTCTATATTGCTCGGTAATTGATGGTATGTATGTATAATATTTTATTGCGAGTTTTTTAAAACTTATATTCAATCACCTGTTTCCTAGAGAACATCATGATATTTTCTTTTCTCAAAATAGATTGTTTGTTTTAAAAAGTAGTAATGGGTAACACTATATCACATGATTATGACTGCTAAAGCTTTGATACGTATGTCTAACACATATATACGTACATTATCGCCTGTAAAGTATATGCAGGATATTTACTTCTAGAGTTTGCCGTAGTATCCACGATTGACAAGGGGATTTGGCGATCGCAGTACCTCATAAATCTCGCTCAGGTGTCCTTAACCGGACTTAAGCATTTGGTCTGTTATTTTTCTGGATTTTCTAAGTTACCCTGCCAATGGGGCAATGGCAATGTCTAGGATTGCTATTATGCATCTCTATCGTCACTCATTAGTAGAAAGGAGATAGTATATTCTTACGCTGCAACTATATAGCAACCGGCATAGGGTTGTCATATAGTTACAGTAATCATAGAATCGTACTCGAGTCATGGATTTTTACATATTGTACGTTTATATGCGTTTTAAACAGTTGTAGAGCCACGCATCAGCTTTTGTTGTTGCAAGAATGGGCCGGCTCGACCAGGGAAGTACCACGAGCTCACAGAATACCGGCGTGAAGTTGAAGTCTAACAAATTTCTGCGTTTCGTCTGGTGAGTGCACGTAACCAGAGGCCTACACACGCCCCTCCCCAATTCGGAAGGGGGACATTCTAAGGCCGGCAACGCATCTGCTATGCCTCTGGTATTGCGGTTGTTCATCGGCAGCGGTAATTACTTACCATCACGTGAGCCACCTGCTCGTTTGCCTCCCTTTTTCTATATAAAAAAATGTATGTAGTAAAAAAAGGTATATTGTACTGTTGGCTTGGACACTAAGATGGCGATTGGCATACCGCCAATCACGTTGTCCCAAATAAACTACGGTGAAAAATCGGTCTAAACGCATTGGAAAATGCGAGAAGATAGAAAAAAAATTGTAGCTTTATTTTATAGCTGTTTTTTTTTTCATAATAAAGTTCTTTTTTAATAAATTACTAAAAAAAATATTATCTAATTTAAAGGTTTATTTTAAAGCGTGGATAGCTGTTATGAATAATTAGAAGATCTCATTAAATAAAAATGATGAAACTTATTTCACTGGTTTGCGTCAAAACACAAAAGATAATTAACCCTCTATCTCACTCTACTTTCTGACGGACTTTTAGTGGCTCCTTTGGGACGAACCGTGAAGGCCACTTAGGCACTCTGACAGCCCTAAAAGCTATTTAGACTATTACGAAGCCTCGGATTTGAATAGAATACTTTATATTTTCTTTTGCTTTTTAAAGTCTTAAAGTATTTTAACCATATAATATTGTTTTCCTTCTAAACAAGTACGCTTATTTTAGAAGGATACAACTTCTAAACATTTTTTTATTTGATGATATCTCCTTCAAGTTTTTAATTATTATCTAGTCTTTTAAATAATATTTATGCGACTTTTCATATTATGTCATCGTATTTTATATAAACTGACTATAGACTTCTACCGAGCACCGCTATTATTGAAGTAGGCAACTAATTAATAAATGTACCGACTTACTTCAACTTTTGGTTTCCTGAAGAGATCGCTATGCAGTTACAAGGCCATCAACTTGTACCTATGTGACCCTTTACTCTTTTTTATGTTTACTTAATTTTGTGGTTTGTTGTGTTCTATACTTTTCTCAAAGGCCGGCAACGCATCTGCTATGCCTCTGGTATTGCGGGTGTTCATCGGCGGCGGTAATTACTACCATCACGTGAGCCACCTGCTCGTTTGCCTCCCTTTTTCTATATAAAAATGTATGTAGTAAAAAAGGTATATTGTACTGTTGGCTTGGACACTAAGATGGCGATTGGCATACCGCCAATCACGTTGTCCCAAATAAACTACGGTGAAAAATCGGTCTAAACGCATTGGAAAATGCGAGAAGATAGAAAAAAAATTGTAGCTTTATTTTATAGCTGTTTTTTTTTCATAATGAAGTTCTTTTTTAATAAATTACTAAAAAAAAATATTATCTAATTTAAAGGTTTATTTTAAAGCGTGGATAGCTGTTATGAATAATTAGAAGATCTCATTAAATAAAAATGATGAAACTTATTTCACTGGTTTGCGTCAAAACACAAAAGATAATTAACCCTCTATCTCACTCTACTTTCTGACGGACTTTTAGTGGCTCCTTTGGGACGAACCGTGAAGGCCACTTAGGCACTCTGACAGCCCTAAAAGCTATTTAGACTATTACGAAGCCTCGGATTTGAATAGAATACTTTATATTTTCTTTTGCTTTTAAAGTCTTAAAATATTTTAACCATATAATCTTGTTTTCCTTCTAAACAAGTACGCTTATTTTAGAAGGATACAACTTCTAAACATTTTTTTATTTGATGATATCTCCTTCAAGTTTTTAATTATTATCTAGTCTTTTAAATAATATTTATGCGACTTTTCATATTATGTCATCGTATTTTATATAAACTGACTATAGACTTCTACCGAGCACCGCTATTATTGAAGTAGGCAACTAATTAATAAATGTACCGACTTACTTCAACTTTTGGTTTCCTGAAGAGATCGCTATGCAGTTACAAGGCCATCAACTTGTACCTATGTGACCCTTTACTCTTTTTTATGTTTACTTAATTTTGTGGTTTGTTGTGTTCTATACTTTTCTCAAAGGCCGGCAACGCATCTGCTATGCCTCTGGTATTGCGGGTGTTCATCGGCGGCGGTAATTACTTACCATCACGTGAGACACCTGCTCGTTTGCCTCCCTTTTTCTATATAAAAAAAATGTATGTAGTAAAAAAAGGTATATTGTACTGTTGGCTTGGACACTAAGATGGCGATTGGCATACCGCCAATCACGTTGTCCCAAATAAACTACGGTGAAAAATCGGTCTAAACGCATTGGAAAATGCGAGAAGATAGAAAAAAAATTGTAGCTTTATTTTATAGCTGTTTTTTTTTCATAATGAAGTTCTTTTTTAATAAATTACTAAAAAAAAATATTATCTAATTTAAAGGTTTATTTTAAAGCGTGGATAGCTGTTATGAATAATTAGAAGATCTCATTAAATAAAAATGATGAAACTTATTTCACTGGTTTGCGTCAAAACACAAAAGATAATTAACCCTCTATCTCACTCTACTTTCTGACGGACTTTTAGTGGCTCCTTTGGGACGAACCGTGAAGGCCACTTAGGCACTCTGACAGCCCTAAAAGCTATTTAGACTATTACGAAGCCTCGGATTTGAATAGAATACTTTATATTTTCTTTTGCTTTTAAAGTCTTAAAATATTTTAACCATATAATCTTGTTTTCCTTCTAAACAAGTACGCTTATTTTAGAAGGATACAACTTCTAAACATTTTTTTATTTGATGATATCTCCTTCAAGTTTTTAATTATTATCTAGTCTTTTAAATAATATTTATGCGACTTTTCATATTATGTCATCGTATTTTATATAAACTGACTATAGACTTCTACCGAGCACCGCTATTATTGAAGTAGGCAACTAATTAATAAATGTACCGACTTACTTCAACTTTTGGTTTCCTGAAGAGATCGCTATGCAGTTACAAGGCCATCAACTTGTACCTATGTGACCCTTTACTCTTTTTTATGTTTACTTAATTTTGTGGTTTGTTGTGTTCTATACTTTTCTCAAAGGCCGGAAACGCATCTGCTATTCCTATGGTATTGCGGATGTTCATGGGCGGCGCTAATCACTTACTATCACGTGAGACACCTGCTCGTTTGCCTCCCTTCCCAATAAAAAAAAGTATATTCATTTATTCATTAACCTATGATTGAGAAATGTATTTGTATTCTAGTACCGGTTTTCTAAGTCCGATGGTCTAATATTATTACAGACAAGCAAAATAGTCAAAAGTACCAAAACGAAATTAAGAAAATCGGTGACGAGCAACAACGTCTTAAATATGAGTTGTCTTTCTGGTATTGCAATCGTCAATAGGCTTTCGAAGCTGGTCGATTAGCTAATCCCTTTTCAATAGAAACCAAGTGCTATCAATGTGCTGACATTTTAAAGGACATTAAGTAAGTATTCTTCTCATTTGTGCACAGTTAATTGAGAAGAAATTTACATAATAGTAGTGATCACCAACGCCAGTTAAGAACAAACCGCCATTCCGCCAATGACCATGAATCGAGTACAAACATACACAATCCATCACAAAAATGTTCGCTCCTAGTGTGAATTCAATCGGAAACCGATTATTTAAATACTAACACTTGTGGAGTTGCTAAACGTAACAACAATTTTGTTCGTTGCTTTAAAAACTTAAATTAAACTTAACAGGGTAACGCATCGCAACATTCAATTTACTTATCTTCACGCAACTGATATCTGACGGAGTACCCACAGAGAACAAACCGGCAAATGTCGCGATCCTTACATACCTCTAACACATTCAACTATAGTCTGATTTAATATCTAAACTAATTCAAAAAGAATCGCTTGATTTTCAACTTGCCTTCACAGTAGCATGTACTGAGCTGAAATCTCAATGACCGTAATACTCTGCATCTTTCTCGTTCGGCCATATCGACCGCCCCACATCTCTCGCTCCGAGCCAATTATAAAGTTTAATGAGACGTCAACGCTGTCCCCACTCATACTCGCCGGTTTTCATTTACGTATCTACACAAGGCCCAAAGCATTATTAGGTGCGAAATATCAACAGAATGTAAACTCGTGCTTAGAATAATTAATAAGTTACTTAACAGTTTTGATTTGTTTGTGTTGAAAAATGGAAATAGTCGTCAGCTATGTTAGAATAATTGCTCGCATTAGCGCGAATCAAAAAATTTATATGTTGATGGTTGAGTGATTGAAATTCGAGTCACGGGACCCGAGTTCTATCCAAGGCTCGTACCAGGAGGTTTCTTCAAAATTACGTACGATTTATGTGGATTATTTTTACATAAAGAAAGCGATAGGCTCACCACCGGTCAGTTAAGCCAAAATAAGCTCCGATGCGATATGGTCGAAAGGTCTAAATTGTCTAAACCTATGCTACCCCACTGTTGAGAAATGTGTGGGATAAAAAAATAATAATTAAATATTAAATATTCTCGTATGGATGATTGTGGCATGGTGATATTATTATTAGTTAAAACCTGGGTAGCCTAGGTTCTGATTGTATCAAATGGATGGTGCTATAGAATATTTTGTTATAAATTATAATTAACTTTTGGAATTAAATGTGAATAAATTTCATTCAAAGTTGACTTCTAGATAGGCAAATTTGAAATGTTAAATATAGTACATGTTCAAAATTTTGTCGAAATTTATAGAGTAATTTCCTAGAAAGCCATGTGTAATGTTATACACACACGTGTATGATTAATAGCGTAAAAACTATATAACTACAGGATTTGTTAATATTGCACCTATACACAACTCAAATAACGGCAAAATGTAATATTATTTACACTTTTATTATTCATTTTATAACTTTAATTTTTTCAAAAACTGTTCATAATTTAACATTTGGCAACCCTGTCAAAAAAGTAAATAATAAAAATCATGTAATAAATTTACCTTTCTATCATGTAACAAATTTTTAAAATAGACTATGCAATACGAAATACATTACAATTAAGCAATATAAACTTATAAAAGCTGACAAAATACATTACAAAATTTAATATTTAACAGTTACACATAACAAAAACTACATTTCTGTCCTCCAGTGACTTTTAGTGCCAGAAACCATTACAAACTTTGAAAATATAAATAGAATATTTGCCGTAAAACCATAACTTATAATTGTTAAAATGTATCTAAAATAAATATTCATATGCAAAGTATCCTAACAATCTCTGGAGACATATTTTGTAAATCTAACTCTTGTGCTACATTATGTGTCACGTCTCATGTCAAATGATGGAAAAAAATAAAGTAGTGTTCTGTTTGAATCACAGCGCGGTCGTTTAATTAGACTAATAAAAATATGTCATTTAAGTGCTCTTTTTAATAAAAAATAAAGCTATAGCTGTATATATAAAACAAAATGCCAAATTATACGCTTGGCAAAATATCTAGTTTATTTGCATCCACCCTAACGCATTTATAGTATTGCTAACAGAAAAGATTTTCGATATCTTTAATCAAATGTAAGGGACGTCCTTTGGGTAACGTATTTCCATTTTTATCAACCACAAATGCTTTCGTGAACAATTTATTATTTCCGAATATATTAAATGCCAAAAGGGACAAATATGATTACACTCTCTTGAAGCATTATGTACATAAGAAGTAATTATCTGAGTTATGAACCACCGCGAATTTGTTAAAGATTAACCGTAATTTCATAGTATACGCTAGGTTCACTATTATTATATATTAAGAAAATAATGAATTTGAAAGAAGCGGAAGAGAAATGTAAGGATCGTGATACTTGGCGAACTGTTCTCTCTGGCTACACCGTCAGGGACTGCGCGTGAAGATTATTAAAAAAAAAACTAAAGTATTTTTTTTATTACGAGCTTTGATTTAAGTTTTTAAACTCAAGTTATTTATTTCTTCATTTATAAACTGAATAAGAAACATATAAGAGGAATCTTATCAATACAATATAATTTGTGATGTATAAAATAAACAATAAAAAGAGTCTTATTGTTAGAAAACAGTCTCTTCTTCTTCTTCTTCGTGAAAGTAATGTGTTTCCCACAGATTGACAACGTATCTTATATTCCTCGTTTTAAGTTATTTCCAGGTGAAGTATTCGCTTTTCATCAAAAGGTTCACAATAATGTAATAAGTGATGTTGATTGAAATTATCATTGATTAAGACAAAGGCTCGAAAATTATTACCGTTTCTGCTAATTGTTGTTAATAATGTTTGGGATGTTTGATGTTTGGATGTTTGGATGCTATTTGTTGATCATAATTGTAATTATAAAAATTAACTCTAATCACCGCCAGTGAAATCACGATAGCCGAGTTGTTGGGTGGTCGGAATTTCGAGTCGAGAGACCCGCGTTCGATCCCCAGGTGGCAATACCAATGAGTTTTTCAAAAAACTCATGTACGAATTTCATCGTTGGCTTGGACATAAAAACGGCGACGGGCTCACCACCTGTCACGTTGTCCCGAAAATATCTTCGGTTGAAGGTGGGTCAAAGGGACTTAATTGTCTAGACATGACCTCTGTCTACCCCTGTATCGGGAATTGCGTGAAGATATTTATTTATTTTATTATTATAACTCTAATCACGACCCATAACACGAGTTGGTGGTGTCTCCGCCTTCGAAGCTAAAGGCTGAGGATTCGAATCACGCTAGGGGAAAATATTTTTGCGATAAATATGAATATTTATCTAAGTAAATTTATACGTATATAATTGTGTAGCATTGTTTGCAATGGATATTGATATGGCATAAAACTCAGCACAAGTCATTTTATCCCAAATAAGCTTCGGTGAAAAGCGCGTTATAACGACGTCATTGTTTCGACTTCTGCCTACCTCACTATGGGAAATTTATATGGGAAGATAATAAAATCTTAAAAGACCGTTTAATCTGAATTATAATGTTTAGATGATAAGAAACCATTGAACCTTCAACACAATACTTAAGTCAGGTTGTGAGTTTGAAAAGGGACTAATAATAGTCAGTCACCTTGTAGTACTGGCGTAAAAATATACAGGAGATATCCGTGGTCCTTTTATCCGTGGGTGTCATAAGGGAAAAGTCTTCAAAATGTCATAGGCTACCGCCAGATAGCGGGATAATTATCTCGAAAAATCTCAAACTGAAACCACGCAGATCGGTAACTGGCGGCAGAGTCAGAGTGGACTATAACAGGCCGTTATGTATGTATATACATAGTAGGTATACATAAACGTATTGAGAGAACGTATATCCAAATATGAACACAAACTCAAAATATGTCTAGAACAGGGGAATGAGATTGTATACTTGGGCAGTCCTTTTAGCCGGAATGGAAAATGTGATATAGATGTGGAAAGGCGTGTCGCTGCCGGAAACAAGGTCAACAGTGCCCTGACTGCGTCAGTCCAAAGGCAAGGCGACGTGAAAAATGCACGCCTTGCGATACATAACACAGTGCTAGTACCGACTTTGTTATATGGCAGCGAAACCTGGGTATGCCAGAAGAAGCATTAAAGCAGGTTGAATGCAGTGAAGATGTGATCTCTTCCTAAATGTGCGGCGTTATCTTGGCCGACCGGAAGCGAAACGAAGAGATTCGCAATATGGTAGGTTTGAAAGATGACCTTATCACTAAAATGGATAAGGGCGTGCTTCGATGGTTTGGGCACGTTGAGCGAGTGAGCGAAGACCGAATGGTGAAGAAAATATATAGCGCGAAGTTAATATTAAAAGGGGTCGAGATAGGCCGAGACTAGCATTTGAAGATCATGTGAGCAAATTTCTCGAAGAGCGGAGGGTCAGGAGTACTAAGAAATTGATGAATCTGAATGAAGCGAAAGAGGTATGTAAGGATCGTGTCACTTGGCGATCTGTTCTCTCTGGCTACTCCGTCAGGGATTGTGCGTGAAGATAAACAAAATAATAATAAATAAATAATAAAGGTTAATAATTTATCTTGTGAATGTACTGCACGTGCTATCAGATAGTGATTGTGATGAGAGTACTTAAAATTGACTAAAGGAAAACAAGTTTTACAGGCAACATCAAAACTGACGATACGTATTATATGTTTATCTATTTACTATACATTTATTTATTACTTAGTCACGATAGCCTAGTGCTTGGATGGTCGGAATTTCGAGTAAAGAGACCCTAGTCCGCTCTGGTGGCAGGCTCGTACCAATGGGTTTTCCAAAAACTTATGTACGAATTATATCGTTGGCTTGGACAAAAAGACGGCAACGGGCTCACCACCTGTTATGTTGTCCCGAAAATATCTTCGGTGGAAGTTGGGTCGAAGGTACTTAATTGTCTAGACAAGACCTCTGTCTAACTCTGTATTGGGAACTGCGTGAAGACATTTTTTTATTTCCTAGTGACGATCTTGATATCGGCGTCACTATTTAAAAACACACAGAATACACACTTGTTATAGTTCTATAATTCTTTATTCATATCATTTTAGCTACCGACCAGTTTTATGTTATGGCATTGTCTACGTATTATATGATTTTCATTTCTTTGTTACGTAGTTCAAGTTCTAAGTTAATTAGAAGGGTGGGCCAAATAGGAGGTAGCGTTTAAGCTCTCCCCGATGTTACGTAACTGTCAAAATACATAAACACGAATAATATATTAAGTAATATATTAATGTTTTAAGTGTAACTTTTTAGGTAATAATATATTCAATAGCAGCTTAGTGTAAAATTGCAGAATTTCTCAGTTCAGTTTTTTCACGATGTTCTGTTTCCATTAACTTTTTAGAATAATTTTAGTATGCGCTTTACTGGCACGCATATTAATTAACTTGAAAATGGAAGAATTAGAAACACGTGCATATAAATTAAGAACAAAAGTGCAACAAAGCGGATTAGCACGAAGCATTTGCTATTACCACGCCAGCTGCAGAAGTATTTTCATTAAAATATTGCCGTTAGTTGATATTTGGTTTAGTATTATGTGCTTTAAAAGCTTAGTATTGTTATTGATATTAAATTAGATTTTTTAAGCTAATAAAAGGGAACAAATTAAAAACTGGATAAAATAATAATGACAGCATAGCGAGTGTTTCATTCAAATTAAAGTTTTACCCTTACAAAAGTCACGATAACCGAATGTTTGGGTGATCGAAATTCGAGTCAAAATACCGAAGTAGATCCCAGGTTTTTTCAAAACTTATGTAGATTTTATGTTGTTGTATAATTATTATTTATTTTTAATTTGGCATATTTTTCGGCGTAACATTGATTAAAGCCGCTAAAGTATTCACGAATTCAAAACAGCGAACTTATACAAGAGTTCCATGACAGGCGACATCCACCGCAGCACGGACTACAGCTGAGACTGATGAGTAATTAAACTTTGTAATTGGATGAGGCGGAGTCCGCGCGAAAGCTCTCGCGGAGTCCGCCTCGCGTTGAAGCGCAATGAGTGTAGTTTCGGAAGCAATTGTCGAGCAGATGTTTGTAATTAAAATACTCAGCTAAAATTGTTCGGGTAAAAGACGAAAAACAATCTTTGTAAGTTCACGCATATCGCCAATATTGGGGTGGGAAGAAGTCCGACCAAGTCCTTTCACCGAACCTTTTTTGGGACAACGCGACAGATGGTGAGCATACCTCAAATATAGAAATATCATATTCATTACACAAATGTTTGCGCTCAAAGGCAACCGAAAACAAATAATTTAATACCATCAATCATATTCCTTCACACCACCCCAACTTAACTACAATACTTCTAATTAATACAATACTTCATCTTGAATGATTCACGACAATAGTCGAATGGAGGATTCGAATCTACGACATACGTTTTGCAGGCCGTATCGTATCTAATTAGACTCTTGAGTCTTATCTGTTTTATTTGGTGTAATATACAAAAATGTGCATCTTTTCATCAAATTGTTTCGAATAATTCAATTTATAATCATTACATTTTAAGTATTTTATAAGTACACACTAAATTAGTACTTGAATAGCAAGTAAAAAAATTACATAAAATTTAGTAAATTTAGTAACATTGTTTGTTACTTTCTTGTGAATGTAATATCATTGACTTGCCTTTGAAACAGTACACAATATAAATGTCTTCAGAACCGGACGCAAGTTTCTAGAAATTTGTATTTCAGTGGACATTCCAAGAAACTGCTTATTAGTGTCGACGATTTCCAAGAATTCTTACATACTTAAATACTTCGTGGTTAGTCGAAAATCCGATTTTGGAATGCAGCCAAAACTTGATCTGGATTCTTGTGGAATAATTCAGTGAAGTAGCTCAATATAACCATCCTTAAATTCTCGGGCATTAGAGGATAGGTATTTATGGAAGATAATTTGCAGTGTGGTTACCGCAGCTTAAGCACTTGTGATATGGAATCAGAAATAAGGAAGGTACCACAAACACGCAGACCCAGAAAATATAGAAAACGTGCGTTCCTCAGAGCTGGAGACACCATGAAAACCGGTGTATAGGCCACTCGTCCATGGAGGTCGTCGAATCCAACGAAAGAAGATTCAATAGAAAATTTAAGCTTCTAAGTAAGGAGCGTCTAAAGTGCGATATGCTACTGGGGTCGCTAATCCGCTTGCCAAGCATTGTGTTTATGGCAAACTCTCCCTCACGGGAGATACCTATCTCCAACTGTGGACTAGTACAAAAATGCATTTATGGAAGTATAAATAAATCCATAAATATATACTTAGATAATCAAATATACATATAAAAATCCATGACTCGAGCAGAAACATTCATATCCATCACGCAAACGTTTGCCCCTAAAGGGACACGAACCCGAAACCTTAGCTTCAAAGCCAGGGTCACTACTAACTAGGTCACTTGAACCAAAAATTAAAGCCGTAGAAACTCATTACTTTTATAATAAATGATGGATAACAATTTTCTCCTCTTCCTTACTTAGCTCGTTCATTTTCAGATCGTTGTTATCACCTTCAAAACTTTTATTATAAAATGAATAAATATATAATATTACGTATTTACATACTTAGATAGGGGGAACATCACATACTTTGTTCCGATTCCAAAGTAAGCAGCAAAAGCACATTAGCTATAAAAATACAAAGAAGGTACCACAAACGAGACTATGAAGAAAGCGTTGTTTTCTATTTTAACACAACTGGAAATCGAACCTCACTTCAGAGCTGGTGATACCGAAAACCAATTTTTAGTATGTACGCCGCTTTAAGGTTAACAAATTACTAAAAATATGTTTTGAAATAATTTGTTTATTAAGTTGTCTGCAAGAACTAATAAAGAAGATATATGACAAAAACCACCTAAATTACACGCTGCATAAATTTCAAATCCAACAATCGCAGAGAAAGCCCTTTGTGAAAATTGTACACATACAGAACGAAATATTCGACTATAAAAATACATTCGGAAATTGTTTACGTTAAAAGGGTAGAGATGAAAGTTCGAAAGGGTTGGGTATTCAATTATGTAAACTTGTTTATTTTATTAACGACGTAGATTAGTTTAGGCAGAAGTTTAAATTATTTATGCTACACGTATAATCTAGTTTAAGTGGGTTGTAAATTCAAGTTTCTAGCGACTATTATACACTCACGCATAGTACCTAACGGGGTAGCTAATAGCAACATATCGACAAATGTCACATGATCCTTGCATACTTCTTTAGCTTCGCTAATCCGTGTACCATGCATGGCCAAAATGGCATATGCTTCCTTTCGGGAGAGCCATACCCTAGGGTATAGGGTATCGTATAAGGTACCGCCTGGTGCAGGGAATATTTATAACATGCGGCTATGTACGTCTGTATGTTAATTATCTTCTTCTATACATCGTATCAAGAGTCCACTGCTGAACATATGAATTCGGCTAAGATTTCCACAAAGAACGTTCCCATTCTTTGTAGAATTATAAATAAAAAATAAAATAAACAACTTCACGCAATTCCAAATACAGGGGTAGACAGAGGTCTAAGTTAAGTCCCTTTTGACCCACCTTCCACAGAAGATATTTTCGGGACAACGTGACAGGTGGTGAGCCGTCCTAATGTCGAAGCCAACGATATAATTCGTACATTAGTTTTTGTAAAACTTATGTACATTGGTATGGGCCTGCATCCTGGGGATCGAGCTCGAGTCTCTTGACCCGGAATTGCGACCATCCAACCACTCAGCTATCGTGGCCTTTTTTAAAAAATTTTAGAATTATCTACACTATGAAGTTTAGTGTAAAAAGTAAGAAGTTTAACGGAGTAAAGAGCGCAACTAAGTAAACATTGAATTATGTGAATCAGCTGTCAAGTAATGTAACTACTTATCTTCAATAAAAAGAAATGTATAACGTACAAATGTAGACGATCTCTCTTCACGAGCATGCTTAAGAAAATATCTCAATTATAAACGATTAAATTTAATTACATTGTAATTATCAACGGCACCTTGTTAATCCGCGTGAGGCGTATTAAACGCTCACAGACGACATCGCTAATTCCTATCCTGCACGTAATAACCCTAATGAAAGCATAGCAGATAATTAAGCATTTACACGATCAAGATATCACGTACCATGATACATATGTTCTACAAATTCAGTCGCTATTTATTATTACACTAATGAGCCGCTACAGTATTACATAACACAATACCTTTAACATGAAACACAAAAGCGTATCATAAATCAACGTTACCAGTAAAAGTTGACATCTTTTTAATAACAATGAGCGTAGTCATGTCCCCCCCCCCCTTTTGTGCCTGAGGTTATCGCAAATAAGGAAGGGAAATAAAGAGCTTGTTGGACGGAACCGGTTTTCTTTTGTTCATTACTTTGACTATTTTGTGTTTCGAAATTTAATCTCCCGTGTTGTGATGTCGGCCACAAACAGGTCTTAGTATTTTTTTATGTTAGTAAGACGTGTACATCAAGAGATATATTTAATTTATTTTATTCTAGATAAATCCAATATAAATTCTTTTTTCGTTTATATGTTATTGATACCAAAGAAATCAACATCACCAGAGGTGTTGCATGTGTAATTCTTTTTAAGGGGCTGATATTAATATGAAAAAAACTACTGGCAACAATAGGAAAAAGTAATAGTGACGTTATATATCTTAAGTTGTAAAATATCTAAGAGGTGATGATAATTATAATTTATGATATTTTTAATAAATATCTTCACGCAATTCCCAATACAGGGGTAGAGAGAGGTCTAATCTAGACAATTAAATCGTGACATTAAAACGAGACAGGTGGTGAGCCCTTCGCCGTCTTTATGTCCAAGCCAACGACATAATTCGTATATAAGTTTTTGAAAAACCCATTGGTACGAGCCTTCCACTTGGGGATCAAACTCGGGTCTCTTGACTCGAAACTCCGACCACCCACAAACCACTCGGCTATCGAGACTTTTTATGATGATATTTTTTAATACTTTATTTACAGAAACAAATATAGGTTTTGTATTTACAATACCCAATACCTAAAAACTACAATAATAGTACAGTGCTACTGCTCGAGGTGTGGTACCAAGAACGCTGGTTGCATTTCTACGTTGATTGATTAGACTTAACCGTTGAACGTGAAAACGACCAGTCCTCTTGTCACTAACCCAAAAAACTATTCAGGCTAAGGTAAATTATTTTAAAACAAATAAACAAAAAAAGGTAAAATACACATATTTGTTTTTATAAAAACGTGTCATAAGATAAGGGGAAAAACTTGCGAAATGGAATTAAAAAAAAACTGTCTGTGCGAACTGGAATAAATGTACGATATGTAATACTACGCACGAATACGTGGAGTAATGGCGCGGGCTGCCAACGTAATTGGTGTGAATATGCGTATGATTGCTAAGCTTGAAGGCATTCCTTTGAGCACTAATTGACTTTGGATTCAATACCGGCGTATCAAAGTTAAACGTGGCGTCAGAAAAATTCTGTATATAATCTCTTATCTCAAATTAAATTAATGCTGTATTTATTTCTTGTGACTTCGAAAATGTAAACCAGTTTTTTTTATTTTAACCTGACTTAAAAAGCAGATTATTAATTCCACGCGTACGTATTTTGGAACTGCAATATATTCGTATATGAAAATATGTAAGGGTTTCTAAACAAATATTACGATATATATTTGTTTAGAACAGATTCCATTCACATGTATTTATTAAGACAAATGCGTGTGTGTTCGCAAATGTATTTGTGCACGTATATATTAATACCTACGAATGCTAATTAATACACTTCACACAGTAAAATACGAAGTGTAATATTTTATAATTTTGACTTGAATTGACCGTCAGTTTTACTATGTATTTTAAATTAATTAAAAATTGCAATTTTTTTATTTATATTTTTATTATTAATAACTGAAAGTTTCAAATTATTGTTAACTTAAAAATTACATTGTATTTAATTAACTAAAATTTCTGTAATATTTGCAAGCCTATATGTTTAAAAAATTTTTACATGGGTATATGTTTTGAGCAAATAAATTGAATTGCATATACTGCGAATGTATTTGGATACCAACGCCACCACAATACCACCTGTCGCTATATTCGTAAATAATAATCTCCAATATCAATTAATTCTAATTTGATTTCCAGTTTGTAGGAAAATTATATTCTAGTTATAGATATTAGCAGTGATGCTGTTGTTAATTACATTGAACGAATAAGTGAAGATGAAGAAGTTAACAATAAAAGGGATGGATGTAGGCCGAGACTAACTTTCGTAGATTATACGAGCAAATTGCTTGAAGACCGGTCTAGAAAAGTCATACTTGGATATCTAGACGTGCATATATGATGAAAATAGTGAATTTTAAAGAAAGGAAAGAGATATGTAAGGATCGTAATACCTACCAATCTGTTCTCTCTGGGTACCTTGTATACTAAAAGGAAATGATTGTATTTCTTAAACAGACAAAGAAATTCAAAGGACAGCTTAATAGGCTTAGTGTGGATGGACTTTGCGTGACTCGTATGTGTATCCCTCTTTATCGCTGCTCCGGGTTCCGGTCTCTTCCAGCAGTACTGGTAATTTACAAACGAATTCCACTGTGTAAAAACCCTCTTTGCTATTTCTTATATTTACTGTATAGCTAGTTAGCTTGCTTAAGTCACTCGGCTATAGTGACAGAGCTAATTTAAAGAATAAGTAAATATAAATATCTTCACACAATTCCCAATACAGGGGTAGACAGAGGTCTAGTCTAGACAATTAAGTCCCTTTGACCCACCTTCCACCTAAGATATTTTTCGGAACAACGAGACAGGTGGTGAGCCTGTCGCCGTCTTTATGTCCAAGCCAACGATACAATTCGTACATAAGTTTTTGAAAAATCCATTGGTACGAGCCTGCCATCTGGGGATGGAACTCGGGTCTCTTGACTTGAAATTCCGACCGCCCAACCACTCGGCTATCGTGACTAATGTTAAGGAGTTCGAATACCGTTGGCTTGGAAATTAATGCGGCGATAGGCTCAACAACTGTCAGATTATTCCAATTTCCGGTAAAAATATGGGTCAAAAGAACTTGACCCATATTGGGACTAATCGAGCCGGACATAAAACGCCCTTGCCCCGCTAGGTCGGGTGGACGTAAAAAAAGTTATAGGGCTCAGGTTGGCTAGGTGAGAGAACCATGTTGTATAATGCAGACAATGCGGGCGGTATCGATGGGCAGCGCCCATATTTTGCATTTAAGCTCGGGGCGGTCAGATGGTTAGAGAGACTGACGATTATTGATATGATTGATTGGAGATTATTATTATTATTAAAATTAGTATTATCTTTACTTACCATAAATATTTTGTTTATTGCTGTAATGTAAACCTTGTTGGTAAGACTAAATAAAAAAATTATACAAGTTTCAAATTAAAATGTTTAATTATTCTCCGTTTACTTGGTGAATAATAAATTATTTTACACAAGTGGAACTGGTTTGTGTTGTTTGACAGAGAAATAAAATGAATCAGTGTATGAAGTGATACCTCGAGTGTCCATTCAAATCGTGAATTGATACAAATCATTCAGCGCCACGGAGTGCCAATAAATCATATGACGCTTGCAACACGTTTATTGATACTCCGTTCTTTATTATTTCATATCAGATATTTTTTAGTCTGTACTGTAAATTTTATTTAAAAGAAATTGAATTTATTAATAATAAAATATATTCTCGACATTCTCAATACAGAGGTAGACAGAGGTCTAAACAATTAAGTCCTTTCGACCCACCTTCCACAGAAGTCATTTTTTTACGTGCACTCGACCTTGCGGGAGCAAGGACGTGTTATGTCGGGCTCGGTTAGTTCCAATATTGGTTGAGTTGTTTTGACCCATATTTTACCGGAACTTATTTATGACAACGTGACAGGTGGTGAGCCCGTCGCCGTCATTGTCCAAGCCAACGATATAAATCGGACATAAGTTTTTAAAAAAACCATTGGTTTGAAAAACGAGCCATAGGAGATTGAACTCGGTTCTCTAGACTCAAATTCCGACCACCCAAACACTCACTTATCGTGATTTTTTATGAATTGTGTGAGTTATTTATTAGGATTTAAATGGTATAAACTGTTTATACAAATTTAATTTAATAGAGGACCCTTTGAAGTTAAGGGTTGTGTATACGAATCCAGCTAGTGTGTTGAATATGAACGTTTGTACTAATCATTGGTGTTTGAATGTTTCTTTAAATATTTATCTTTGTAAATATATTATACCGTTGCCTTGGACACTAAGGTCACCCGTTACGTTGTTCTAAATAAGCTCAGTTAAAATGCTAAGTTAAAAATACTAAGTTGTGTGGACCTTTGACTTACCCAGTATCGGAATGCCTAAAGTCAACAGTTCTGGTATAATATATGTTTACAAATAACACATGGTGTTATTTGACGATTTTGTAAAAAAATAAGCCATCTAAAGCTTGTGATTGTTAAAAAAGGGACAAATTAAAAGTCTACTAACGCATCAGTGACAAATGAATTATGAATTTCACTGATACAGTCGAAACTATAACAGAACTATCGCAACTGAAACTTCGTCGCAACGTTGTCGTGGTGGTTGTAATCGATTTGAAAACCTAACCGGTTTGAATCAAAAGACTTTTTTAACCTTGAATTAGGAGGGTTTCGCAGGGAGTTCGCTTATAATTTATCGACGGTATAACTATTTATATATATTTATAAATATTTATAACATAGAATTATACACATATGTAACATAATTAAACCATGGTTGAAGTGTGGCGTACACACCGATTTACTTTGGAATCAGAGCAATGTATGTGATGTTGTCCCTACCTATATATGTATTTATTATTGTTATTATTATATAGTTGATGTTATAAACTACCGCAAAAATTTTCACTAGTGTGTTGTTACAATGAAAATGCTGTCGACTTTATTATTATGCAAGTGATGCGGCGCCGTTTTGACGATGCTCGTAGAAAATAAAGAGGCAAGATTTTTTACGACCAAGTCCCAGGGGTATAAGAAAATATCCTTTTCCCATCGTTACGTCGACTTACTGTGACCTTGTTCGGACGAGCATAAATAAAAAAAGGCTGAGTTGTCGACATTTCTAATAACAACGGACCTTCATCATAGTTTCCTTTGTAATACACGTGACCAAATACGTTTACATTGACCGGTAAGTTTTGACCTCTACTGACACAACATTTACAAATGCAATAGATAAAGGAAAACAATTGTGAGGGATCTAAAATTTTCTGTACTGTTTTAAAGACAAGACAAAAATGTAGAGTAAGCTTTTACATCCACTAAAGAGTTTATTAGAAAATAATTTTAAGTTTTAACGGACACAAAAATCTGAATGTAAAATATGCAATAATAAAAAAGGGTAAAAATCTCGAAACTTGCGTCATTAGTTCGATTCTTTCATTCGATTTAAGTCGTGAACCACCGATACCACGAGTACGCATCTATAACTTGAAAAATATCTGGAGAAATTGTATATTACCTCAATAATCCGGATACCAACCTAATCAAGAAATGGAAAAGAACAATAACTCTGCAGGACAAAGGACGGGCGTATCCGTACTAGAACTTAAACAAATATCGAAAAAGCAATGCAAGATCAATAAAAGATGGCCACATAGATGGCCATTTGCTAAAATGTGCCATAAACATGGATATATATAGTATATACTACGTTCGATTAAAGAATAGGGCTCCGAAACGCCGCACAAACAAATTTGTATCATTGTACATGACCGTACTGTGCGGAGATTTCTCATTGTACGTAAAATTGCACTGGCTATGTTCCAGGTTCATTCGTCATAGGTCAGACGGAGCGGCAATTGGCAACGGATTCTGTTCGCAATCGGGAACAACTAACGGAGAAAGCACTAACTGCATCATTTCATAACTTTTTTTATTGTAAACTGTACCACTGTCTGATTTCTACGAAAGTATAGTAAGATTTTTATTGGTGAAACAAGTTGAGACTTGTTATGGATTATGAGCGTAAATATTTTATTCATTTATTTTAAAATCTGTTATTGTTTTATTATCTCCCGAGAGTAACATAAAAGGTGAGAAACAGAGAAGCGTTACTAATAGGAATGAAATTTCATTTAATATTTATTTATTCTCTGACATGACACATGACAAAGAAATTGTTTATTTATAGTAAAGAACACGGTTATTACACTTACGTTTACATGGGTTTGCTGCAACCCGTGAAAATAAAAGGGGTGTGACAGGTTGCAGTCACTTCTCCATCATAGATTTACAATGTGTGTGTGTGTGAGAGTGTTTGAGAGAGAGAGAGAGAGAGAGAGAGAGAGAGAGAGGGAGTATGTTAGACGTCCTTCATGGTAGATAGGCGTACGCATCGGTTTTCAAGGTGTCACCAGCTTTAACGTTCTGGGTGCGATTCCCAGACAAATAAATGTTTTAAGACAATATAATGTGTGAGTGTTTGTGGTACCTTCGTTGTTTCTGATTCTGTAATACAAGTGCTTTAGCTATTTACTTCAGGATAAGAGCAATGTAGTAAAGTGATAGTGTCCCTGTATCTATAGATTTTATATTAACTGTGAAAGCTCAACTGTGAAAACAGTGGTAGAGCCACTCATCTGCTTTTGTTGTTGCATGAATGGGCCGGCTCGACCGGGGAAGTACCACGACCTCACAGAATACCGGCGTGAAGTAGAAGTCTAACAAACTTCTGCGTTTCGTCTGGTGAGTGCAGGCAACTGGAGGCCCACACACCCCCCTTCCCCAATTCTGGGGGGGGGGGGCACTCTAAGGCTGGCAACGCATCTGCTATGCCTCTGGTATTGTGGGTGTTCATGGGCGGCAGTAATCACTTACCATCACGTGGACCGCCTATTCGTTTGCCTCCCTTTTCTATAAAAAAAAGCTCAATGAACAATCAAGTAAACTTACAAGTAAATTTGAAATTTGTTTAAATTATTTGTCTATGTTTTCCCCATTAGTTAATTAACTGTTTATGGGAGGTGTATAAGCGTAAACAATCAAATTCCATTAAAAATACATAGCTTGCTTGTTTACAGGTATAAGAAATTTATTAAACAAAAACAAAAGTAATGGTTATTGTCAAATAAATAAATACGTTAATAATTACAACGCCCGGGATTGGGACGATCACTCTCATAGCCATTTCTAGAAAAATAATCTTTAGATTATATTTTAATGATTATAAACACAGTACCAAAAAAAGATAATACCTATGTAGTTTCTTTCACCAGTTTTTCTCTCTTTAGTTATTTTAGTTATTTCTCTCTTTAGTTATTTATATATTACGTAACGTATATTAAATAAGTTCTTGTGATAAACGAATGTATATTCTCATTTCAATAAATTATTCCATTTGAATTTATAAAAGTGACGATAGATGAGTGGTTGGGTGATCGGATTTCGATTCAAGAGATCCGAGTTCGGACTCCATGGTGATAGGCTTGTACCAATGAGTCTTTTCAGAATAAACGATTTAAACGTTGACTTGGACATACAGATGGTGACACAGATGGTGGATACATACATAGTTATTATCCATACATAGATAAGGAAAACACGCATAAACCATTTGGGAACAGAACTATTTATTTGCATTTCTCTGATACCAAAGTTAATAATTATAGCACAAGTGTGCTATAGAAACAAAAAAAGAAGGTATCACAAACACCCATAACCGAGAAAATGTGAAAAAAGTGCTTTCTACATCGACTTGACTAGGAATCTGAAAACCCGGAATCTCAGATTAGGTGGTACCATGATAACCGGTCTGTGCCCGCCGGCTTGTCTATTGTACTCGTGGCTAGCCATAAGTCAAGTAACTACATGCCGTTCTAGCTCTTTCTAGCGTGAGTATTCGTAAAGCATTTTGAAGCATATTAAAAAGCGGTTCGTTCTCTTAGAGCATTTCGGTTGGAATTGCAATTTCAACGAGAAAACCGACTACACTCTCCCCTGGTACGGTTCAGACATATACGATATAAAGCATGTCATAATGCCTTCGCTAAGCTTAATGCTTTAGGGTGTACGGACTGCGAAACGGAACGTTGCGGTTTCGGTGTGCGCAAGTCAACTGTTATTGTGAACTATGCTGAACTCCAAATTTTACTCGGTACAGTTTTAATAGGTTACTATAAGGAGTTATCTCACTGTAAAGTTATACAATACGAGTAGGGATCTTCGTGATCTTTCGAAAAACATAAAAAAATATCTTCACGCCTTTCCTAATACCTAATAAAGTTTTGAAAGAAAAATCTCATTTTTTGCCACCTGGAGATTAAACTCGGAGTCTCTTTACTCTTATTCCGATCACTATCATGGCTGTTTAGATGCATCCAAGTGAAAGTCAAAACAAGGAAAGAACGAGATGTTTCTTATTACAGGTTAAAAAAATCTTACAAGTCTACTCTTTTAAAAACACGTGAACTAAAAATTTCTTTAACTCGAAAGAATATTGAAACTCAAAGATTTAATCGTCACAACAAAGCGAACTTCTACAATATAAAACGTTAACGAGTCGAAGGTGAAATGAGAAATGAAAACTATAAATAAAAATACAATTTCAGCAGATCGTTCCGAGATTATTTTTCAGCAAAGGATTCGATACTTTTAACGGGTACAGAAATGATTGCAAAACTTGCAAAGTATTATACCTTTTTTTAATACATAGGTATATTATATTATTTTTTACTTTTAGTACTATACCTTTATATATTTATATACCAATATATTATATTTATATTACCTTTATTAAAAAGTATACCTACTTTTTAATTTAATTATTATGTCAAAATAAAGTTGATTGCGTTAATATAATTATTGATTACAATCTTTCCATTATTACAACTAAAAATACTTAGAATATTTATTTAAATAACACTATATGTTGATGCCTGAGTTAATGAATGAGCCACGATAGCCGAGTGGTTGGGTGGACGGAATTTCGAGTCGAGAGACCCGAGTTCGATCCCCAGGTGGTAGGCTCGTACCAATGGGGTTTTCAAAAATTTATGTACGAATTATATCGTTGGCTTGGAAATAAAGGCGGCGACGGGTTCACCACCGTTCACGATGTCCCGAAAATATCTTCGGTGGAAGTGTTTGATGAGTTCGGTTTGGTGAGTCGAAGGGACTTAATTGCCTAGACTAGACCTCTGTCTACCCCTGTATTGGGAATTGCGTGAATAAAACCATTTATTTTCCCACAAAAAAAATAGAATGTCAACCAATTTATGCCAAGCGAATATTAAAAGGGTTCCTGAATAAAATTAACAGTTCAACTTTAAACTAACCAAACTTTTAATTGCTGAATAATTATCGTCCTTACCATTGAGTGAGGTGCCATCCATTTAATTATGGCCCTTATTTTGTGGAAGTGGTAATGAAAATAGTTTACTATGAAAATGGATTCTAGACTTTAAGCTTCAGTGAAAGGTACAAAAAACCGTCCTAATTAAAATTTTCTATGTTGTTTTCACACGTAGAGCGAAATTTACCACACGCTTTAGCAAAAAATGTAAAGTGTAATGAGCAAAGTTAATATTACTTTGTGATGTTTAGACGTAAAACAATATCTTTACGCCATTCCCAATAGAGGGGTAGACAGAAGTCTAGACAATTAAGTCATTTCGACCCACCTTCCACCGACGATATTTTTCGGACAACGTGTCAAAATGTCAAGCTAACGTTAAAATTCGTACATAAGTACATTTTAAAAACCCCATTGGTACAAGCCTGGGGATCGAACTCGGGTCTCTTGACTCGAAATTCCTACCATCCAACCACTCGGCTATCGTGACTCTTTAGATGTACATGCGTATATAAGTCCTGTACAGGATATAGGCCTCTCCCGTAAAGTAGGATTTGACATAATCATTACGCTTGGCAAGCGGATTGGCGATCGCAGTTCAAAAGACCATGCATTATAGACATCGCTACTCGTCAGCGTTCTGATAAATTTTGATCTGGTATATTTCGAGATGATTATCCCGCCACCTGTCGGTATCTAATACGATTGAGAAGGCTTTTATTTTAGTCGCCCTTTATAGAACCCACGGTCAGAAAGGGGGAAGGTATTTCTTGCGCCGTTATCACTCAACATAAAACAAAAGTCACGATAGTCGAGTGGTTGGGTGGTCGGAATTTCGAGTCGAGAGACCCAAGTACGATCCCCAAGTGGCAGGCTCGTACCAATTGGTTTTTCAAAAACTTATGCACGAATTATATCGTTGGCTTGGAAATAAAGGCGGCGACGGGTTCACCACCGTTCACGATGTCCCGAAAATATCTTCGGTGGAAGTGTTTGATGAGTTCGGTTTGGTGAGTCGAAGGGACTTAATTGCCTAGACTAGACCTCTGTCTACCCCTGTATTGGGAATTGCGTGAATAAAACCATTTATTTTCCCACAAAAAAAATAGAATGTCAACCAATTTATGCCAAGCGAATATTAAAAGGGTTCCTGAATAAAATTAACAGTTCAACTTTAAACTAACCAAACTTTTAATTGCTGAATAATTATCGTCCTTACCATTGAGTGAGGTGCCATCCATTTAATTATGGCCCTTATTTTGTGGAAGTGGTAATGAAAATAGTTTACTATGAAAATGGATTCTAGACTTTAAGCTTCAGTGAAAGGTACAAAAAAACCGTCCTAATTAAAATTTTCTATGTTGTTTTCACACGTAGAGCGAAATTTACCACACGCTTTAGCAAAAAATGTAAAGTGTAATGAGCAAAGTTAATATTACTTTGTGATGTTTAGACGTAAAACAATATCTTTACGCCATTCCCAATAGAGGGGTAGACAGAAGTCTAGACAATTAAGTCATTTCGACCCACCTTCCACCGACGATATTTTTCGGACAACGTGTCAAAATGTCAAGCTAACGTTAAAATTCGTACATAAGTACATTTTAAAAACCCCATTGGTACAAGCCTGGGGATCGAACTCGGGTCTCTTGACTCGAAATTCCTACCATCCAACCACTCGGCTATCGTGACTCTTTAGATGTACATGCGTATATAAGTCCTGTACAGGATATAGGCCTCTCCCGTAAAGTAGGATTTGACATAATCATTACGCTTGGCAAGCGGATTGGCGATCGCAGTTCAAAAGACCATGCATTATAGACATCGCTACTCGTCAGCGTTCTGATAAATTTTGATCTGGTATATTTCGAGATGATTATCCCGCCACCTGTCGGTATCTAATACGATTGAGAAGGCTTTTATTTTAGTCGCCCTTTATAGAACCCACGGTCAGAAAGGGGGAAGGTATTTCTTGCGCCGTTATCACTCAACATAAAACAAAAGTTACGATAGTCGAGTGGTTGGGTGGTCGGAATTTCGAGTCGAGAGACCCAAGTACGATCCCCAAGTGGCAGGCTCGTACCAATTGGTTTTTCAAAAACTTATGCACGAATTATATCGCTGGCTTGGACATAAAGACGTCGACGGGCTCACCACCTGTTACGTTGTCCCGAAAATATCTATGTTGGAAGGTGGGTCGAAGGGACTTAATTGTCGATACTAGACCTCTGTCTACCCCTGTATTGGGAATTGCATGAAGATATTTATTTATTTTAATACACAACATATTTTATATATTTATGTATATTTGTCTACATAGGTATACTATTTCTATTTTAGCATCATACTTTTGCAAAGACAGGGATTGCTTTACAACTCAATGACGAGTGCGATTTTTAAAGAAATATTATTAAAAAATAACATATTTTTAGTAAATTTAAAAAGGAACTTATTTAAAACAACATTCACAAAAAGCGAAACATTGCAATAGCTTAGTATAATCAGAGCGAGTAATGTTACCAAAACTTTATAAACTCGGCCAAGAATCCAATTTAATTTAAGCTTATTCTCTAAGACTGCTCTCAGTTTTTATTATACCGTATTATAGTTCTAAAGTATTTTTCTTTCTTCTGCACAAACACAAGTTATGTTAACAGAATTTATCTGTTACAGGATTTATAAAAATATTTTTAGAAGTATTACGTTATATTTTAAAATGATCTTACTTTCATGTACAGTCGTACAGTGTATATATTTAATATTAATTAAATGTTATTATCGATGTATTATATTTATATTTCTTATATTATATTATATTTCTTCTTATATAAAACAAGCAGGGGATGCTTATAGGAATATTTCATTTAAATATCTTTGAAATGTCCCGAAAATATCTTCGGTGGAAGGAGGGTCGAAGGGACTTTATTGTCTAGACCTCTGTCTACCCCTGTATTGGGAATTGCGTGAAGATATTTTTTTTAATTTAAATTAATAAGTGTACCTAAGAAAGTTAATGTTTGCATTTTTGTGTTCTTTTTCAAGGAGGTTCAACTATATTTTAAAATGTCGAAAAACTAAAATAAGTGTCGAAAAACTAAAATAAGGTCTTTAAATTCTTATTCGTACGCCTCTTAGGGTCTTATTGTATTTCCGTGGCTAGCGCACCGAGGGCATGTCATTCCTCGGGTGTTACAAGTTCAATGAGTTGAAGGAGTCTCTTAACAATCGGAGGGTTGTTAGATACCCTACTCCCTTAAAAAAAAACACACACACACACACACACGCGCACAATCACAGTTTAAATAATTCAAGTGAGCGAACACACAATCAAATTAGATTTAGACCAACAACAGTTACTCCACTGCGCACTCACCGTGCCATCTAATTTAATTAGGGTTCTGCAACACGCTACAGCGAGATAACCGGCGTCCAAATCGGCCGAGGCCGTGCCGTCTCATTGATTCCGCTTGCATTAAGGTGCTTCTGTATGATACAGATGCTTATTTTGTAAATTAAAAAAAACAACTGTTTTTTTTTTAATAAATTTTAACATATTTCAGTATCTGACATACAATTTGGCCCCGTGTTAGTCGTAGTAATGGGTCGTATTAGCAAAATTTTTTACATCTACGGGAACAGCACCTTGAAATGAATTAAAAGTTAGTATGTGTGGTTGTAAATACGATTCAGAATATGATATGGTTGTTAGTGTATCAGTGATCTAAGATTTAAGACAAGGCCTAGGTCTAAAATAGAGATATATATTTTTTAAATGAATAAATACATAGACGAGGACAGCATAATGTACACTGCTTGAGGTATTTCATGAGGTATATCATAAAATTTATTTAGGTAAAAAACTAAAAGACTTTGTTATGGATTCAGAAACAATGAAGGTACCATAAACACCCAGACTCGACACAATGTAATAAAATGGTTTTCTACATTGAATTTTACTTAGGAGTTCTGCGTTTATTGAATTTCATTTCGTTTACAATTACATAATATTAATTCAAATATGTCACATAGTACATCAACTAGTCAAGTAAAATAATAAAGTATACACAGTTTTATTCTCTTTAATAAAAAAAATATAAGTTCGGCAAAACTTATATACTTAAAAAACGGGTGTATAGTATGAAATATCTAGTGATGAGGGGTATTTTGCTTATTTAGGCAAAATAGCACTCTTGTTAGTAAAAACTAGACAAAATAAATTACTGCATGTTTCCTGAAAAAAAAAAAAATAATAATAACTTTCTGATTCTAAAAATATAGCCACAATAACCGAGTGGTTGGGTGATCGTAACGTAGTCAAGAGGCCAAGGTAGGCTCATACCAATAAGTTTTTTCGAAAATTATGTACGATTTAAATCGTTGGCTTGGACGTAAAGACGACAAAAGGTTCACTGCCAGTCATTTTGTTCCAAAAAAAAAGCTCCAGTGAAATGTGGTTCGTAAGAACTAAATTGTTTAGACGCCTGGCTACCCTTGTATTTAGAAATGTGTGAAGATAAATGCATAATCCGAAAAATTAAGAGCATTTAATCAACGTTTGTTGATGGAAATTAAACTCGGCAACGTGCTCGTTTATCAACTGCCTCGAGATTACCTTAAATCCAAGGGATCAAAGTAAACTGGAGGCCCTACGTCACTAACGCCTGATACCCTCTGTAGCCTTAACAGGGATTTATGTGGCCGAATTAATGGAATTTAGCATTAAGCCCTTTGTAAAAAAGTGTACTCTTCGAATTAAATGATACGCTTGGGATACAATTAAAGAGTAGCTTTTGTTTTTCGGTTCACTCTACGATGAGCGACCGCAGAGAACTCTGCGGTCGCTCATGGTAGAGTCTACTCGCTTGAGGATGCCTTGTTTTTGAGGCGAAACACGTGTCGCGTTTTCGGTGGTGGTGTGTGTTACCTGGTTTGAGTGTAGTTGTGGTGGTGCATACAGTGGAATTGGTGCACACATCTGTGGAATTGGTGCACGCATCTGTGGGAGGGAGGGTGGTGCTCTTCTTCTCTTCGGACCAGGTAGCATATACCTTTTTATATTTTCATGCGGAGGGTTGCGAAGTAATTTTTTAAATAACAACTTTACAATGAATTTCCGCAAAGTAACGCCTGAGTCAATTAACTATATTTTTTATTTATTTTACTTCATATCGCCAATAGGCGGACTTAATGCCTGAGGCATTCTCTTCGCGTTGACCTTTGCGATGCAGATGAAATGAAATAGGCGAAGAAGATGAATATGATGAAGACACATTTAAGATAAATAAACATAATTGGTATAATAGATGAGTATAACATATATACACCTACATTTATAGATACATATAACCAGAATAAAAAATAGACTTTTGTAAAAAAGTTACCTTAAGATATGGCGTACTACTTAATGCCTTTACAATACTTGTGTATCACTATACTGATTTATTTCTATTTGTTTACCTTTTTTAAAGTGAAACTTATTTTTTATATATCTTCGGTGGAAGGTGGGTTGAAAGAACTTAATTGTCTTGACCTCTGTCTACCCCTGTATTGGGAATGGGGTGAAGATATTATTATTATATCTTATTTTTTATATCCTTTTCGGAGAATTTACATAGATATATATTTAGAATGTCCATATACATTAATGGACATTAATTAAAACACCCTTAAACATAATTTTTTTTCTTAAACATTAAGTTTTGGAGGAACATTCAATTTTTATACTTATTATAATTCACTAAGTGGTTTATAGGCTATGTAGCAATACATGAATGTATAGTCATCAATATTTTCAACGAAACAGAAAAAAAATTATCCCAAATCGATTAATAATCAAAAAAAGATACAATGTTACATGACAAAAAAATAATTTTGAACTCTGACGAACGTTATTTTCTTTAACTAAAGATATAAAATTCATTAAATTACGTAATTTTAATAGAGCTCTATCGCCAGACTCATAAAGTCGCGGTGTAAGCATATCTATGACAGCGCTCTGTGGAGCGACGTATTTTAATAAAACTTACGCCAAGATCCTAATTTCCATAGTGTCAACAGCAAGCTGGAAAATGAGGAATGCACCTCATATATACAATGTTGGCAAGATAGAATATTGCCCTAGGGATGACAATGGAGGAGTAAACAAGAACGTACGGTTTCGAAACCCGTCTGTTGCTCTACGTCCAATAATATTAGAATGGATATTACTTTACTATATTACAAGCTCGTAACTTAATATCAGTTAAGTTTTTAGTCACGGTAGCCGAGTGGTTGGGTGGTCGGAATTTCGAGTCAAAAGACCCAAGCTCGATCCCCAGGTGGCGGACTCGTACCACAGAAAGACTGGCTCACTACCTGTCTTCATTCTTCTTCTCTTCAGGGACTTCATTGTCTAGACTAGACCTCTACCCCTGTATTGGGAATTGCGTGAAAATCTTATGATTAATTATTATATTATATTTAGTTGTGTTATTGTGCTTCTCTGTTGTTTTGTATTCTTCTTCTCAATCACTTTTATGACTACTTTGTTTCCTTACCATATTTGATCCCGGATGTGTTGTAAGCAGTACTCCGGAAGAAAGTACGGTGCAGATGCTGTGCAGTGACAAAGTTAGACGTGGAATTTATATTAAAAACACCTCATTCCTTTTCCTGCATCTTTGCAGACTATCGATTCTGGACAGGATCGAAGGATTTTTGACACTTTTCGACCCACTTCTCACCAAAGCTTTTTTGGACAATGTGACGGGTGGTGACGCTATCGCATAATACTAGGAACCACTATTAATATCAAAAATTAATATAAACCCGAAGAACTCGACCGAAAATATGACCGTATGTTTCGAAATTCGAAATAATCATCTCTCAAGAGTGCAGGCGGCTGACGACAGTGCCATTGTTAGTATATTGCCCTGAAATTCTATTACGTAGAGGTTCACAGGTTCGTAGTTAAATATAGAAAGGTATATCCATAAATACATAGATGGGGACAACTTCACATACTTTGCTCTGATCCCAAAGTAAACCTCTCAACCACAAAATTCAGATACAAGGCAATGTAGAAATAAAGGTTTTTGTACATTTATTCATCCGGGAATGATGAACCGTGAAGACACGATATCATTAAAACCAGTGTGAATGCCACTACCTCAAGGAGTTCGTTAAATATACGTTTTATGGACACGACTAATTTATTATATAAGTGCTCTTTATTTAAAAAGTATTTAACCATTTTCTGAGTGTGTATTGGGACCAAATACCGGTAATATTTAAATGGCAGTAAAATCAGTATCCCTAAATAAAAAAAATTCTACTGAACTGCCTTTAAAAGACTACTGTAGTATTCAGAATCTTTACTGCCGGTCGCTTGTTTTGGTATAATATTTTTTCACACAGTCAACTTATATTTATTGATTTTGGATCCCATTTAGACAGAACATGCAAATTGTGTATGTCCTTTTGCAGTGATATGCTTGGTCATGGACTTCATTCTATTTATGACTGGATCCCAAGCAGGTGGTAGTGCCCAACCATCTTCTCTATTTAAATTGGAATATTTTATTTTATAATTTATTTTTAGATATGTCATGATGATTGATGTCTCATCTTTTTACTCACTCACTCATTTTTATTTCTTCACGCATTTGCTCCGAACTGGGGTAGACAGAGGCCATGAGAATTAAGCCCCTTCTACCCACCTTTCACCGACGCTATAAGGCAGTTAGTGTTGAATGCTAAAGCTGAATAGGACCATTACTCCTTATTAAGTTGATAAAGTTCAACCGGGACTATTAAAACCATAAAATAGAGGGACCGGAGGCAAGTATAAGGTTCACATTTTCTCATTAGACTCCGAAAGTAAGCAGGAATAAGTGCAGTGACGCAGCTTTATGCGGCAGGCATAAAGTAACTGCTGAATGTTAATGAGGAGGAATGGTATTCAGTAAAAACGCACGGAAAATAGAAAAACAGCACAATATAGTTAGTGGAGCGGTAAAGAGAGATTTTTCGGTTTGCTTTGCTTTTGAAATTGCTCGTAATTACATCATACTTCTATTTTATCGTTTTAATTAATTTTTAATCAGTCTATATAGAGAAGTTTCAGTTTCTGGCCGGTCATAAATTTAACAAAGAAATAAAATGAGACAGAGATGAGACAGAATGTATACGGGAAGTTGTTAAAATTCCCTTCGATACGATAGCTAATTGGTTAGGCGGAGTTCCAATCATGGGATTCATATCACTGAGTTTCTCGAATGTCATATACGCTTTGTATCGTTAGCTTGAGCACTAAGACAGCGAAAAGCTCCTAACCCCGTATATACGTAAATAAATATTACATAAATATCTTTACGCAATTCTCAACACAGGGGTATACAGAGGTCTAGTCTAGACAATTAAGTCCCTTCGACCCATCATCCACCGAAGATATTTTCGGGACAACGTGACAGGTGGAGAGCCCATCGCCGTCTTTATGTCAAAGCCAACGATATAATTCGTACACAAGTTTTTGAAAAACCCATTAGTACGAGCCTGCCCCCTGGGGATCCAACTCGAATTTCTCGACCTGAAATTCCGACCACTCAACCACTCGGATATCGTGACTTTATACGACTTATATACGTCATATTTTTTTAGATAATTAAATATAAGTAACAAAAATGTAATTTAAAATAAATATCGATTTTCTCCCTCTCTTTCTCTCATTAGTCGTATGATCAAATAATCATATTTAGGTACAACTTGAAATGATAAACACTGTTTCTTGTACTAAGAATAGTAATAATATATTGCCTACAAATTAAATTCAGTTAGTCTCGTACCTTGATTCCCTTTACAAAGGTAAATTAATTCTATTTTGGGCAACTAATTATAGACAACATTGAATAAACATTCATTAATACATGTTAACATTTGCTCATATTATTATCAGACATATTTGCCCTTAGCGTGAGACGATATAAATTAATGTTAATGAATAAAAATTAAAAACAATAACAGTAACTATCTCAAGTCAATTAAATAAAATAATGGTCAACTTAATGGCTTAGTTTTCATCATTAAGAAAGGTTTTTACATTTAATTATAATATATTATGTATAAATTAATGTTCTTTTTCTCTTCATCTTGATTCCTTTGTGTTGGGATAAATTCATTACAAAATAGTGGTAGACGTAAGGAATTACGTTAAGAATATCTAAGGAAAAACGTACGATAAATTATTTGCATATTTTTTTATGTTGCAGAAAAAGATTTATCATATTATTTTGATAGGCAATAAGGTTGAGATTGATTTTTAATAATAACTACGTTAGTATCCGATCACTACACAATTATCTAGACAATAGCCATGCCAGGAAGTAGTAAATACTCTCATCGTTAAGACACGGTAGTCGTATCCGAGTATGAACTTGTTGTTAAAAAAGTTAAAAGAATATTTTTTTAAACTTAATATTTTACTTACAACAGCATTTAAATCAATATTAACGATTTATCTAACATTATATAATGAATTATTGTTTTAGACGATGGTTCCATCGCTAAGCTATTTGCACGCTTACTACGTAACATGCTATGTTAACCTATGATAGGACATTTCTGTCTCCTCTAACACGATTGACAGTTTAAACGACATGTTTGACATATTTCATGCCGTTTCCGGTTTGTAACGCTTGCATTGTTATGTACGCTAGGAGATTGTCAAATGAAGCTCATGTAATTTAAGCTAGGTTCGCCTATCATTAATAATGAAAGTTTTAATTGTAATGATTTTGTCTATTTCTTCATTATCAACTAATTTATTAGTGATAAATGGTCAGACATGCTGCATATCTGTTCCTTAAAAGCCTGCATTAAGAAATTGAATAAAGATAAATATTAAACAATTGGATATTCTAACATAAATACACTTTAATATATTTTATATTTATATATATATATATATATATATATATATATATATATATATATATATATATATATATATATATATATATATATATATATATATATATATATATATATATATATATATATATATATATATATATATATATATATATATATATATATATATATATATATATATATATATATATATATATATATATATATATATATATATATATATATATATATATATATATATACATATATATATATATATATATATATATATATATATATATATATATATATATATATATATATATATATATATATATATATATATATATATAGACATTTTCTATCCTCTTCTCCCCTAGGATATAGTATAGGGAATATTACTACAGTAGTAGGTTAACTGTAAATGATTTGATTTGATATGACTGTCACCGCATAATGTACAATTGTTACCATATAGTTTCCTGACTGATTTCGGCCACAGCGACTTGGATTATTGCGAGGGTCGTTCGTGTGCTCGCAGGTGACTGACGTAACCGATTTTTGCGCTGAACGTGCGAGCACATTGAGCGCAAGTTAGCACCCCTCCGACATAATTTTGGGTGATGTAAAAGTTAGGAAATATAATACTAGTGAAGAAAGGAGGAGTGCGGGATAAGCTAGATGTGTGTTCACCGGTGAACTAAATAAATAAAATACACGATAGCCGTGTGTCGTGGTGATCGGGATTCGCATCAGGAGTCTCGGATTGAAATTTATCTACGATTTGTATCATTGGCACTGTGACGGCGACCACCTGACATATCATCCCAAAAAAGATCCGATGAAATGTGAGTTAAAAAGTATAAGTAGTCTAAACCAGTATTTGGAAAATGTGTCTAAACCAGTATTTGGAAAATGTGTCGAGAATACGTGAGGATAGGCATGCACACCTTGATGCATGCCCTAATTCTACGGGTTTTACCATCACCTCTAGATTCGAAACCAGGTAATATATACCAACACTGACACGTGTTTAGCCTCAAAAAAAAGCATTAGGAATGGTGCAATGTAATTGTATAATATAATCTTTATAACAATGAATTTCCGTAGTGTAACTAAGTATATTTCTATAAATTAAAAGGTATTTAGAAACGCGTTAATAAAAAAGCAACTTCAACTTAAAAGTGTTGAATTCATTTTCTGCTTATAAAATAATAATCATCATTTTTTGTCAAGGCCTTCTAAAGAGATTTCCATAAGAAAGATGAACGATAGGTTTATCAAAAAGATTGAAGTGGAAAGAGCATTCAAAATTCGTGAGAGGAAACAAAAAAGGGACTTTATTGTCAGAATTCTCATTTTCTGGTTACTGGTTGATATTTAATATTTTCATGCGATAAAAATAGAGTTTTTCAAGAAGAAATGTTAGAGGAAAGAATTATTTAATTCATGTCGCTATTCGTTTAGGATGAGTTTTAGGTAATTAATATGATTAAGTCCATACACAACGGTTTGCAAAAACAACTGGAGGCATACGCAGAGCATAGGTCAATTGAAACGAGGATGTTCCATAATCACTTCCCATGATAAGCTGATTGCAGCAGCAGACCTTGTGTCTTAGACAAAAAAATAAGTTAGTTAAACATACAAGTACTAGACTCATACATAATATTTCTTAAGATTTGTTTATGTTGAATTTTAAATTGTAATCCCATGTATTATTATAATTATTATTATTAGCCAGAGATAATAGATAGCGTCCACGATCCGTGCACACCTTTTTCGCTTATTTAAATCAATCACATTTTTCATATACACACAAAAACAAAGTGAACAAAGTAAACTTCACCGTCACTCTTGAGCAACCTACGAGCAACTTGCTCACATGGTCTTCGAAAGTTAGTTTTCGGCCTACCCAGACCCCTTTTAATCTTAAATTTCGCCCTGTATATTTTCTTTTTCAGATCCAATATAAATAGTAGAATAGTAGGATATTCCACATAATATAAATAAGTAACTTCTTACGTTTATTCCCAACATTTACAATCCATAATAAAAATACAATGTGGCCTGTTGTTACAACGAACCAAATGCTGCGTAGTTTTGAGTATTCAAGTGACCCTGCTTTAATTTTCGGTGAATATTAGTAACAATGTCCTTAGCAATGTTAACCACAGGTTTGACACAAAAGCAAATACCAATTGAAAATATGAATTATAAATAAATCCTGAAATAAATAACTTATGTATTAAATAAATAAAAATCTTCACACAATTCTCAATATAGGGATAGATAGAGGTCTAGTCTAGACACTTAAGTCCCTTTGCCCTACCTTCCACCGAAGATATTTTCGGGACAACAAAGCCCGTCGCCGTCTTTATGTCCAAGCCAACGATATAATTCATACATTTTTGAATAACCCATTGTTACGAGCTTACCACCTGGAGATCGAACTCGGGTCTGGGGTGGTCGGAATCGAGTTAAGATAACTCGATTCCGATCACCCCACCCATCGGCTATCGTGATTTTCACCTTTATATTTATATTTTTTTTTATATAACAACGTAAGGAAATCTCTCCGTCTGAGAAATAATAATAAAACAAATATATTTCGAGGACGCGTGTAATCCACCAACTGCAGCAGCGTGGCTAACGTCCACTTGTTCTAACATCATTTAAAGGCGGCCTTTGCCCACCAGTGGGAATTAACAGGCTGTTTAGTATACATCGCTCAAAGAATTTTTACAGTAACACAGTGTTGTTTAAAGTACACATAGCATCGCATAGTACAGAATAAACAGTTCTTGAGAGAGATAGTACAGCGAGAAAATAGTTTGCCCAACTGCAATATCGCTCAGTCTAGTCCCAATTTACTATGTATGAGCCATATTACGTACAGTTCGTACGTATATGAGCTTTAAATTCAAAATCGCTTGATTCCAGAAGCTTTTTCATGTTCTTTGTGTTGCTTCGCGTATCGACATCGAGTAGTGTTTGGATTTCTCCGACTCGGTAATAAAACATCGATTGTAACTTTACTGTTAGACGTCAGGTGAAGTTTTCTGATTTCGAAAACATGAAGGTTTTTGATTCGCATTTATATTTCATGTTTTCTCTGAAACGTATTCGTCTCCTTTTTTGGCGTTTGATTTATTTTTTAGATCAAACGCAAACAGTATTTTTGTAACTATGAAATCCGTTTTATGGACATCGCTCACCAAAACGTATATTTCTATAAATTAAAAGGTATTTAGAAACGCGTTAATAAAAAGCAACTTCAACTTAAAAGTGTTGAATTCATTTTCTGCTTATAAAATAATAATCATCATTTTTGTCAAGGCCTTCTAAAGAGATTTACAAGAAAGATGAACGATAGGTTTATCAAAAAGATTGAAGTGGAAAGAGCATTCAAAATTGTGAGAGGAAACAAAAAGGACTTTATTGTCAGAATTCTCATTTTCTGGTTACTGGTTGATATTTAATATTTTCATGCGATAAAATAGAGTTTTTCAAGAAGAAATGTTAGAGGAAAGAATTATTTAATTCATGTCGCTATTCGTTTAGGATGAGTTTTAGGTAATTAATATGATTAAGTCCATACACAACGGTTTGCAAAACAACTGGAGGCATACGCAGAGCATAGGTCAATTGAAACGAGGATGTTCCATAATCACTTCCCATGATAAGCTGATTGCAGCAGCAGACCTTGTGTCTTAGACAAAAAATAAGTTAGTTAAACATACAAGTACTAGACTCATACATAATATTTCTTAAGATTTGTTTATGTTGAATTTTAAATTGTAATCCCATGTATTATTATAATTATTATTATTAGCCAGAGATAATAGATAGCGTCCACGATCCGTGCACACCTTTTCGCTTATTTAAATCAATCACATTTTTCATATACACACAAAACAAAGTGAACAAAGTAAACTTCACTGTCACTCTTGAGCAACCTACGAGCAACTTGCTCACATGGTCTTCGAAAGTTAGTTTTCGGCCTACCCAGACCCCTTTAATCTTAAATTTCGCCCTGTATATTTTCTTTTCAGATCCAATATAAATAGTAGAATAGTAGGATATTCCACATAATATAAATAAGTAACTTCTTACGTTTATTCCCAACATTTACAATCCATAATAAAAAATATCTCTTGTATCTCTATATACTTGCCTCCCGCCAGAATAAAGGCGTATTTCAGACTGCACAGAATATATCAACCGAGGTTTTTGCCCATCAGTAAAATATTTAAATTTTACGACGTAATTAAATTTTACTTCAAACTTTTACTTAAAAAATAATATAAAAAAAATTGTAATTTAAAATTCACCACGTAAAACGAGAAGCAAAACTCTGACAAGTGAAATAAGTTAAACAAAACCACGTTTATTTTAGGTCTAGATCAAAGCTTTTGTCTCATCCGCATTTCCTTCCTTTGTAATTATTTCGGCCTTTTATTTTTGGTTTGTTTTATCATCTGCTTTCCTTTAAACTCTCCTTATTAATTAAAATCCCGTTGTTCCACTGCAATAAGGCGTATTTCAGACTGCACAGAATATATCAACCGAGGTTTTTGCCCATCAGTAAAATATTTAAATTTTACGACGTAATTAAATTTTACTTCAAACTTTTACTTAAAAATAATATAAAAAAAAATTGTAATTTAAAATTCACCACGTAAAACGAGAAGCAAACTCTGACAAGTGAAATAAGTTAAACAAAACCACGTTTATTTTAGGTCTAGATCAAAGCTTTTGTCTCATCCGCATTTCCTTCCTTTGTAATTATTTCGGCCTTTTATTTTTGGTTTGTTTTATCATCTGCTTTCCTTTAAACTCTCCTTATTAATTAAAATCCCGTTGTTCCACTGCAATAAGGCGTATTTCAGACTGCACAGAATATATCAACCGAGGTTTTTGCCCATCAGTAAAATATTTAAATTTTACGACGTAATTAAATTTTACTTCAAACTTTTACTTAAAAAATAATATAAAAAAAAATTGTAATTTAAAATTCACCACGTAAAACGAGAAGCAAACTCTGACAAGTGAAATAAGTTAAACAAAACCACGTTTATTTTAGGTCTAGATCAAAGCTTTTGTCTCATCCGCATTTCCTTCCTTTGTAATTATTTCGGCCTTTTATTTTTGGTTTGTTTTATCATCTGCTTTCCTTTAAACTCTCCTTATTAATTAAAATCCCGTTGTTCCACTGCAATAAGGCGTATTTCAGACTGCACAGAATATATCAACCGAGGTTTTTGCCCATCAGTAAAATATTTAAATTTTACGACGTAATTAAATTTTACTTCAAACTTTTACTTAAAAAATAATATAAAAAAAAATTGTAATTTAAAATTCACCACGTAAAACGAGAAGCAAACTCTGACAAGTGAAATAAGTTAAACAAAACCACGTTTATTTTAGGTCTAGATCAAAGCTTTTGTCTCATCCGCATTTCCTTCCTTTGTAATTATTTCGGCCTTTTATTTTTGGTTTGTTTTATCATCTGCTTTCCTTTAAACTCTCCTTATTAATTAAAATCCCGTTGTTCCACTGCAATAAGGCGTATTTCAGACTGCACAGAATATATCAACCGAGGTTTTTGCCCATCAGTAAAATATTTAAATTTTACGACGTAATTAAATTTTACTTCAAACTTTTACTTAAAAAATAATATAAAAAAAAATTGTAATTTAAAATTCACCACGTAAAACGAGAAGCAAACTCTGACAAGTGAAATAAGTTAAACAAAACCACGTTTATTTTAGGTCTAGATCAAAGCTTTTGTCTCATCCGCATTTCCTTCCTTTGTAATTATTTCGGCCTTTTATTTTTGGTTTGTTTTATCATCTGCTTTCCTTTAAACTCTCCTTATTAATTAAAATCCCGTTGTTCCACTGCAATAAGGCGTATTTCAGACTGCACAGAATATATCAACCGAGGTTTTTGCCCATCAGTAAAATATTTAAATTTTACGACGTAATTAAATTTTACTTCAAACTTTTACTTAAAAAATAATATAAAAAAAAATTGTAATTTAAAATTCACCACGTAAAACGAGAAGCAAACTCTGACAAGTGAAATAAGTTAAACAAAACCACGTTTATTTTAGGTCTAGATCAAAGCTTTTGTCTCATCCGCATTTCCTTCCTTTGTAATTATTTCGGCCTTTTATTTTTGGTTTGTTTTATCATCTGCTTTCCTTTAAACTCTCCTTATTAATTAAAATCCCGTTGTTCCACTGCAATAAGGCGTATTTCAGACTGCACAGAATATATCAACCGAGGTTTTTGCCCATCAGTAAAATATTTAAATTTTACGACGTAATTAAATTTTACTTCAAACTTTTACTTAAAAAATAATATAAAAAAAAATTGTAATTTAAAATTCACCACGTAAAACGAGAAGCAAAACTCTGACAAGTGAAATAAGTTAAACAAAACCACGTTTATTTTAGGTCTAGATCAAAGCTTTTGTCTCATCCGCATTTCCTTCCTTTGTAATTATTTCGGCCTTTTATTTTTGGTTTGTTTTATCATCTGCTTTCCTTTAAACTCTCCTTATTAATTAAAATCCCGTTGTTCCACTGCAATAAGGCGTATTTCAGACTGCACAGAATATATCAACCGAGGTTTTTGCCCATCAGTAAAATATTTAAATTTTACGACGTAATTAAATTTTACTTCAAACTTTTACTTAAAAAATAATATAAAAAAAAATTGTAATTTAAAATTCACCACGTAAAACGAGAAGCAAACTCTGACAAGTGAAATAAGTTAAACAAAACCACGTTTATTTTAGGTCTAGATCAAAGCTTTTGTCTCATCCGCATTTCCTTCCTTTGTAATTATTTCGGCCTTTTATTTTTGGTTTGTTTTATCATCTGCTTTCCTTTAAACTCTCCTTATTAATTAAAATCCCGTTGTTCCACTGCAATAAGGCGTATTTCAGACTGCACAGAATATATCAACCGAGGTTTTTGCCCATCAGTAAAATATTTAAATTTTACGACGTAATTAAATTTTACTTCAAACTTTTACTTAAAAAATAATATAAAAAAAAATTGTAATTTAAAATTCACCACGTAAAACGAGAAGCAAACTCTGACAAGTGAAATAAGTTAAACAAAACCACGTTTATTTTAGGTCTAGATCAAAGCTTTTGTCTCATCCGCATTTCCTTCCTTTGTAATTATTTCGGCCTTTTATTTTTGGTTTGTTTTATCATCTGCTTTCCTTTAAACTCTCCTTATTAATTAAAATCCCGTTGTTCCACTGCAATAAGGCGTATTTCAGACTGCACAGAATATATCAACCGAGGTTTTTGCCCATCAGTAAAATATTTAAATTTTACGACGTAATTAAATTTTACTTCAAACTTTTACTTAAAAAATAATATAAAAAAAAATTGTAATTTAAAATTCACCACGTAAAACGAGAAGCAAACTCTGACAAGTGAAATAAGTTAAACAAAACCACGTTTATTTTAGGTCTAGATCAAAGCTTTTGTCTCATCCGCATTTCCTTCCTTTGTAATTATTTCGGCCTTTTATTTTTGGTTTGTTTTATCATCTGCTTTCCTTTAAACTCTCCTTATTAATTAAAATCCCGTTGTTCCACTGCAATAAGGCGTATTTCAGACTGCACAGAATATATCAACCGAGGTTTTTGCCCATCAGTAAAATATTTAAATTTTACGACGTAATTAAATTTTACTTCAAACTTTTACTTAAAAATAATATAAAAAAAAATTGGCAAGGTTATTAAAACTTTTTGACTTAAATCGTTCACTGCTCACTTTTCTATTAGATTAAAAAAACAATTATTATTTTCATAAAAGTTTATTATTATTATTATACCTTACAAGCTTATCCAATGAAACAGTTCTAGCAGTTTCATAGAAACGTTGTACGGAATTACTGAGAAATCGACTCGGCCCTATCAATTTGTGACATCTATCGTATAATAAGGCAATTTCGTTTCGACGATATCGCCAAACTTTCGTTGTTAGCGACGAACTAAATTTTTATTTCCCTAACTCGTAAAAACTGTGTTTGCTTCTGAACTCTTAACATTTTCGCTTGCTTTAAGTGTTAATCGATTTTTACGTCGGCATTAAAGAGAATTGTTATTCTAAAATATAACACAGTCTTGTACATATAAATCATAAAGCTTTGTAACAATATTTGGTGTATATTATAAATCGCTATTCCAATTTAGATTCTTATCATTATTATTATAACAACCGGTTAAACACACTGAAGGACATAGAATTTTCATACACAGAAGCATTTGTATTAATTGTCACGCTTGGCAAGCGGATTGAAGATCGCAATATTAGAAATAAAAATTAAAAAATATTTTCACGCAATTATTGGGAAAAAGGGGTAGACAGGGGTCAAGTCTAGACAATTAAGTCCCTTTGACCCACCTTCCACCGAAGATATTTTCGGAACAACGTGACAGGTGGTGAGCCTGTCGCCATCTTTATGTCCAAGCCAACGATGAAAATCGTACATAAGTTTTATAAAAAACTCATTGGTACTGCCACCTGGGGATCAAACTCGGTCCCTCGACTCGAAATTCCGACCACCCAACAACTCGGCTATCGTGACTACTAGTGTAATGGTGTAGTCTAGTGTAATAATAATAGTAAATCCTTTTTACGATACAGAAATTGTAGACTTACGTTAAGACGTTAAGTAAGTGTAAGAAAATGTAATTGATGAGGCATTCTATCTTTGTGAGACAGTCAACTATTTATTATTTTCATGTTTCTTTTAAAAAGCCCTTAACACTTCAAACTAGTACAGTGTTACGTACTTATCTACCGGTACATTGCTCGTTTTCAATCCAAATCCCATAAAAAAAATTGGCAAGGTTATTAAAACTTTTTGACTTAAATCGTTCACTGCTCACTTTTCTATTAGATTAAAAAAACAATTATTATTTTCATAAAAGTTTATTATTATTATTATACCTTACAAGCTTATCCAATGAAACAGTTCTAGCAGTTTCATAGAAACGTTGTACGGAATTACTGAGAAATCGACTCGGCCCTATCAATTTGTGACATCTATCGTATAATAAGGCAATTTCGTTTCGACGATATCGCCAAACTTTCGTTGTTAGCGACGAACTAAATTTTTATTTCCCTAACTCGTAAAAACTGTGTTTGCTTCTGAACTCTTAACATTTTCGCTTGCTTTAAGTGTTAATCGATTTTTACGTCGGCATTAAAGAGAATTGTTATTCTAAAATATAACACAGTCTTGTACATATAAATCATAAAGCTTTGTAACAATATTTGGTGTATATTATAAATCGCTATTCCAATTTAGATTCTTATCATTATTATTATAACAACCGGTTAAACACACTGAAGGACATAGAATTTTCATACACAGAAGCATTTGTATTAATTGTCACGCTTGGCAAGCGGATTGAAGATCGCAATATTAGAAATAAAAAATAAAAAATATTTTCACGCAATTATTGGGAAAAAGGGGTAGACAGAGGTCAAGTCTAGACAATTAAGTCCCTTTGACCCACCTTCCACCGAAGATATTTTCAGGACAACGTGACAGGTGGTGAGCCCGTCGCCGCCTTTATGTCCAAGCCAACGATGAAATTCGTACATAAGTTTTTTTGAAAAACTCATTGGTACTGCCACCTGGGGATCGAATTCGGGTCTCTCGACTCGAAATTCCGACCACCCAACAACTCGACTATCGTGACTTATTAGACACCTATCGGCAATATTAGACACCTTACATATTAGCTGCTGCTGCCCGTCACCCGTCTGCTGAGTTTCTGTCAGGTATATTTCGATATATTTTATAATTTGCAACAAAACTAAGGTAATTCTTGTGGTCGTAGACAAACTGGAGTAGCTATCGAAAGGCAATATTACTCGTAAAACAGACCGCCGGCATCATTCACGCAAAAGGTCAGGCCCTCCCCTCATCATACAAGCTATGTGCGGTGGTGAGAAGTTACCACCATACATAGCCACAAAATAGAGAGGGGCAATATTGACAATGCATTGAGGGGTTCATATATGCAGGTGAATGTGGAGCACTACAAGTACTGAAGCTCTTGTAGGAGACTATATTTACCACTCATCTTTACAGTCTTTTAGAATTCTCAATAGATTGTAAAGAAGAAGACCGTAAAATTAATAATAAGACAATAAAATAACAAATAACATCAAAACGCTTAATAAATAACTGATAACACTGTGCCAAAGTACATGAATTAATACGGGACCAACTTTGCGACCACATTTCCCACGAGGCAAACTTACCTTTAACAAATTTCATCGCAACAATCCCTGAGCACGCCAACTCTAAGATCGATTTACCTGTTAACATATTTGCAGCTCCAACTAACACATAGTACTCAAGTAGTTTAGGCGAAGTTGCACCGATATAATATAAATTGTACTTGCAGTATGGGGTAAAATGCATTTTACTAAGTAATATAAAATTACTAAGTAAAATATCTCATAAGATGATATCATCATCATGAAGGCTTGGTAAATTCCACTGCAGGACATGGGCCTCTCCCATAAGAGAGAATTTGCCATAACCTCCGTAAGCTGCATTTGCTCTGCAAGCTGACACGTGATTGCAGTACAAGTTTCCGTGCACCCTAGATAACATTCGATCTAGTATTTTTCGATTTTGTCGTGCATTTTCAAGTCGTTACGCGCCTCTTACGACACCCATAGGAAGGAAGACAGGCAGTATATTTTTATGCTGTAACCACACGGCATATTATATATGGGGTTTTATAAATATTTCTTAATTTTGTATTATAGGACAGTGACAAGGATGATGTATAGGCAGCATTTCAAAAGCATTTCAAAATATTTTTATTATCAAAAGTTTATGAATTATCAATATTTTTGTATTAGAAGTAGCTCTTCTGTTGCATGCATATTCAGTCGCAATGTTCTGGCGCAAAATTACTTCATCTCATATTCACTATTTCCCGTCTCCTTAGTCCAAGAAATAGTAAAATGTCTCATGGCACGTGTCAGCTCAGTAAACGTTTCCAAACGACTTGCTATTCGACGTAAGCACCTAATCTTCTTTTAAATGCGGAAGTCAGTGTGCTTAGAGAGAAGTTTTCGATTAGATTCGAAATTGAAATTGAATCTATTTTTAGTTATCTCAACATTTTATGTGTCTTTAATCTCCGAAGGACGGATTTTACTACTATAATTTTTAAAAATATTATAATGGTGTCCTTTATAATATCGGTGTCCTTTCCTCTATCTTCTTTACAGCCTATCAAGATACTACTACCCAATGCAAAGCATGGTTGTGTATTTGCCTCAGTATTTGTCGAACTCCATATTGTAAGTCTATTATGTGGAAGGAGTTGTCCAGCTCAATAAAATATGTTTGTGTGGTGTGATATGTATTTATAAAGGAAGCCACTCAAACATTCAAAAATGATGTATTGAAATCGGTCCAGCCGTAACACTATATTTATTTATTTTATTTATATATGCTTTATTGTATACCACAAAGAAAAGAAATAAAAGTTACAAAAGAGAAGAAAGTCTTATGGGTAAATACAAAAAGGCGGTCTTATCGCTAAAGAGCGATCTCTTCCAGACAACCTTAAGGCTAAGGAAAATTGTATTATTGAACATAGGTGGGTGGTCCAAACAATAGACATACATACTAATATCCAAATAAACTAAACCTATATATAATATTATTACAACAATAATACACTAATATATACGAATAACCATGTTATATAATAGACATACTTACAACTAGATAAAAAAAAATATAGATACATATAATACATATAATATAAATAATAAATAACATAATATAAATGGGAAGGAAAAAAAATAAAAAACAAATGTCATCAGAGAGTTAACATAGGGACAAATAGTGATTTTTAACCTCAGTCTTAAATTTTTCTAATGTTTTTGCTCGATGGATATGCGGAGGAAGCTCATTCCATAAACAAATGGCTTTCACCGTAAAGGAATGCTTAAAATAGCTGGTTCTGTAAACATGAGGAGTGAGAATAAATTCTCCTGCAGATCGTAAAACTCTATCTGGTCTGTCATGACCAAGAAACTTAAAGTTGCTCTTTAAGTAACTTGGTGTCGTAGGATTGAACAATACACAGTACAGAAGAGATACAGTGTGCAGATTCCGGCGAAGGCGAATGGGTAACCACTTGAGCTTTGTACGAAAGTCGGAGACATGGTCATACTTGCGTAGACCAAAAATAAACCTAATAGCTAAATTTTGAATTCGCTCAAGCTTGTTTAGTTGAACTTCGGTTAAGTCAAGATAGCTTGCGTCAGCATAATCGAGAATGGAAAGGAGTAAGGATTGTGCTAACATAATTTTAGTAGGAATGGGGAGAAAAGAACGTAAGCGCCGCAAAGAAGCAAATGATTTCCTGCTAACTTCCTTTAACTGATGACACCACGAGAAAGTGTTATCAAAGTGAACTCCAAAGTTTTTAACAGACTTGCTGAATGGTATCACAACGCTATTTAATGTTATTAAGGGAAGACTATCCCAGTCAACTCTCGAAATCCAGCCCGCTCCACCGATAATAATAGCTTGGGACTTAGATGGATTAATCGTTAGTCCATAGCTCTTACTCCATTGACTTACGGCAGTCAAATCACCATTAATGGTAGTAATTGCAGTGGGCAAGTTTTCAAAGGTTGACTGCGTGTATAGTTGAAAATCGTCTGCATACATATGATAGAGAGAAGTTATTTTGTGTGAAATTGAATTGATAAAAATAGCAAAGAGTAAAGGAGACAACACACCACCTTGAGGCACACCAGCACGTAATTCACGCCAAGATGAAAACTTATCTTCAATGCGAATACGTTGCCGCCTGCCCCTCAGATAACTCTGAAACCAACCAATGACTGATGGAGATATGTTAATAGAACTCAACAGAATGTCAAAATCAACAGAATTGAAGGCATTGCTGAAATCCAACAAAACCAACACTGTGAGCTGCTTATTATCCATGCCCCGTCGAATGTCGTCAGAGACTTTAATCAGCGCTGTAGTCGTACTATGACCCGTCCGGAAGCCGGATTGGTAGGGATTTAGAAGGGAATTTTTATTTAGATGAAGGCTTAACTGATGGTAAACTAGTTTCTCTAAAATCTTGGACAGAAACGGGAGAATGGATATAGGACGGAAGTCAGAAAAGTGCAAGGCATGAGCTTTTTTGGGAAGAGGGGTTACTAGTGCACTTTTCCACGCTTCAGGAAACTGAGAGTTTGCGATAGATTCATTCAGGATATGCGTAATAATAGGAGTAACAATATCAAGAACAGGTAAGATCATGTTACGACTAATGCTATCATCTCCCCACGGCATTGGACGGGACAGACAATATGTTCTTCTTAACATCACGTTCAGTGAAAGGAATGAAATTAAACGGTGGATAATCCGGAGTTGGCATTGAAGAAAGAGTGTTTAAAGTGAAATTCTTGTCTAATGAATCAAATGTACGGGAAGAGGTAAAATGTTGATTAAGAAGTTCAATATCAATATCATGATTTATCGAGCTAGAAGACAATTTACCAACTCCAAGAGATCTAAGAAATTTCCAAACTTTAGTAGTGTCGCCGTTTTCGACAGATTTGTGAATGTGGCGTCGCTGCGCATCTCTACATAATGTATTGCAGCGATTTCTAATTTTGTTATAGTTCCGCAGATTTTTTTCACAGTTGTCAGCCTTTAAGCTTACTTTTGCGTAGCCTTTTTCGTGATTAATTTCTTCAGATCGTCTGTTAGCCATGGCGCAGGTAAATGTTTAATTTTACCGTTTAACCGGGGCATGCAAGTCATAAATTTGAATAAGGAAAGAGTTAAACAACTTTACTTTCATATCTACCGTAGGAGCATTTATAATTGCGGACCAGTCCAAACGACGCGTATCCTCAATGAGGCGCTCTTTATCCATCCCGCCAAAATTACGTAGCAGAAGAATTCTCGATTTTGCTTTGGGAGGGCGAATTTTATATGAGAGGAATAAGAGATCATGGTGAGAAAAAATATCAGCTTCATGCTGGCCATGATTGAGGACAAAATCAGGATTGGAAACAATAATAATGTCAAGTAATGATGGGATGCAATCAGGTACATTATGTGTTGCAGAAAGAGGCAATAAGTGTAGGTTACACGCATCAATCATCAATTTTAACTTTTTACACCGGTTATCTCCTTTGAGTAGACAAGTATTAAAGTCACCCATAATGATGGTGTGACTATATTATTTATAAAAAAGTATATTATGCAAAAGTATATTACTTATACAGAATATCTTAAAAACATAGCTATTCGAAGCTGCTCGTAGTGCTAGCGACAGCTAACATTACAAGGTTGTTATGCGTGGCAAAATATTTTTTAAAAACGCGTTGTGGTAATTGATGCCCATCAACAAGAAATTGATGGAATTTAAGATTCTGACGCGTTGTGGACAATTTCCCATACTGGGATAGGCAGAGGTCTAGACAATGAACCTTACGATACACTTTAGAGCTTATTTAAGACAATGTAACAGATAGCCTATGGGCGTCGCGTAAATAAGATGGTGAATTGTGTCAGCATTAATTAGTGCAATTTATTTACTACACTTAACGTTAAACACTGAACGTGTTTTATATCTGATAATTTTATCTCGAAATAATTAAAAAAATATATAAAGGGATGTCTCTTGTCAAATATTATTATTACTGAGTGTTATTTTTAAAATGTAAAACCATTATGATGGCGCAGTTCGCATGATGTGGGTCATTTACGTATATTGTTTGAACGGTCGCTCTGTTCCATAGAGACGCGCCGAAGTTAGTTAGAGAGCCATATTCCCCGTATTGTACTTTGATGCAATTACGCCAGTAGTTTCATGAAATGTTGTACGGTAAAATTATACGATGCTATCAACTTTGGCAGCAGGTTTGATGTATTGTTTTTATTTTAAAATTTACACGAAAATTAAAACGATAACTAGTCAGTTAGATAGACGGGGTCATAGCCAAGTTGACTGTGAACATGCTTTCGAAGCTAAAGATTTTGGATCTAAATTCAGCCAGGTAAAAACTATTGTGTGATTAAAATAAAACTTTATACTCGAATCATGGACGATTATATGAATATTTTATATTCATATCATTTATTTAAACAAGTATCAATGTATTTATATTGCACTGTTAGCTTGGTCATTAAGGCGGCGAAAGGCTCACCACCAAAATAAACGTCGGTGAAAAGTGGGTCTAGGACTTCGTTCTAGTAGAATAAAGGACAGTACAGTATAGTAAAGGAAATTGCGTTAAAATAAAAAGCACAAATTAGTTCATACTTAATTTCATTAAATGAATAAGTATACTATTTATGGTTATGGAAATATATGTAGTTAACGTTGCGATCGAATTTGAAGGATAGAAAGCAAATATGAGTCGTTAGATTTACCAGTTTTTAATTATACATATATTATTACTGTTATTATTTTCCTAAATGATAATCAATCATTTGTCTATGACAAGCGGTGACTAGTATTTACTAAGTAAACAATGTGAAAGACAAAATTATTAAGGAATATCAAATAAAAAAAAAATTAAATTACTTGTGTTTATACGCCTCAAGTATATGACAAGCACTAACTAGTAAGTAAACTAAGTAAAAAAAAAATAATTGTCTAAGAATATCAAATAAAAAATTGTTTTAAGCATTGTTAAATAACTTGTGTTTATACGTCTGAAGGAATGTACATATACTCAAGTACATGGTCAACATATATTTTAGTCTGTTATTATATGTTATACGGAATATTGACTAGTGCTATTTTTATCAACATATTGATAAGGGACAGCTGCGTTATAGGTGCAAGGGACGACAAATTTTAATAATATGGAAGACCTACGACCACGTAAATTGCCTTATTACAAATCGTTAAGATGCAAAATTGTCTTAGAACACCATTATTTTTGGAACCGAGAAGAGTCACCTAGAATTAAATCGTTTATTCCTTGGCTGAATAAATTTATTTTTCAAAAAAAAAAAATAATAGAGAATTCACTCAGATTTCCTTTTTTAAATATAAAATAAATATTTTCACGCCATTCCCAACACGGGGACAGACACAGGTCTAGACAATTAAGTCGTTTTGAGCCACCTTCCACAGAAGATTTTCACAGTGGTAGAGCCACGCATCAGCTTTTGTTGCATGAATGGGTCGGCCTCTATTTTCTATAAAAAAAAAAGATATTTTTGGGACGACGTAACAGGTGGTGAGCCCGTCGCCGTCTTTATGTCCAAGCCAACGATATAATTCGTACATACATTTTTTGAAAATCCCATTGCTACGAGCTTGCCACCTGGGGATCGAACTCGGATCCCTTGACTCAAAATTCAGACCACCAAACCACTCGGCTATCGTGACTCACCTTAACCTGATCCTAATTTACAATAAACAATATAATCACATATAAAATCGTCTATTCTACAAATTTCAAAGACTGTAACAAAATTGTCGCAGTAACGTATGAATTCTATAGTTTCATCAATAATGCTGCAACGTACGTCGAGACGTGTCTGCAATATCAAGTAACATGTCCCAAATGTATCTGTAGAGGGGATGCTGGGGAGATGGGAGCTGCTGGCCAAGCTGCTTAGACACTCGTATTATATACAACGAACACACGTACGAGTCATAGTATCTGTCTATTACAGTTACACTTGTCAGTGCTGTAACATCTTTAGGCTTCTACTTCTTCTTCTTTACAGACTATCAAGAGTCTACTGCTGTATATAGGCCTCCTCCAAAGCTTTCTACAACGAACGGTCCCCAGCCACCGGTATTCATCGATTTCCTGCAACATCTTGCAAGTCATCATTCCATCTCGTTGGGGGTCGTCGTACACTGTGTTTGCCCATATAAGGTTGCCACTCGAGAACTTGGGTATGGCAGTGGCGTAAGAGAATCTGCCATCCCATCTCATCCTGTTGGTGTCGTAAAGGTCGACAGAGGGTTTTATAGGTATCAGAAGATGGGCAGCAGCATCTTCCTGCATAACAACTTAAAAAAAAACTGCGCAAGTAAAAGAACGCAAATAAAATAAAGATGGCGTTAGTATGTTTGTAAAGAATAATATTTTGCCTTAAACTCACATTTAAATTATCAAGTTTAACAAATTGTTTTCGAAACTTATTTTTTTGTTTATATATTATAATTTATATATTGGCCCTTTGATTATTTCTTGCTTTATTAAATTACCTGCCTCGATACGATGGAGGCCATGGGTAAATATTTTGCTTGAGGTAATTGATTTTTTTAAATCTTAATTTATTTAATATCAAAAAGCGGAACATGTACTTTTATTCCTAAAAGTTCACATACATGCATATTTCTTGCTTTACATAAACTATCTAAAATAATTTATATGAAATTATACATAACAGGAAAGGAAAGGATCGGATATGTCTGAAGATTAATTTGCACCAACGCTTCAGGCTCTTTAATATATCCTCTGTAGATGACAGGTTCTAGACGTGATCGGTAGACGTCGTAATAATTAAAGTTGGGAGCATCCAGTACCTATTTCAAAACTTTTAATTTCAATTTAATCCCAATGTGATATGATATTTTTTCAGTATTAGTCATAATTATAGGGATATTTCTTACCGCATTGAGAGACTATGGGTATGCGATGAGGTAGCCAGAGGGAACAGAGCACCAAATTTCATTCCTTGTACTTTAGCTTCTTTCAAATTCATCATTTCCTTATACACCCACGTCTTGATATTCCAGTACTATTAAACCTCTCTTCTTTGCAAATTGAGCAATTTGTCTCACGTCTTCGAAAGTTATTATCGGTCTACCTTACTCGTCAATCCGCTGAATTGCAGATTCTAAGCCTGAATACCAGAATAAAACGGCAACGCATCTGCTATTCCTCCGGTATTGCAGGTGTTCATGGGCGGTGGTAATCACTTACCATCACGTGAGCCACCTGCTTGTTTACCTCCCTATTCTATAAAAAAAATATGTAAGTACAGCAATAGTGTTTCTGATCTATACACTTATTGCATTACATTTATCGCACATCGTAGTTTAATCTAATGTAACTAATTCTATGATAGACATGTTACTACTTATAAGGACTGACTATACTATAATTATCAATAACAATACTGACATTGTAGGTTATACATTTTGTACAAAACGCACTTTTCCTTTTTAATAATTTTTAATGTGAATATGTTTGTATACCGTCGTGGGCTAAGGATAGATCATGAGGGGCTCTCACCGATTAAAATTCCACGTTATTCCACCATCTCATAACACACTTTACTGCACACCGGGACCCCACCAGCACTTGCGGCGCACGCCACACTACCGATATAAATGCAGCCCTTTCTCGTGAGGAGGGGATTATATGAATTGCCATTGTTGTGTGACAAATTGTAATAATAATATGATATTCATCATGTAATAATAAGTGGCAAAACTGTATTTTCTAGTTTGTCTAACTGTATTAAATTAGGGTAAAAAATGGGACAATTACGAGTTGAACTCGCGTGAAGAGCGTTCCACACTATGCTACAAGAGGTTTATCGTGTTATTTTAAGATTATGGACTTCATATTGGTTTTTCCGTAATAAATAAATAAATAACTAATTACCTTTATACTAACTGGGTTTCTTTTACTTTATGTTCAGTTATTTTGGAGTAAAGGGGAGGGAGGGGGGTAGGGAGAGTCAAATTACAACATGTTTGACCCCTAAAAGTGACTCCCTGATTCTCATTTCGTGTTTGGGTCAAATTGATCAATTGAATTTTTGTGAGCTTTGATTGATGATATTCTTTATCAATATATTTATTTTAAATTCACTATGGCATGTTTGTGAATTTGTTGTAAACAATATACTCAGCCGATACATACCCTGATAGACCCGTCAAGTGAAACCGGTCGATTCAAATACATAGTAAAAGTAAATGTTTAAAATTGTGGAACAATGAATTTAAACGACATGCAGTTTCATCAAAACACACATCTAATCGCACGTATTAATTATATAATATATAAATTCGCCAGAGGATAGAGAATGATCGCAATGCGACATGTTTGTCTCAGAATATTGTTATGCTGAGGCATGTGAATTCAGTAAGTCCACAGGGGACGAGACTGACATCCGCTGTCATAATAACAGGAGACCTATGCGTTCCAGTGGGAAATAAGAAAGTTGATATTATTATATACTGTACAATACACTTATAAAAGTCACGATAGCCGAGTGGTTGGGTGGTCGGAATTTTAAGTCAAGAGCCCCGAGTTCGATCCCCAGGTGGCAGGCTCGTAGCAATGGGTTTTTTAAAAACTTATGTACGAATTATATCGTTGGCTTGGACATAAAGACGGTAACGGGCTCTCCACCTGTCACGTTGTCCCGAAAATGTATCTTACCTAGACTAGACCTCTGTCTAACCCTGTATTGGGAATTGAGTGAAGATATTTATTTATATTTTACAAAACACTTATCTTTGTTCAAGAGAAATTGATGTAAGGCACCGTAACCAATTAAACCTTATCATGAAGGGTCAAAAAGCAAGATCTAGGTGAAACTCACTTTCGTTTTAAAAAAAAAAAAACTTTGTAATATTTTGAAAGTGATTTTTAAAAACTAGACTAATAGGTGGGATGAAAAGACTCGAGGAAAGTTAGAAGGCCAACACTGTAGTGCTTCAACTAAATCCTCTACCCAACTGGCGTCGTTAGCTTTAAAAGCGTTTTTAGCGTGGAAGTTTAAATTTTTACTGCATCTCATTTATATTTCATAATTTTATTTGAAAGGACAAATATTTTATTAAATAGAAATACGTTAATATTATACAGAGGAATTTTGAAGTAAATACATATTTAGATATTGTACTCTCTTATTTTTATTACTTGACTAGGCTTAAAAGTTCTTGTTAAGTAATTGTAAATACTTAACAAGAATTTACCACAACGACGCTTGGCAAGCGGATTGGCGATCATAGTATCACACACCCTAAATGATGCTACACTATGTTTAAATCACCATAAACATACTACTAAAACGGTCTTATAGTCCACTCTTGGACATATGCCCGTAATGAGGAATTGCCATAATCGCCACGCATGGGAGAAGATTGGCGATCAAACACTTTAGACGTCGCTGCTCGTCACGGGTTGCTTATTTTTAGTCTGGTGTGTTTTGAGACAGTCATTTTGCCATTTATCGGTAGCCATCACAGTTTTGGCGGTTTTTGCTAAGTTACCTTTACGACATCGATAAGAAGAATGGAGAATATTCTTAACCGATAACCACAGACTAGTGGTTCGGTACAAATTTATAAAATTACAGGATATTAAATCAAAGAGAAAAAAATGTTCTTAAAATTTCAACTGACACGGGCGGGATTAGTACCCGCGACCTTTGCCGAACTGTGGTAACGCCCTCACCTCTTAATAACAAAAAGTTCAGCATACCTTATGTGCTTTAAAATCAATAAAAATTGCGTACTAAATCATATGATGTTTATATGCGCAGTGTAGTCTAAGTCAGAGGCAAATGTTCAAACATAACAAAGATACATTATTATTCCTTTGCATTCTGAAAATTTTAACAAACATACCACGTAGTAAAATAAAACAACGTTAAAGCTAATTCAATCGCATTAAAATTCAAATGGAATCAGAACAACCCGTGTCCCTATTAATGTGTTATCTGCTAACGTGCATTATATAGAGGCTTATGAAAATGTAAGGGATACCATTGAAAAAACTAGGCCAATCCAACTAAATAATGTTTCGGTGAAACCATTACAGCGGAGATTTGCACAGCTCGGCCGGTGGTAGCTTGATTAAATTAAATTACCCTGTTCCTCCCTGCTAACTATGATAATACGAAGAGCCAGAGTAAAACGTATTAGCGACTCGCCTATGTTTAATGCAGGGATTAGACAATCTAGCTCTAAAACAGAGCTGCTAATGGCTTTAATTAATGGACCATATAAGAAAATCTCTTTGTGCAAACCAAAATAGCTTTCAGTGCTCATTGCTCTATGTTTACGAGAATCTTTTTTTTAGTTAAATACCTTTTTTCTTTAAAGCTTCAAATTATATTTGAGGCAAAGGAAAAGGGGGTAGACAGAGGTCGAGTCTAGACAATTAAGTCCCTTCGACCCACCTTTCACCGAATATATTTTCAGGACAACATGACAGGTGGTGAGCCCGTCGCCGCCTTTATGTCCAAGCCAACGATATTCGTACATAAGTTTTTGAAAAACCCATTGGTACGAGCCTACCAACTGGGGATCGAACTCGGGTCTATTGACTCGAAATTCCGACCACCCAACCACTCGGCTATCGTGACAGGCAAAGGAAAAGACATACAGATATGCATATTTAGCAAAAATTAATATACTTAATATTAAAAGAGGCGTACAAAACTACAACTTTTCGCAAATGTCCTCGTGCAATATGTAAATTGAATTTATAAAATGTAAATGATTACAGTAAAAAACAAGTTTACCGATACCATTTGTAGAAAAAAACATAAGCATTGCGATAATGCTTATCGCTATATATATATATATATATATATATATATATATATATGTATATATATATATGTATATATATATATATATATATATATATATATATATATATATATATATATATATATATATATATATATATATATATATATATATATATATATATATATATATATATATATATATATATATATATATATATATGCTTATGTAGGAGGTTCATAAGTATTATGATGATTATGACGACCCCCTCGAGATGGAGTGATGACTTGCAAAATGTTGCAGAAAGTCGATGGATGCAGGTGCCCGGAGACCGATAGTTGTGTAAAGCTTTGGGGGAGGCCTGTATTCAGCAATGGACTCTAGATAGGCTGTACTAAAGAAGAAGCTAATGCTATTTAACGAAAAGTGTTGTTACTCCTGAAGACACTCCGTTGAACACATTTATATTAGGAGCAACAGTTAATAAACATTGTGCAACAAATAAGATTTACAGAATTGGTAATATCTAAATGTTTGCGTGATCCCAAAATAAGCTCAAAAGGATTTAATCGTCTAGTCTTTTGGCTATTCTTATATTGAGAAATGAAATGTGTGAAGATATACGATAGCATATGGTCCCAATATTTTTCATGCACTTGTTTTTCCTAACTTTGTTAATCCTAAGAGTGCAATTTTATCGTCTCTCAATCTTATATCGCATGTACAACTGTACCCAATGAAATCATAAAATAGCACTTCGACTCCAATTTCATTTTCTAGTTACTTAGTTTTGAAAACATAAACCTATTGTGAAGGCATTCATGTTCATGTACATTTATAATAAGGTTTGAATTTGATTAAAAAAAACGCTATTTGGTAAAATATTTAATACAATTAAACTCAAATAACGTGACAGGTGGTAACCCTATCGCCATTTTAGTACCATATACATAGCAACATGCAGGAGCCGAGTGTAAACATTGATATTTGACTACCTCCGTGAAATAGTGGCATACACACCGGTTTTCATAGTGTCGCCAGCTCTGAGGCCTTAGGTTCGAATTCCAATTGGGACTATATAGAAAACACTTTTTACACATTTTCTCAGGTATGGTGTCTCTGGGTATTGGTGTAAAACCTTATAACGTAGATTTTTTTTATAGAAAAGAGAGGCAATCGAGCAGGTGGCTCACGTGATGGTAAGTGATTACCGCCGCCCATGAATACCCGCAATACCAGAGGCATAACAGATGCGTTGCGAGAGAGAGTGAGAGTTAGAGGTGCCCCCCCCCCTCCTCCAAGATTTGGAGGAGGGGAGTTTGTGGGCCTACGGTTACCTGCACTCACCAGACGAAACGCAGAAGTTTGTTAGACTTCTACTTCACGCCGGTATTCTGTGAGGTTGTAGTACTTCCCCGGTCGAGCGGGCCCATTCATGCAACAACAAAAGCTGATGTGTGGCTCTACCACTGTTAAATGGTAGATAGATGTCCACTGTAGATAGAGACAACATCACAAAGATTTCTCTGATCCCAATGTAATTATCTCAACCACTTGTATTATGGAATCAGACACATTAAAGGTACCACAAACATCCTGGCTCGAGAAAATACAGAAATAGTGGTTTTTTACATTGAACGGTCCGGGAATCCATCCCAGAACCTTCGAGAAAGCGACACTTTGAAAACTGGTGTATACACCACTCGTCCACTGAGGTTTTCAAGATATAATGTGTATTATAGATTACATTTAAAAAAAAGAAAGAGATTGATTCGAATTTATGCTTTCAAATTCTAAATAGTCAATAAGCTAAGTAAACAAACCAATTCTAAAGTAGATCGGTAAAAGAAAACGTCTAAATTTGAGTTACGCCGGTCTCCTTTGGCGCAGTTGGCGAGTGAATTTGAAATTCCTAAGACCCTCGGACTAGTGCTCTGTACTGCCGGTGCCTTGTAAATTTTAAATGAAAGTTTTATCTTGCAGATCGTCCCTCTAAAAGCAGCTAAGCTATCGAGAATGACTTGCTAGTAAATGCGGTAAAATGCGAAATTGCTAAGGGAATATTTAAAAGCTCGGAATGAAACTGCCACTTTGTCATGGTTGAATAAATAAAAAGTATTAGAAGAAAAACAAACATTTTCATCCAAAAAAGGTATGCGTACTTTATTTATTTATGTTATTCGACTTTCATTGGTCTATTTTTGGTGGTATTAGTAGTAAACCATTGGTATTACTTCGTTAATTGATTGGGTTTCGAACGTGAAAAAATGAGAATAAAAATAGGTCGAGCTTTATATTAACTACAGTTATTACTGCTACAAATAGTCATGGTAATATCGTCATAACGGCTTGTAACAGTCCAACACAGGATAATTTGCCATATCGCCATGATTAGCAAGCTGATTGGCGGTCGCAGTGCAACATTGCTACTAAGACGGAGCCGCTCATCACCGATCTGATTTACTTGGATCTTATTTTTCGATTTGCTTCTCCCGAGACTGATGGTAGCCAATTGCGTAATACAAAAAGTGAATAATATTTTTAAACAAACATCACACAAAATAGTACACATACATACAAATAGTACATACTTCAAAGATATACCAAAAACTTCTGTCTTAGCATCTTAACGGGCGTGAATATTATGACAAACAGTGCTTATAAGGGAGGGCTCTGTCTTGCTAAAAATTGTTGAGAGTCTGTCAAGTATATATTTATAACTTGTTACTATTTATACCACTAAGGTACATTACGCCCAGACACAAACGCCGGAGCGACATTTCATATAAAATTGTTTATCACGACAACTTGGAATATTTAAATGCAAAAATATTTCTAATATTGGAATCCCATAAGCATGCAGGAACGTGTTTCAGCGAGGGGCAGGTTACGATGAATAGTAATGCATGCACTTTCGTTATAGGAATATCTTATTCAGAAGCAGCCACAAAGGTTGCTCATCTGTAAATCCAGCAGCGTAGGTACTGCAAAGTGGATGTATATTGATATTCAAAGTAATGTAAATTATTTTACATATTACCGGACAAAATAGAATTTGCATAAAAAGTACTCATATTTATAAAACTGATTTGTTTACTTGCACAATTTTATAAAGTGTGGAGAATTGGCTTCTTAAGTAATTAGATGTTTTTGAGATGATGAGATTAATAGCAATTTATTCTAATTGAAATCCACGATAGCCGGGTGGTAGAGTGATCGGAATTTCCAGTCGAGAGACCCGTGTTCGATTCCCAGGTGGCAGGCTCGTACCAATGGGTTTTTCAAAAACTTATGTACGAATATCGTTGGCTTGGACATAAAGGCGGCGACGGGCTCACCACCTGTCACGTTGTCCCGAAAATATCTTCGGTGAAAGGTGGGTCGAAGGGACTTAAGACAGAAAAAAATATGTTGTATTTAATTACAAATAATTATAAAACCGCCGTGGCAACCTTTGTGGACAAATCGCGTACACTTCGGTTTCCATAGTATCGAGATCCCGGATTCAACTCCCGAGCGCGACAGTCTAAAAACCACTTTCTCAACACTTCTCAGGTTTAGGTGTTTATGATACCTTCGTTAATTTTATAACACAAGCGCTTTTATTTTTTGTTAGTCTATTATATTACATTATATTACAAAAAAAAAGGTATGAATGACACTGCCAGCACTTAATCTTCAGACATAAAACTTTACTTTAAACATTTACTTAAAATTTTTGAGTGAAACAATATTTAGCCTACTTCAGTACATTTTTATTCTTTCACTTATATGTAAAATTGGTATAGTTCATAATGACTAGTATCAGCAAACATAAAGATTAAGTAAAAAATAAAGATTATTTTTAATGTTAGATTATATCTCAATATCTAATATCAAGATATTTTAATCAAGAAAGAAAAGTTTCAAAATGGCTAATTTAAAAAAAAAAAGTCACAAAGATACCTTTGAAATAAGGCCCGAACGTCGTAAAACAAAGATTTCGGTCAACGCCCGTCGGCACTTTGAAGAAAGGGAACGTGATGAATTTTAAAATTGGAATATTAAAGCGTTCGTTTTATCGTTCGATATTCAAATTGATGAGCCAGCAACGAGTCTTATTCATAAGGCTGTAAATACTGAAAGTGGTTCATGAGACTGTTGAATTCGTTTTGCCTGCGAAAGAAATTGCTGCGTGCAACTCATTTGCGATTTACGTATTTTTTTTAAGAATTTTGTGGTATTCGTCGTTGCAAACACATATAGAAAATTTAATGAAAATTACACAAGCAATTTGATTTATGGCGCGTTGTTCCAATAAGAAAAACCGCTTCACAACATCTCAATCCTGATTTCTAGAGGCACCCTTATATTTATAAAAAAAATCTTATTCCCAATACTGGGGTAGACAGAGGTCTTAACCAATTAGGTTCTTTTCGACTCTCCTTTCACGGAAGATATTTTTCGGACTACATGACAGGTGGTGAGCCAGTCGCTGTCTTCAAACGATAAAAATCGTACATAAGTTTTGATTGATACGAGCCCACCAATGGCAGTTCCATGGAGATGGAACCCAGGTCACTTCACTCGAATTCCGTTCATCCGACCACTCGGCTATCGTGCCAGGCGGTGTACTGCTATATAATAGAAACATACTAACGTATAAAAATAAAATTAAAATTTTTCTTGTATATTACAAACAAAATCTGTACTTATAATTAAAAAATTAAGTGTTTGTAATTCCAAATCTGTATGACCAAATGTGTATGATGAATGCATGTACGGTACTTACTATAACATTTAGAGGTACAAACGTTTTTGCCATGTTTGTCTATATATAAAGATGTTAGCAATTTTTATGGGATTTATCTAATGGCTGCATCAGCGAAACTTAGCTAGGCTAATTAATTATAATTTGACTATTCGTTTAACTGATTTATTATGTTTCTTTCATCTCATAAGAGAGAAAGAAGCAACAAAAAATATAAATATTATAAATATTTAATTGGGTAGTCAGAGGTACTAAAGTAAGTCTAGCAAATAAATCTATACATTTCGTCTGGGTCACACCATATCGCAATGTAAAATAGCATCAGCGCCATCTAGTTTATTATAAGTAATTCTCGTGCCGCGTGTCGCTTACGACGAACTCCGGAACTATCTAACCGCTTTTAACGTTTTTTTTTAAATGTGTGTTTTGCTAGGGTGCCTAAGATAAATAATTTTTTACGAGTATTTTTGTTTATTCCAAAGTTGGACTACGTCTGCCAGGCCCGTTAATATTATGTATAGTTTTTTTTTACATAAGTGTATCTTTAAATTTTATTTAATGTAAAGAATTTGTATTTTTATATAAGATGCTCGTGGCTATTTGAATTTTGACTTGAGCAATTGTTTTTCGAATAATTTAAATAAGTTATTTCCTAAGGGCTAATTGGCAACAGCTACGTTTTCTTTTTATAGCAAAGGGAGGCAAACGAGCTAGTGGCACACGTGATGGTAAGTGATTACCGCCGCCTATGAACATCTGCAATACCGGAGGAATGCGATGCCGACCTTCGGAATAGTAGATACGTAGAATTTTATTACTATATATAATTGTTATAATTGGCTATATACTGTGGTTACTTTATTTAATTAAAACAAAATCAAGAAATACAATAAAATATAAATGAAAAAAATTAATTAAGTTAATTAATTCACGTCAAAAATTGTATTAATTCTGAATGTTTTTTTTTTTTCATAACAAGATTTTTTTCATAGATTCTGTAATAAAATTGAGTCGAAACACGTGTCGCGTAATTGTCGGTAGTGGCATATGTTACCTGTGTTGAGTGTAGTGCCCGAGTAGTGGTGATAGTCTGCGGAAGGGGCGAGGGGCAAGGGGCGCGGGGTGCACTTTCCTTCGAACCAGGTAACAAACGCCATTTATTTTTGCATGCGAAATTGTGTTTATGAATTAATTATTTCATTATTTAATTATAATATAAGAATGATCATAGTGGACCCTGTTGGGCATATCAAGTAAAAGAAAGGCGATTCCATATTTCAATTATACAATACTTTTTATTATATGTTTTATGAGTAAATATTAATTAGCATTATAAAATACTATAGAAATAATTATGTTATATTTAAATAAGACATTTTATGTATATTACTATTATTATTACTTTCATATAGATTTTTTTAATAAAACTAAGTTGTTATTTATATATTTATTACTCTATCTGTTAAATATTTATTAACACTTATAGCGTTTATTACTAAGTAGATTTTTTAATTTCTTCATTAAAATATAGTTGTTTATTTAATTTTGCAATTATTCAAGTAGTTTATCATATATTTTGATTCCCATAACAAGGGGACAGGGTGTTTATTTTATTTATTTATATGCTTTATTGTATACCACAAAGAAAATAAATAAAAGTTACAAAAGAGAAGAAAGTCTTATGGGTAAATACAAAAAGGCGGTCTTATCGCTAAAGAGCGATCTCTTTCAGACAACTTTAAGGCTAAGGAAAATTGTATTATTGAACATAGGTAGGTGGTCCAAACAATAGACATACATACTAATATCTAAATAAACTAAACCTATATATAATATTATTACAACAATAATACACTAATATATACGAATAAACATGTTATATAATAGACATACTTACAACTAGATAAAAAATATAGATACGTATAATACATATAATATAAATAATAAATAACATAATATAAATGGAAGGAAAAAATAAAAACAAATGTCATCAGAGAGTTAACATAGGGACAAATAGTGATTTTTAACCTCAGTCTTAAATTTTTCTAATGTTTTTGCTCGATGGATATGCGGAGGAAGCTCATTCTATAAACAAATGGCTTTCACCGTAAAGGAATGCTTAAAATAGCTGGTTCTGTAACATGAGGAGTGAGAATAAATTCTCCTGCAGATCGTAAAACTCTATCTGGTTCGTCATGACCAAGAAACTTAAAGTTGCTCTTTAAGTAACTTGGTGTCGTAGGATTGAACAATACACAGTACAGAAGAGATACAGTGTGCAGATTCCGGCGAAGGCGAATGGGTAACGACTTGAGCTTTCTACGAAAGTCGGAGACATAGTCATACTTGCGTAGACCAAAAATAAACCTAATAGCTAAATTTTGAATTCGCTCAAGCTTGTTTAGTTGAACTTCGGTTAAGTCAAGATAGCATGCGTCAGCATAATCGAGAATGGAAAGGAGTAAGGATTGTGCTAACATAATTTTAGTAGGAATGGGGAGAAAAGAACGTAAGCGCCGCAAAGAAGCAATGGCAGCAAATGATTTCCTGCTAACTTCCTTTAACTGATGACACCACGAGAAAGTATTATCAAAGGGTGTATTTATTGTTAAGTGTAAGGTTAGAAAATTAATCATTTGATTTGCGTAATGTGTAGTTGATGTGTGGTTTCGTACATATATATATATATATATATATATATATATATATATATATATATATATATATATATATATATATATATATATATATATATAAATAAGGTATACCTGCTCAGTAGTTGAAATTATTGTAATATCTACTCGATTTTAGGCAAATAAATTATATTGTTCAAGACTGAATGACTATCGATACAGTCAGGCAATTTACATCGAAATGGTGCCGAGAATTTAATTAATTTTACTTACATTTACATTCGAAGAGCAGAACTGAAACCCGGGGCTATGTTGACCAAGTAATCAGACGATCGCTTTGAAACAGAAAGGTTGGAGCCATCCAATCAGTGAGAGCTTACGAGGTTTAAAAAAAATCCAGATCTCCGGCACGGAAAACGTTGAATTATTTGTCTTGGTGTGTGTTTTGTGAATGAACTATTCGAGTTCGCAGAAAATATTTGCTTTGTTTTCGGATTCTTTGTGACTTTGTGCCTTATTGTGTGCTGCGAAAGAAATTTTTTGTAGTTATAAAAATATATAAAAAAAAATTTCTTTTTTTTAGTGTAGAAAGTCGTAATTAGGTAGTGATTATAGTAATATATATTTTGATGAATATTTAAGAGACACCAAAAAGTTATGGTTATAAAATTATTAAAAATATTTAAAGACGGCCAAAGAATGTGGTTTTGTTACAAAAAAGAAAAAAAAATTATAGGACCACGTGACAGGTGGTTAACCCGTCGCCGTCTGTATGTCCAAGTCCACGATATAAATCGTAAATAACTGTGGAGAAAACTCATTTGTATGACCATCCTACCAACTAGAATCGAACTCAGGTCTCATGACTCGAATTCCGATCATCTAACCACTCCGCTTTCGTGACTTTTTAAATTTCCCTTTAATTTAATATAATAACTTCAAATGATGATAATAACTTTAAATGCAATTTTACAACCTATGTATATAAGATCAGAGCTCTATAACGGACCACAAAGACTCAGAATTGAGGTTCAATTATTAATTCTCTCATACCGGTATCATGACAACGATGTAACGCATCTAAGAGAAGTGTGCAAATGTCAACTCGTCCTAAACCAGTTTGAAGCAGATTTACTCTCCGATTCTCTCAAACATGAAAGGAAGTTTGTCCCTAGACGAAATAGAAGAATTGTTAATGAAGTTAAATGAGGATTTATAATTAATTAGGGAAGGGTCAAGAGTACTCGGATACCCATACGTGTGTGTATGAAGAAAATGATAAATTTTAAAGAAGAGAAAGAGCTATGTGTGGGTTGTGACACTTGGTGATCTGTTCTCTCTAGCTACCCTGAGACTGTGTGTAAAGATAAGTATGTTTATTATATGAGTTTTCGATATCTTCATAATAGAAAATTTAAATAATTATATGATATTTTAAAAGTAACAGTGTATGTTGGCAAAGTTCTCATTCTTATTCGAAAATACTGCAGTAAATTATTATAGGTTAGTTGGGAGTGGAGCACAACCTATAACCCCGCCTTTGGAGTTATAGGTTGTGGCTTCGAATCCCGCTATACAATAAACATTTGTGTGATGAATATGAATATTTGTACTCGAATCATTGATGTTTACATGTATATATGTAAAATAAATATGTAAGTAATGTAACGTTGCATCTCAATGCATTAACAATAACTTAATGTATTATTGCATTGTTATTATCCTTGTCACTATTTATTTATAAGAATCAAAATAACAAGTAATATAATATTAATAATAGACATTAATTCAAGTAGTCCATACGCAGTCATGGACCCCAAATTCGGAAACCCTCGGCAAACCTCGGAAGCGCGAATGCTTCCCCCTTCGTGCCATTGTAAACGGCTAATGTTTCTGCGCGAATTCTCCTGTGAGCTACTACAAAGGAACTACCGCACCACCTTCAATTAAAAGTCTTATTACGATATAAATTACATTTATGAAGATATAATAAATTATACCGTTAGCTTGGACATTAAGACAGCGATAGAAACACCAGCAGTCACATTGTCTCCAGTAAGCTTGTGAAAGGTGGGTCGGAAGAACTTCATTGTCTAGACCACTACTCCAATATTGCGTTAAGACATAAAAAATTTCAGAAGGGCAACAGATGAATATGATGATGAATCTATTTGAACTATTTTTTTTTATTTCAGTTTAAACTCGAATGTAAGTTGAGAAATGTTTTTCCTGAATAATAATAAATTCTACAAGCTGTGCTTTTATAACTTTTAATCTTCAATAATAAAGGTTTGATAAATGGCCTTATCATTAAAATTGATAAGGGCGTGCTTCGATGGTTTGGGCACGTTGAGCGAATGAAGACCGAATAGTGAAGAAAATATATAGCGCGAAGGTTAATATTAAAAGAGGTCGAGGTAGGCCGAGACTAATTTTCGAAGACCATGTGAGCAAATTGCTCGATGAGGGGAGGGTCAAGAGTACTCGGATACCTTGACGTGCATGTATGAAGATGATGATGAATCTGAAAGAAGCGAAAGAGGTATGTAAGGAGCGTGACACTTTGCGATCTGTTCTCTCTGGCCACCTCGTCAGGGACTGTGCGTGAAAATAAGTAATTAAGTAAGTAATCTTCAATAATTTCGTCACTTTGCTTCATGACTGTTTTATATTTAATACTTTCATGCTTGAGGACTATCGCTATTTCCTAATCATGATATTCTATTTCGAAATTAAGCTGTGCAGAACTTTTAGCTGGTCCGGTAGTTACGACGTTCAATTCAAAGGAAATACGACCGGAACCAAATTTACTGCTCTCTAACTATCTCTTAAGTAACAGATAGACAGCCGTTTACCTAACGAAATACTGCTTTGTATCTTGGGTGTTCATTTGCCTTTGACCGTTAAGCTCTAAATTTCGATCTAAAAGCTTAACGGTAATTTTCGTAATTTAGTTATTTATTACAAGTATTATTCCAATTGCATTACATTCACATTTTGTCTGTAGGGGCTCCCAAATAAATGTAGTAAGTATAAATTTTTGCTTGTTTGGCTTTTTCTTCTAAATTATTTCGAAATATTATTGTTCTTCTATTATATTATATTGCGGCGTTACCTTGGCCGACCGAAAACGTAATGAAGAGATTCGCATTATGGCAGGTTTGACAGATGACCATAATCACTAAAATTGTTAAGGGCGTGATTCGATTGTTTGGGCATGTTGAGCGAATAAGTGAAGACCATGTGAGTAAACTGTTCGAAGAGGGGAGGATCAAGAGTACTCGGAAACGTAGAGGTGCATCTATGAAGAAAATGATGAATCTGAAAGAAGCGAAAGAGGTATGTAAGGATCGTGACACTTGGCGATCTGCTCTCTCAGGCTACCCCATTAAGGACCGCGTGAAGAAAAGTAAGTACCACTATAGTTAATTGAAACTATTATATTTTCAATAGGTATTTATACTCTACACAATTCGAAGTAAATCAGACCGCTTTGTTGTGTTAATATTTGATTGCAAGGGTTGTAAGTCGATCGAAGTTAGCTTATTCCAAACATCTCTCAGTACTGTTATTTGTAGGTAATGTCAATCAATGTAAATCTTGATAAGTTATTGAAAGACCTCAGTAATAAAAGTAGATTTTATCTCGGTAATGTTGTTAAAAACTTTCCACGATGATTATTATAATTAGGTCCTCACGCATAGTCCCTAACGGGGTAGCCAGTGGTAACAAACCGCCAGGTGTCACGATCCCTACGTACGCATGTCTAGGTCTCCGTGTAATTCGACGCTCTCCACTTAGAGCAATTTTATTTACGTGATCTTCTAATGGTACCTTGATCCCATTTATATACTAAAATAAATAAATATAAATAAACTTATTCACGCAATTCCCAACACAGGGGTAGACAGAGGTCTACATATCTATCGGTTGCCATAACGATATTCTGGGCTGTTTCCCTTTGTTGTCTCTTACGACACCCACGGAAAGAAAGGGAGTGGCAATATTCTTACACCGTTACCACACGATATATTTGATTACTTATCTAAGTAGGTGCTTATCACCATGACTCAGTAGATTCTGCTTTGGGACTGGGTGACGTGTTTTAATCTCAAAATATATTATTATTATAGTTTTAATACTTTTTATTAACTGTTTATATATTCTTATAAGCTAAAAGTTTTACTCAATGTAATTTAGGGCTGATAGACTTTTCCAACCTAATCAATCATTAATAGATTAAAGCTTATTACTAAACGGCCTGTAAAACTTAATTGCGTCGATGCCAAAAACAGCCACATATAAAGAAAGTGATTCAAAATTTCAACTGATGCGTGTAGGACACGGAAAGTCAAGCAAAGTTAAGACAAAGTTCGCGGGTTCGAATCCCGCCCGTGTCAGTTTTAATTTTAAAAAGTTATTCTCTTTAATTTAATTCTATATAAAACATGGCTTTGGAAGTATCATAAAATATAACATTTCATGTGCCTGTCTTATTTTGTTAACGAGAAAAAAATATATATACACAGTCAGGTCATAAGTATTGTCACACAGTAAAAACTTTTCTTTTAGAATGCTGGCCACAAAAAAGTTTATTGAATTCGAATTTCGAATTGTTCGTGAAAATAAAACTAAATACTTTTTAGAATTTTACTCATTTTTAAATATGGAGTGGACGCTTAAAGAAGACCGTGTTGCAGTTATTGCGTTGCATCGTTGCGGTTACGCGACAATTCAAGTTTTTGACATACTGAAAAATTTGAATATAACCAAAAGATTCGTACCATCAAACGATACAATGAAGACTCTAGTGTAAATGACTGGTCAAGAAGTGGTCGCCCTCGGTCTGTTAGGACTCCAGCAGTGATAAAAGCTAAGAAGGCTCGAATTCAAAGAAATCCCAAACGTAAGCAGAAATTGTTGGCCCTTCAGATGGGGTTAAGCAGAACCACAGTGAAAAGGTTGTTATATGAAGACTAAGGGCTTCGGGCATATCGAAGAAAAACAGGACATTGTTTGAATGCTCGTCTAATGCACATGAGACTGAAGAGATGCCGCGCTTTGTTAAAGCGGTACGCGGGAAAAAAATATCGGGAAATTCTTTTTTCGGATGAAAAATTTTTTACCATAGAAGAGAGCTACAACAAAAAAAATAATAAGGTGTACGCACACAGTAGTGAAGAAGCGAGCAATCGTATTCCGCGTGTCCAACGAGGTCATTTTCCATCCTCGCTCATTTAAGGAGTTTCTTATTGGGAATTAACACAGGTACATTTTTGCGAGAAAGGTGTAAAAACGAATGCAGTTGTGTATCAAAATACAGTCCTGACGAACCTTGTGGAACCTGTTTCTCAAACCATGTTCAATAACAGGCACTGGGTATTCCAACAAGATTCGGCGCCAGCTCATAGAGCGAAGAGCACACAAGACTGGCTGGCGTGAAATCGACTTCATCAGGCACGAAGACTGGCCCTTCTCCAGTCCAGAATTGAATCCGTTAGATTACAAGATATGGCAACACTTGGAGGAAAAGACGTGTTCAAAGCCTCATCCCAATTTGGATCTTGTTTTAATTATTTAATCTTGTTTTAATTATTTTAGGTTAAACATGTGACAGAATTTATGACCTGACTAGGTATATAGGAATAATAGGGCTAATATAATTTGTATATGCTTGTTGATACTGCCCGTTTTAAAACTGAAACAAGTTAAACCAATTTTGACTTCAAATTCAATTTCGCTTGCAACACCGGTGGTTTAGTTAAATGAGTTTTGGTCGTCAATTGTTACAAAGTTAAACAGATTTCTCAACACTCGAGTCACACGTGTAGTATTTACTATGTTGTTATTTTCTGTACGTTTATTTCGAAGTTAGTTGAAAAAAATATGTTATTGTTTAAGTATTTATATTATTATTATTATTTTTATTGAAAATATACATTATATTTTAACCCGTACATATATTATTCATTAATAATGTTTGCCATTCGGTTACGGCGTGAGTGTATACCATACCGTTTCTTCCCATAGACTTCTTATCGCGGCTGTCTTATTCGGCTGGTCACGGGACAATTTTCTCGAAAACTACCTAATGGCTTATATTAATATGACATAGTATTGGACATGTGTAAAAATAAATATCTTTACGCAATTCCCAATACAGGGGTAGACAGAGGTCTAGTCTAGACAATTAAGTCCCTTCGACCCACCTTCCACCGAAGATATTTTCGGGACAACGTGACAGGTGGTGAGCCCGTCGCCGCCTTTATGTCCAAGCCAACGATAAATTCGTACATAAGTTTTTGAAAACCCATTGGAACAAGCCTGCCACCTGTGATCGTAAATTGGTCTCTCAACCGAAAATTCCGACCACCTAACCACTCGGCTATCGTGTAATTTATGTATATAAATTTATTATATATATATATATTACAGCAATTCCCAATACAGGGGTAGACAGAGGTCTACATATCTATCGGTTGCCATAACGATATTCTGGGCTGTTTCCCTTTGTTGTCTCTTACGACACCCACGGAAAGAAAGGGAGTGGCAATATTCTTACACCGTTACCACACGATATATTTGATTACTTATCTAAGTAGGTGCTTATCACCATGACTCAGTAGATTCTGCTTTGGGACTGGGTGACGTGTTTTAATCTCAAAATATATTATTATTATTTTTATTGAAAATATACATTATATTTTAACCCGTACATATATTATTCATTAATAATGTTTGCCATTCGGTTACGGCGTGAGTGTATACCATACCGTTTCTTCCCATAGACTTCTTATCGCGGCTGTCTTATTCGGCTGGTCACGGGACAATTTTCTCGAAAACTACCTAATGGCTTATATTAATATGACATAGTATTGGACATGTGTAAAATAAATATCTTTACGCAATTCCCAATACAGGGGTAGACAGAGGTCTAGTCTAGACAATTAAGTCCCTTCGACCCACCTTCCACCGAAGATATTTTCGGGACAACGTGACAGGTGGTGAGCCCGTCGCCGCCTTTATGTCCAAGCCAACGATAAATTCGTACATAAGTTTTTGAAAACCCATTGAACAAGCCTGCCACCTGGGGATCGTACTGGTCTCTCAACTCGAAATTCCGACCACCTAACCACTCGGCTATCGTAATTTATGTATATAAATTTATTATATATATATATATATATATATATATATATATATATATATATATATATATATATATATATATATATATATATATATATATATATATATATATATATATATATATATATATATATATATATATATATATATATATATATATATATATATATATATATATATATATATATATATATATATATATATATCTTCACGCAATTCCCAATACAGGGGTAGACAGAAACCTAGTCTAGCCAATTAAGTCTCTTCGACCCATCTTCTTGGTACGAGCCTGCCACCTGTGGATTGAACCGACTGACTACCACGGATCTCTTGACTCGAAATTCTGGCCACTCAACCACACGGCTATCGTGACTTTTATTGGACATGTGTGAGTTTATAAAAAATAAATAAAATATTGTTTTGTTGTATTGTGATTATAGAATACCTGTATTAGTGAGTTTTTAATTATTCACGAGAGGACTAGCTCTCGTGAATAATTTCATTGGGAGGTCACTTTTATAGACAATTATCGTTAGTTTGGACATAAAGACGGCGACGGGCTCACCATCTGTCCTGTTGTGCCAAAATACCTTCGGTGGAAGGTGGATAAATAATTTAATTGTCTAGAATAGACCTCTGTCTACCCTGTATTAGGAATGGCGTGAAAGTATATATATATATATACATATATATATATACATATATATATATATGTATATATATATATATGTATATATATATATATGTATATATATATATATGTATATATATATATATATGTATATATATATATGTATATATATATATATATATATATATGTATATATATATATATACATATATATATATATATACATATATATATATATACATATATATATATATCTTCACGCAATTCCCAATACAGGGGTAGACAGAAACCTAGTCTAGCCAATTAAGTCTCTTCGACCCATCTTCTTGGTACGAGCCTGCCACCTGTGGATTGAACCGACTGACTACCACGGATCTCTTGACTCGAAATTCTGGCCACTCAACCACACGGCTATCGTGACTTTTATTGGACATGTGTGAGTTTATAAAAAATAAATAAAATATTGTTTTGTTGTATTGTGATTATAGAATACCTGTATTAGTGAGTTTTTAATTATTTTAGGTTAAACATGTGACAGAATTTATGACCTGACTAGGTATATAGGAATAATAGGGCTAATATAATTTGTATATGCTTGTTGATACTGCCCGTTTTAAAACTGAAACAAGTTAAACCAATTTTGACTTCAAATTCAATTTCGCTTGCAACACCGGTGGTTTAGTTAAATGAGTTTTGGTCGTCAATTGTTACAAAGTTAAACAGATTTCTCAACACTCGAGTCACACGTGTAGTATTTACTATGTTGTTATTTTCTGTACGTTTATTTCGAAGTTAGTTGAAAAAAATATGTTATTGTTTAAGTATTTATATTATTATTATTATTTTTATTGAAAATTTGAATATAACCAAAAGATTCGTACCATCAAACGATACAATGAAGACTCTAGTGTAAATGACTGGTCAAGAAGTGGTCGCTCTCGGTCTGTTAGGACTCCAGCAGTGATAAAAGCTAAGAAGGCTCGAATTCAAAGAAATCCCAAACGTAAGCAGAAATTGTTGGCCCTTCAGATGGGGTTAAGCAGAACCACAGTGAAAAGGTTGTTATATGAAGACTAAGGGCTTCGGGCATATCGAAGAAAAACAGGACATTGTTTGAATGCTCGTCTATTGCACATGAGACTGAAGAGATGCCGCGCTTTGTTAAAGCGGTACGCGGGAAAAAAATATCGGGAAATTCTTTTTTCGGATGAAAAATTTTTTACCATAGAAGAGAGCTACAACAAAAAAAATAATAAGGTGTACGCACACAGTAGTGAAGAAGCGAGCAATCGTATTCCGCGTGTCCAACGAGGTCATTTTCCATCCTCGCTCATTTAAGGAGTTTCTTATTGGGAATTAACACAGGTACATTTTTGCGAGAAAGGTGTAAAAACGAATGCAGTTGTGTATCAAAATACAGTCCTGACGAACCTTGTGGAACCTGTTTCTCAAACCATGTTCAATAACAGGCACTGGGTATTCCAACAAGATTCGGCGCCAGCTCATAGAGCGAAGAGCACACAAGACTGGCTGGCGTGAAATCGACTTCATCAGGCACGAAGACTGGCCCTTCTCCAGTCCAGAATTGAATCCGTTAGATTACAAGATATGGCAACACTTGGAGGAAAAGACGTGTTCAAAGCCTCATCCCAATTTGGATCTTGTTTTAATTATTTAATCTTGTTTTAATTATTTTAGGTTAAACATGTGACAGAATTTATGACCTGACTAGGTATATAGGAATAATAGGGCTAATATAATTTGTATATGCTTGTTGATACTGCCCGTTTTAAAACTGAAACAAGTTAAACCAATTTTGACTTCAAATTCAATTTCGCTTGCAACACCGGTGGTTTAGTTAAATGAGTTTTGGTCGTCAATTGTTACAAAGTTAAACAGATTTCTCAACACTCGAGTCACACGTGTAGTATTTACTATGTTGTTATTTTCTGTACGTTTATTTCGAAGTTAGTTGAAAAAATATGTTATTGTTTAAGTATTTATATTATTATTATTATTATTATTATTTTTATTGAAAATATACATTATATTTTAACCCGTACATATATTATTCATTAATAATGTTTGCCATTCGGTTACGGCGTGAGTGTATACCATACCGTTTCTTCCCATAGACTTCTTATCGCGGCTGTCTTATTCGGCTGGTCACGGGACAATTTTCTCGAAAACTACCTAATGGCTTATATTAATATGACATAGTATTGGACATGTGTAAAAATAAATATCTTTACGCAATTCCCAATACAGGGGTAGACAGAGGTCTAGTCTAGACAATTAAGTCCCTTCGACCCACCTTCCACCGAAGATATTTTCGGGACAACGTGACAGGTGGTGAGCCCGTCGCCGCCTTTATGTCCAAGCCAACGATAAATTCGTACATAAGTTTTTGAAAAACCCATTGGAACAAGCCTGCCACCTGGGGATCGTACTCGGGTCTCTCAACTCGAAATTCCGACCACCTAACCACTCGGCTATCGTAATTTATGTATATAAATTTATTATATATATATATATATATATATATATATATATATATATATATATATATATATATATATGTATATATATATATATATATATATATATATATATATATATATATATATATATATATATATATATATATATATACATATATATATATATATGTATATATATATATATATATACATATATATATATATATATATATATATATATATATATATCTTCACGCAATTCCCAATACAGGGGTAGACAGAAACCTAGTCTAGCCAATTAAGTCTCTTCGACCCATCTTCTTGGTACGAGCCTGCCACCTGTGGATTGAACCGACTGACTACCACGGATCTCTTGACTCGAAATTCTGGCCACTCAACCACACGGCTATCGTGACTTTTATTGGACATGTGTGAGTTTATAAAAAATAAATAAAATATTGTTTTGTTGTATTGTGATTATAGAATACCTGTATTAGTGAGTTTTTAATTATTCACGAGAGGTCACTTTTATAGACAATTATCGTTAGTTTGGACATAAAGACGGCGACGGGCTCACCATCTGTCCTGTTGTGCCAAAATACCTTCGGTGGAAGGTGGATAAATAATTTAATTGTCTAGAATAGACCTCTGTCTACCCTGTATTAGGAATGGCGTGAAAGTATATATATAAGTTAAAAACATTATTACAAATAGTTATAAAGTTAAACAGATTTCTCAACACTCGAGTCACACGTGTAGTATTTACTATGTTGTTATTTTCTGTACGTTTATTTCGAAGTTAGTTGAAAAAAATATGTTATTGTTTAAGTATTTATATTATTATTATTATTATTTTTATTGAAAATATACATTATATTTTAACCCGTACATATATTATTCATTAATAATGTTTGCCATTCGGTTACGGCGTGAGTGTATACCATACCGTTTCTTCCCATAGACTTCTTATCGCGGCTGTCTTATTCGGCTGGTCACGGGACAATTTTCTCGAAAACTACCTAATGGCTTATATTAATATGACATAGTATTGGACATGTGTGAGTTTATAAAAATAAATAAAATATTGTTTTGTTGTATTGTGATTATAGAATACCTGTATTAGTGAGTTTTTAATTATTCACGAGAGGACTAGCTCTCGTGAATAATTTCATTGGGAGGTCACTTTTATAGACAATTATCGTTAGTTTGGACATAAAGACGGCGACGGGCTCACCATCTGTCCTGTTGTGCCAAAATACCTTCGGTGGAAGGTGGATAAATAATTTAATTGTCTAGAATAGACCTCTGTCTACCCTGTATTAGGAATGGCGTGAAAGTATATATATAAGTTAAAAAACATTATTACAAATAGTTATAGCTAAAGGTTCCGTGAGTTTCACGGCTAGAATTCAAACAGCATTAAACCGCAAAGGTGTTATAGGAGTTACGCGGATAATTACACACAAGTGGTTCCCTCGGAATTCCCCTTTTCGGTTACGGCATCTGTTTTAACAATGCGAAACATTTAAACTCTTAGGCGCGCAATGCATTTGGAACGATCTCCTGCAAATCCTTCGGATTCATTTCGGTTTGCTAGCGGCGGGAAATGAATATTTCGCGAACTTTCGCAATGGAATTGCTGAGTTAATGATATTCTTAATGTAATGACTTCTTGGATTATAACTTCTTGCACAGTCGTTATACTAAATATGTCACGCATATTGATATTTAAAAACAAAAGTACCGTTAGAATATGTTTTCTGTTAAATTAACCAGTTTCCTGATGACCTCGCGACCTATTTTCATGGTATCACTAGCTCGGAGGTCCCGGGTTCGGTTTCCGGTTTACGGTGTAGAAAACCAGTTTTTCTATTTTCTCGGGTCTGCGTGTTTGTAGTACCGATTTAATAACATAAAGTTTTAGAAATTTAGTTCGGGATCAATGCTATTTATGTTGTCTCTATTTATCTATTTATATATATTATATTTCGAAAATGTTCCCATAGTGTTTATTATGTTTATATTAAGGGTTTCCGTGTTGAGACGGGGTAAGAATATACTTCTTTTAAATTACCCTTTCTCTCCATGAGTGTCGTAAGAGACGACTAAGGAAAAAACCTTAAAAGGCAACCGACAAGTGGTGGTATAATCTGAAGAAGTACCTAAAGAAAATTTAGTAGACCGGTAGCATGTTGCAACGTTAGGTGTGAAGTATCTGTAAATGTGATCGCCAATTCGCTTACCTGGCATGGCGATTGAGGCAAACCCTTCCGTGTGGGAGACACCTGCGTCCTTATGCTGATGATGTTGTGATGAAAATTTGTTACGATCCTATTCACTTTTAAACGAATCAATATTTAAATATTCTCATTTCATCAGATCTTTGTTATATTGTATTGTATATATCTTTATAAAACGTGAAATGTTCAAAAAAATTATGATTACTACTAATTTATTGATATTAATAGATTATTTATTTATGTCCATGATTATTATTTCTTAGTATTTTATGTATGAATATTTATCAATGTATATATAAATTAATCATTATATTGTACCATTAGCTTGGACTTTAAAAAGGTGCTAGGACCTTCCACCATTATCCCAAAAATAAGCTTCTATGAAAAAAGAGTCGAAAAGACTTCATTGTCTAGACGTCCACTTACCCCGTTACAAAAAAAAATTAAAAGAAATCACGCAATTTTATTGATTTTTAAAGCACATTTATGCTGAACGTTTATGTGATTAAATTAAAGATTTTTCTCTTTAATTTAATTAAAAGAAATTATTAAAACTACAACAGAGAGAGCGAACTCGAATCTATCAGTTCGAAAATAAATTTCCAGTTCATTACATAATAGTAACTTAAATTGTTCGATCTTTTGTAAAATTACAATAAAAACATGAAAATAACCAATGAATCAAGAATTAATCAAAACATACGTGATTACGTATTAATCAGTAGTCATTATTCAATAGCTATAATCCATTAAGTGTAAACGAACAAAGTTGTAACAAATTCGAACCGAACGAATCAGAGGTGATAGGGAGAGAACCCTTTTTAATGAAGGGATTTAAAGATTGTTTGTATAATCCCTTACGCTCGTACTTCCTAACTATTCTGACGCGGAAGGATAGCGGAAATTTATTTTATTCAAATTTCGTAACAACATTAAACGGGACACTTGGGACCGTAACGGAGGGTTAAATTTTATATGGTTATAAAAAGTGTTTAATGTTCGGCCTATATTAAATGATTGACTGATGGAAAACGGAGTTAAATGAAATTTGTGACAGAATTTGTTATTATAACTGGTATTATATTTTCTATGGTTATTATTTATACTACGTACTATTTAAGATATTCTTTGATGTATTTTAAATTTTTTTAATAAAATCCAAAGCTGTAAAAATTATAATCTATATATTAACAGGCGAAGAAAATTTTTTTCAAAAATTATGTAAGAATTACATCGTTGGCTTGAACATAAAGACGGCGACGGGCTCACCACCTGTCACGTTGTCCCGAAAATATCTTCGGTGGAAGGTGGGTCAAAGGGATTTAATTGTCTAGACTACACCTCTGTCTCGAAGAAAATTGGTATCAGCTTAAGGATATTTATTACACTTTTTAACAGATTAGCGGCACGGAGAGGAGTGAGATTTTGTATAGGTAATGTTTATATTAAGTAGGACTAAAGAAACCTAAAACTAATGTATAATACCTGTTTCAAATACATGAAGCTTAATAAAAAAACACACTAAAACCATTTTACTTAGCTGATGTTAAATATGTGATACTCTGTTTTCAAAGAGTAAGTACACACTGCGTTACGAGTTGGTCAAAGAGTATGTAAACACTAAATTTATGTTTCACAGAATCGAGTTCGACGCTGAGAAACTTCAAAATATTGCCACTTAATAATAATTATGCATTTTTTTATTGATTTAATGTGAAATTTAAATAATCCCGCTGTTGTCGGGATTTTTTTCGCAGGTATACAAAACATTACAAAACATACAATTTACAAAGACCTATTGTATACAAAAACAACTTATTTTAATTACAGGGTGGACCATCGTGAAACGAAAGCTCTAGTACAAGATACTATTTTTTAAATATAATAATAGTATAGTTGCAGGATAAGGGATTAGTTAAAAGAATTAGTTAAAATTAGTACTTACGACGTCGATTAGCTGGCTGAGCCGCAGGCCCATCTTGACGGTGAGCCGATCAGAATTATTGCCGACGGGGCGAATCAGTCTATTGTAGTTAGATAGAAGGTCGTCGTACAGCCGCTTTGCCTCTGGGTTCGCGACGCTCAAGCGGCCCCACACGCACAGGACTCCGACCACAAGCGCCAACACCATCTTAGGCTAACACCACCCCTGTTGACAATACAGACTTCATTAGATATGGAAGCAGTGACGGAAACAGTATAACTAACATTACGGAAGTAAAGTGATGATATCCGTGGACGAGCGGCGTAAACACCGGTTTTCAAAATATCACCATCTCGAGGTTCCGGGTTCGATTTCCGGACGAAATTTTTCCGATTCTCATACCTCAAGTGCTTTAGCTTCTTACATTGGGATCGGAGCAATGTATGTGATGTTGTTCTTATCTATGTATGCATGTATTATCTGTGTATGCATGTAGGAAATTGTAAAAAAATCCAAATAGTTAAGGTTTTACCAGTATTTGTATATAAAATTCGGTTTTTGCACGCGTTTGATTTTTCATTAAAATTTTCTTAGTAATTTATTCACGCAAGGTAAAATCTGAACTATCATTAACTTTGTTAATATATTTTAAATAAATTTTCATAAACTATCATCAATCTTTATAAACTTTTCAGATAAACATAATTGCATTCATTAGTAATATGTAGGTACTATATTTTTTATTTTCTTTTATTTTATCTACACGCACAGTCCCTGACGGCCCATGTCCCTATCTATCTATCTATATATATTTATATACAAACTCATTTCCAAATAAACAAATGAAAATACTCATTTCATGTAATGCATCGTTTTAAGTATCGTTACGTAAGGAAACTTACTCTCGTAACTTTCGTGATGTAATCCAAATTTATTTCGATTACTCAATAGACTACGGGTAGGATGAGGCTGATCATTATATCTTTATCCAGGATTAAGGGCACAATTTCAGTTAATAACAAAGTAATAGCTCAATTAATGAAGAATAATCGGCACAGAAACAATGGGGATATTTAGAAAAATATATTACTGATGCTTAAGTCTGTGTTATACAGTTTGTTAGCTTATTGTGTCGTATGACTTCGTATGTTAAGGGTTTCGGGTTCGAATTCGAATCGACGGTTTTGTAAATTGATCCTTCTGGGAATCGACTCCGGGACTCTCAGGCAACTTGAAAATCGGTATATATTTAACATGAATTCGTCAAATTCGTATAAATGTTTTTACTCGCGTAATTAATGTTTATACATACGATAATGTAAAGGATTTCTTTATTTTGTCATGTGGTACTAACGTAAGAATATAAAAAAAAATAACTTCACACCATTCCCAATACTGTGGTAGACAGAGGTCTGGAATAGAAAGTGTTTTCGACCCAACTTACATGGAAGACATTTCTTCGGACAAAGTAACAGGTAGTGAGCGTGTCCATCTTTATGTACACGCTAGCGACATAAATCGTAAAAACACCCAGGGAACAAACTCGGGTTCCAACAAACCACTAAGCTGTCGTGACCGTACGTAAGAATATACCACCCATTTTCTTCTTGTGGGTGTCGTAAGAGGCGACTAAGGGAAAAGGCTTGCAAAATACCATTGGCTATCAACAGATAACGTGGTATCCAACTCAAATGTAACAGACAAAAATTCAGAAGCCCGATGATGAGCAGCAGTGTCTTAGGCACGAGATGTGTGATATTAATTAAATTAAATTAAATGTTACTTTATTGTACACCAAACATAAAAAATAAAGACAGACAACAGTACAATGAGCGGCCTTATCACTAAAAGTGATCTCTTTCAGGCAACCTTTGAATGGACAGGAACTATAGTATAATAAGAATATTGATATTGCAATCACCAAATCGCTTGCCATGCGTGATGATTATTCCTTTCGCGATTATACATTAAATAAAAACATTTTAAGAATGTTACTATAATATAAATGAATACATTAATGACAGTAACCCCTGGGAATGAGGTGATAGCTAACAAACTGTTTGTAGAAAATAACACATAACATTTGTACAATATTAAAAAAAATATTATTAACATTAAGAAACGGTGGTAAATTAAAAATGACTACCGATGAACGAATGTACATTCATATGTCGGTGAATATGTGATTGTATTTGATATGGATTTATGCCTTCCCTTACGGGACAAGCCATATTATTTTAAGATAGATAATTTATTTACTTATTTATTTAATCTTTATTGCGATTTTATATAGGTAACAAAAGGCGGACTTAGATTTACTTCACATTAAGAAAAAATTACAACAAAGATATCATGATTTTGTCATCGAAATACTCACTAAACCTGTTAGTAAACATAAGTAATAAACCTATTATATAACTAGGCGTGAATTTTTAAAGGCTGCCGTTAGTATGTATGTACAAAGATACATTTAATACCTTCAGTACGTCATATGAATCATTATTTATGTACAAAATCATGTGACGGTGAAGGTGAGTTACCTTGTGGTGTATGCTAACGTCAAAGAATGTTTTCTAAAGATTTAGGGAAAAATACGAAAAATTCGTAATGTTCTGCCTGAAATCTGAAGCCATGTCGTAATATTTCTTTACCAAAAATTCACTTGACAGGTATGTATATATACATATCTCAATATGCCAAGGCAGATACTAACGTTTCGTGCAAGCTCATAGTTGTAGGAAACGGTCATCCCTCCTCAAAGTGCACTTTCTCCTGCTTACGCCCGTCCTCCTCCGAGACAGTTAGTCACCAATACTGAATATTGCGATTAATCGTTGAAATTTTTTGTTGCAGTAAGGCGGGCAATAGATATGTAGCTATGATCATTTCTTCTGCTCTGATCATTTTGGTGGAGTTAAATTGGGCATTTTCGAGCCATTGAATCCAGCAATTTATTTTAACTAAGGTGCCTAGAGTTAAGGCAAAAAAAAATTACTAATAAAATTGACAATTTATCGAACTTATAAAATTTTTGAATTTTTCCTCGAACCACTAAAAATCACTATTACCAGAAAACAGAAACAAATCGATGACAAAAATGGCTGTCGTCTTATGTTCCATTTTTAAATTAATAAAGGTAACATGAGTGGCCAGTATTTCATGAAATATAATGTTAAAATGAAAATAAAAATATTTTTTTTTAAATTTGATTCTGAGAATTAAGCTACGGTTTCGTGAATATATGAGAAACCCTTTAAACGTGGTTATACTTTTACTTTGTATTTAAATATTTTTTATATAAACCTCATGAACCTCGCCTTTTTTGATTCTCGTCCGGGAATCGAACCTGTATTCAGATCATGAAAACTGATATTTACACACTCGCCTCCCGTCTACGGATATCGTCTAGTATAAAAATGTTTTTCAAAGTAAATGTCAATAATGACAAAGAAATGTTACGAAGAAAAACAGGAAGGAAACCTTTTTGCTCCACAGAAGCTCGGTGATGCCTCCCTTTTTTGTTCGAAACGTGCTAATGGTAAAAATGTTTGTAAACAAATCTTCAAAAATGAGAACGTAAAAATACAAGAGCGCATCTATCATTCTGAGAATAATACACGGACAATCGTAGACAAGCGATTTTAAGCTGTACAACTTAAGAAATAAGAGCTTAAAAGTTTTACTTCGTACGCTCGCTTGACTGGCAACTGATTTTTTTATCTACAATCATTTTTAACCCTAAAAGTTTTTACTTACAGTTCAAATTCTCATGAAGATATTCAGCTCGTTTTATGAATTAATTGAATTGAATGATTGAACCCTTGCGATCTTTGTGTTGTAATCTTGTCATTTCTTGTCATCTGATGTCACGATAGCGGGTGGGTGGTGGTTGGGTGGTCGGAATTTCGAGTCGAGAGACCCGAGTTCAATCCCCAGGTGGCAGGCACGTACAAATGGGTTTTTCGAAAACTTATGTACGAATATCGTTGGCGGCGACGGGCTCACCACCTGTCACGTTGTCCCGAAAATATCTTCTGTGGAAGGTGGTTCGAAGAGACTTAATCGTCTAGACTAGACCTCTGTCTACCCCTTTAAAGGGAATTGCGTGAAGATATTTATTTATTTATATATTCTTGTCATCTCTACTTACGCCAGAACCTCTACATTCCTAATACAGAGGTGTCTGCCTCTGTATTAGGAATGTAGAGGTCTAGACAATTAAGTCCTTTCGATCCCCATCCATAGAAGACATTTTTTGATACACAGTGATACACTTGTCTACCTGTCGCCGTCTTTAAGTCTATATAATAGTCATAAATCAGACTTAAGTTTTTGAAAAAAAAAAAAATACTATTGGTATGAGCCTACCACTTGGGCATCGAACTCGAATTCTAATCACCAAACCTCTCGGCTATCGTGACATATTATTTAGGTTTAGTATTTTTAGCGATTCATGCCGTTTCCCGTAGTCGCCTCTTACAACACCCACAGAGATAAAGGGGATAGCAATATTCTTTCCCCGTTGCCACACGGAGAAACAAACTTTCACTTTTACTGCTAACTACAACTCTATTTATCCAAAGATTATTATTTTATGATTATAAATAAATAAATAACTAAAAACTTTTTTCTTAATTTAAATGTTCTATTGATGTGAGGGTCCCCAGAGCGCGGCCGGCATGATTACGGTGTACAGACAAACTTTAAGTATATGAAAATTATCTTATGTATAAGTATGTATAAAAATAAGATATAAATATGTTTTTTAATAAATATATTTTTGTGACTTTTTTAATTAAAAAAATATCATAGTAAAACTTATCAAAATATCAAAAAAAAAAAATTAAAAAATCATAGTAAAACATAAATCAAACTTAAGCACATTTTCTATTTAAATTGATGTACGTTTCCTCTCTCTTTCTCTCCTAATCATCAAGCTTTGGATTTAGGAAAGTCGTTAATTATTCACTGACCTTTTAGTTAGTTACTGTTTATCACTTACTTTATTCGTCCAATGAAAATTATCAGACTAAATGGAAAATTATTAAAATTTCGTGAGCAATAAATATGAAAAGTTTAATCGTGGGATTTCTTTACGGCGCAATCAACGGGAGAGAGCTGGATTTTATAAATATTTAAAGAAACGAAGTTACGAAGTTCGATATAAAATACTTTAAGTGGATTCAACAAGTTTATTCATATCTTTACTTAAGTAATATTGCTTTACCTCTTACGAATAAATAAAGGGTTAAGTCAGTTACTTTGATGTTATGGTACTTTCATTTTTGATAATTTTAAGGTTTATATGATTGCATCAGTAAATGATAAAGGCGCAATTCAGTCAAATATATATTACCTTTATATTTATACAGTACTTTATATATATAACAGCGATAATCGCGATAGCCGAGTAGTTGGGCGATCGGGATTCGAGTCAAGGGACCCGAGTTCGATCCCCAACACTCGTACCAATGGTTTTTTAAAATTTATGTACGATGTATATCCTTGACTTGGACATAAAGACGGTGACGGTTCGGCGGAAGTTGGATCGAAAGGAATTAAACATCTATGTTTAGAATTAAATATCTCTGTGTGTAGATGTTTTTTATATTCAAATAAAACATTGTTAATGAATCAATTTACTTACATAATTTTAAATTCTGTATCAAATAATTGTGTAGAATTTAAAATTTGTTCGATAATGATTTCCAACGCACGCATAACGTCGAGAAGGGTGAAATTTTCGTTACGTTGAGGAAACGTGACCTGGTATCAACGTAATATTACAACACAACGTGATAAGACGCGAACCGTACGTAATAACGTGGCCACGTAGCTGCGTGTGTAATCTGAGAGCGGCCACATTATCTCTTATGGTATCGCCTGCATACACCTGCGAGTTTGTTAACGTAAATGTAAATAGGCTTGTAAGGATCGTGATAATCGACGATATACTCTGGCTGTCCCTTCAGAGAGATCGCGTGAAGATATATCGGTAAACGTATAAGGGCAGACTTTTACTCAGATATTCTAGACGATTTAACGATTATGTGATCTTTATAATTCTTTCACACTTATTCATTTTATTCACGCTTTGATAGTATATACATCAATATACTACTTCTTTCTTCTCTTCTATACATGTAAATAAAATTGTAGTGTCTGTTCGGTCGGAATTTCGAGTCAAGAGACCCGAGTTCGATCCCCAGGTGGCAGACACGTATTTACGGGTTTTTCAAAACTTATGTACGAAATATATCGTTTGATTGAACATAAAGACGGCTACGGGCTCACCGCCTGTCACATTGTCCCTTGTCAAATTTTTTCACATAATTAATTAATAAATTAAATATATTGTTTGTATGTAAATTAAATATATTTTTGCAAAAAAAAAAAACAATGCATTTAATATGCATTGTTTTTTTTTTGGCAAACCTATGGTGAATTTATTAAGGTTTTGAACACGAAACTTTTCACTCTTCGTTTTGAAAGAGTGAAACAAATAAAAATCTTTGGTTATTGGTAAAATGTCAAGCTACTGTTATTTTTAAAAACATCTCAATGATTACTTTTCTCATACCGAGCTTAGTAAATCGGCTTAAGCTTTCATGACTACAGATCAGGGGACTGGCCGACAACATATATTGAACTTTCACGCTTCAAAGCTCTCACAAAGCGATCTGAAATAGGAACATTGGGAATGTTCCAAACCCTTTGTGGGCCAAGAAAAAACACTTCAGACGTCGAACATCAGTGGAAAATCAAAAATTGGAATTCTATTTCTATATTATTGCATTTTTTGTGAATGCTTGTGATTTTTGTTTTTAAATAATAAAAAGATATCGTAACATTTTGCCACCAACTTAATCCTTTACTTAGTTATTTTACGACATGTTAAAAGCTACACTACATACTACTGCAAGGCATATGTCTATTCTTTCCTCTAATCATTGTAGTATAGAAGGAGTTTGAAAAATTTTATTTCAAATGTCTATGTATTCTATTTGACCACCGGAAAAGCGTGATTAAGTAAATAATATACTTTTTTTTTCGGGTAAATCCGTAAAAAACGAGCTCATATGCCACCGAATGGTAAATTACTACAGTAGTACCAGGACCGCGACCAATTTTAATCAAATAATGTTATGGATGTGTTTTTAACTACGTAGTCTTAGATGGAATACCTCATGGCCTTTAATTAAACTGGATATCTATACAAAATACAAGCCTAAAAGTGTTTGTGGTACCTTAATTGTGACCAATTTTTGCTTGTGCGTGCTTTCGCTACTAACTTTTGGATAAGAGCAATGTATTTGATGTTGTCTCTATCTAGTTATGTATGTATTTATTTATTCATTAGTTAAGTACCACTACAAGTGAGTCCTAAGCCGAGAAAATGATATTTTTAAGCTAAGTGCGTATAAAGTTACTTTTAAGGTTTAAATATTTTATATTCATAATTGTTTATTTCATTAAATATGTGTGGTTGAATGTTTATAAAATATTACTATTAATATTTAAAATATTTACAATAAATGTAAATATTTCCAGTTGATAATAAATAGTTACAGTATAATTATTACTAATACAAAAAAGAAACATTAAAGTAGTAAAAAAGTTTCTTTTCTATAAGATATAGGTCCGGAAATAAACATCTATTACTCAATTTTTCACGACGAAATACTCGCACAGAGTCATTTCTGCGTCCCATTCAAAGCTGAACCCACAGCGGAAGTAACTGAACGGCGTCATCTGCAGAAGTCCGGCGCCGGCGTGGTTCGTGTCATTTGATTTCCGTTGCCCTATCACCCGCCCACCGTTAGAAAATACTTTGAAATGTACGAATTCAGTTTTGTATTTGGATAGGAATGTTATGTGAGCCAGTATCAGTAAATTATTAATCATATTATGGTTATTGTTGCTAAGTATCCTACTTAAGACTTGTTGTCCTAAGCAATTGTCTACGTGAAAAGCGCTGAATACCGTAAAAGCAATTGCTACATTTCACAGGTTACATATAAGGTGTCTCAAGAGGCCATTAAGGCTTAAAGATAAGCGCGATGCCAATATCGAAAAATATCAGATCAAAATAAATCCTAGTCTGATTTATTTTTTGACGAGTTGCTGTAAGAAGATGAGTGCGTGGAGTACAGCGATCGCCAATACGATGACAGAACGTGGCGATAATGTTTTCGAACTTTATCTGGATCTTTATATGGATTCTGTGATTAAATTAAAGAGAAAAAAGCGGATGGATTCTGTTTATCCATAGATAAACAAAATCCTTAATACAAATTACATTGAAATCACAATTTAAGGGTACTCGTACATTGATCGATTCGAAATTCCCGTTCTAGGGCTATATTGAATATCCTAAAACGATAAGATCAGACGTAGGTAACTTAAGCTCAGAACACCTCATTATTTCCTGAAGCGATCCTATCGCTACTGAAAGGGTTAAGTGTCGAAGTCACGGGTCTAAGCTCTGGGTCTCGAGAACCGTTTAGTTATGTAATAATATGTTCGAAATGGATTTTGTATTTGCTATATTTCTGTGCGATAGAACATCACATTACACTCCCATTTATTTTAACTTATTCAGCCTCGTTCCTGCAATGGACGTATTATTGATCCTACTAATATTTTGTAAATAAAAATAATTAATATTCAGGCTATTCCCAACACAGGGCTAGAAAGAGGTCACGACAATCAAGTCTTTTCTACCGAAGACATTCTTTGAAAAAATTGACAGCAGGAGATATTAACGTACATAAGATTTTAAAAATCCATTGGTACGAGCCTGTCACCTGGGGATCGAATTCGGTCTTTTAACTCGAATTTAGATCACTCGGCTATCGTGACAGAACGCTTTTTAATCCGGGGATTATCTACGTAGATGAGTTTTGTTACATTACTTTATAATTTTTGTAATGGCAATCCGGTTGAGGGACAGGCTAATTTTTACTCTGAGGAATAGAAGGATGCCACCTCCCTGTATCAAATACTCTTATAAAATTAAGTAACATTTCGAATAGAGACTTGGTAGCCTACTGGTCAGCGCGCTTACTTTATACTTAAGTGCAAAAAAAACACGTACCAGCGGGTGCGACGATGAAGTAAGTTCGTGAGGAAATTACATGTGAAGTCTACCAACCTAAAATAGAGCAGTATGGCGAACTTACTTCTGCCCTAATCACTGTCAAGAATTTAGAGATGGCCTTTGCCTAGGCAAAGGCCATTGCCTTTTTACAGTGGTAGAGCCACGTATCAGTTTTTGTTGTTGCATGAATGGGCCGGCTCGACCGGGGACCACGACCTCATAGAATACCGGCGTGAAGTAGAAGTCTAATAAACTTCTGCGTTTTGTCTGGTGAGTAAAGGTAATTGGAGGCCCATACTCCCCAAATTGGGGGCACTCTAAGGCCGGTAACGCATCTGCTATGCCTCTGGTATTGCGGGTGTTCATGGGCGGCGGTAATCACTTATCATCACGTGGTTGCTGCCGCCTGCTCGTTTGCCGGCTTTTCTATAAAAAAAGGCAGCATATATTTCTTTAAAATTCTTATCACTTTTCACAAATTAGCTGAAGTAAAATTTTAGCTAACTGACTAGTAAAAGCTAGTTACAAGTCAGTTAGCTAAAGTTTTATACTTAACTGGTTACTGTAAAATATTAAATTTAATAAAATAACTTTACGAATAGCAACTAAAATAGTACAAAGAACATTCACATCTGTAATTTTACCATTTAAATTTCTCTCAATTTTCCTAAGTATTATGACATTTATTCTTCACGTAGTACGAGTAAAATTAACAACCACATTGTCGCTAATCTGGTATTCTATGGAATAGATCTACTGGATCCGTACTTTAGCGAATATATAATAGGGTATGAACGCGACAAACGACAAGAGGGTGTATAAATCTTTGTTGAAATAGCATAGTAGAGGTACAGTTTATGGAACTAGCGAATGCTTATCTTGAACATAGTCAAGCTCGTTCTGCAAATGCTTAGAGGCACGCTTTTGATATAACAATTATTAGGAAATTCTACTACTCCATTAACGAACAGCCACAGGTGAGATAACAGAATTTAATGTTACCATGATAAAGAGAGTTGTTTATTGTTATACTTATATTACAGTGAGGTAAAAGTATAAGAATTCACCATTGCATCTTTTATTTCCGTGGGCGTGGTAAAAGGGAAATTAGGATAAAGCTTAAAAAGTAACAATGCAAATTAGCTACCGATAGATGGCGGGAAAATAAATACGAAAAATACGATATCAAAATTAACTGTCACAATAGCGACGTGAAGTGACAACGTTGAGTGATTGAGTGAAAGAGTGAACGTAGAGTCGAGAGACCAAAGTCCGATTCCCGTAGAGACCCGAGGTGGCAGGCTCGACCTAATGGGTTTTCCAAAAACTTATGTACGATTTATATCGTTGGCTTGATACATAAAGACGGCGACAGGCTCAAAACCTGTCACGTAGTCTGAAAAACGTCTTCGGTGAAAGGACAGACCTCTGTCTACCGCTTTATTGGGAGTGGCGTGTAGATATTATCTTACATACGTTTCTATGCCAAAAATAATTTTCCATCGTTTCTATAATCCTACGTCATTGAGTCCTACCGTAGCGTAAAATGTTCAGGGAAGCTCGCAAAGTGAGATATCGTTTAAGTTAGGTCGTAAGACAATCGCCTAGTTTGTAGTGCCTGCTTGCAAAGCTAAAGGGTGGTGAGCTTGAATCCCACAATAGGAAAATATATGTATGATGATTACGAATGCTTTTGCTCTTGTAATCACCGAACCACTCGGCTATCGTGACTCCTTCTATGTAAAACTTAATACAAATATGAATAGCTGTTTATACGTGCTTAAATATACATACTTAACAGACTAAATCCGCCCACGCCTTGCACTGTCTTTTATAAATATTAGTATCTATGGCAACAGAAAGAATATCAAAGAGTAATAATTACAAATAATTTTGAATGTAATATATAAATAAAATAAGTATCATAAATATATAGAATATGTAATATAATTTCAAGATATTAACGACGGTGATTATGATATATATGAAACAAATTAAACATATGCAAACAACAATTTAATTTTTTTAAGTGAAATATTTTGACGACGTGTCAAAATGTCCATCGACTATTTTTCGGTTTGTTATGCGGCCACAAACATATTATATTTTCATATAGATAAATGGTTCACATTGAATCATAAAATACCTGACAGTAGATTATTTGAATCTAGATAACATCGACCATCCGAAGCAACTAGGTAACTGGATTTACTTTGACAAAAACATTCAGAGTAATTTGATTATTATCTACAAACCCATTACTAACCTAACGGCGTTTATTAGGATATGTCGCAAGGGGAAGCATTAACAGATACAAATACAGATAAATCAGAGCACAATCCCGAAATCGGGAGAGTTCTAATCATCCACCCCAAAGATATGTAGAATAATTTCCTCTCAAACTATTTGCTAGCTTTAACCTTACACAAGCGCTTTCGTTCCTCTCTCACATAAATTTTGCTAATGCTACTGGGACTATGACGCATTTCCAATGGATGTGCGAGATGAATCGCAGCAAAAATATATTTGTCTTATATAGCCTCATTTGAAGTCTTCCATGTAATATATAGTGTATACCGTGCTGTAATAGAACGATTTATTACATACATACATACAATCACGCCTCTTTCCCGTAGGGGTAGGAGACCACTTCTTTCCACTTGCTACGATCCTTACATACTTGTTTCGCTTCGTCTACTTTCATTATTCTCTTCATACATTCTCTTCAATTTAGGGTACTCTTGACCTGGCCTTTTTTCAGGATGTCCCTGATTTGGTCTCGAAACGTTCGCCTAGGTCTTTCCCTTCCTACACTTCCATTCACACTCGCCTTATACACTTTTTTCGTCAATCGTTCTTAATTCATTCTCTCGACATGGCCAAATCATCTTAGCATACCTTTCTCAATTTTAGTCACTTCATCTTCTTTCAGACGATAACAACGTTTCCTTATCTCACTACTTCTTATCCTGTCACTCAGTTTAACTCATATTTTACTTCTTAACGCTCTCATCTCAACTGCATTTACTCTGCTTTCATGTTTCTTCTGCCATACCCAACTTTCACTTCCGTACGTGAGTGTCGGAACCAACATTCCCTAATGCACAGCCAAACGAGCCTTATTAGACACCTTCCAACTGTTCATAAAGGAGTGCAAAGCTCCATTCACCATTTTTCCTGCATTCACTCTTCTTTCAACACTCTCACACTTTCCATCTCTTGTTAACTTTGAACCCAGATAAACAAACAACTTTTTTTAGAAACAAAACGAGTTATAGTGACCTAAAACGACTTAATAAATAATAATAAATAAATATCTTCACGCAGTTTCCAATATAAGGGTAGACAGAGGTCTAGTCTAAACAATTAAGTGCCATTGACTCACCTTCCACCGAAGATATTTCCGGGACAACGTAACAGGTGGTGAGCCCGTCGTCGTCTTTATTTCCAAGCCAACGATATATTTCGTACATCAGTTTTTGAAAAACCCATTGGTAAGAGCCTGCCACCTGTGGATCGAACTCGGGTCTCTCGACTCAAAATTCGACCACCCAACTAGTCGGTTCCTGACTTTTGTTTTTTTTTACTTCCTCATTTTAGTTTTTTAACTTCCTCATTATTTTAATAATAATTATATAATAATACACTAGGCTATCGTGCCTTTTTTATGTGTGTTACTGTATACTACAACCATTTAGTTACTAAGACAGAGAATATACAACTTTGATACTGGTTGGCGCATGTGATTGAGAAATAAGTAAATCACTCATTAGACATGAGAATAGCTATCCTCATTATTCAGTGCCCGTGACAGGTAGAGAAATACAAATTACTAGCAGATGTTATTGTTTCTATCTAAAACAAATCTAGCCCGGAAACAACTATTACATGTGTGCGTGTTTTTTCTGCTATTGTACTTTAAATAAAGTGATTTTCTGCACTGAAAGCAACCATAAAAACAAATGACGCTATTCAAATAGAGCTGCATGTGACACGGCGCGCTATTTATCAAGCCCCAGCGCTACTTCTGATTTTAATTAAATGTCATTTTGGGCGCATTTAATTTATTAATCCTTACTATATCCGAAACAACCACTTATTGCAGTTCTGTAGATTTATGTGTATTGTGTAAATGTAATTGCAATGTGGTTTATATTCGGTTTAATATACGACTTTGTAATTGATTTTTAAACGAAAATTGAGTTAATTCATATATGGAGGCTTTTTAATTGTCTTGAAATATAATTGTCTAGTGATCGCTAATTTACAGTAGAGGCCTTTGCCATGTAGTGGGCTTATGTAAGCCCTTATTCATGTATGTATACATGCAGACGACCAGAAATACCTTCTTTTTGAAATTGAAGAATTAATCCTAATTAGTTGGTATACTAGTACTGGTAGTTGTTAGGAACCATTATGCCATCAACCTCCATGGACGAATGTCGAAAACACCGGTTTTCATGGTGTCGTCATCACTAGGTTCCCGGTTCGATTCCCGGACGGGTCAATGTAGAAAAACCACTTTTTCTATATTTTCTCGGGTTTAGGTGTTTGTGGTGCCTTCGTTGTTTTCGATTCCCACACCACAGGTACTTTAGATTCTTACATTGGGATCGGAGCAATGTATGTGATGTTTTGTAAGTGATGTTATAATACCAGACACCTAACACCCACTTCCGCGAGGAAAAACTGGGTGGTATATTCTAACGGTATGACCACACGGCGATTTCCGTGTGAGTATATTTATAATATTATATTTATATATCGCTATGTATAATTATTTTTTGTTTGAGTGGGTATCTCTCAGAGGTTGTCCCATAGGCACCATAGGAGTAGACAAAGGTCTAGACAATTAGGTCTTTAATCCACCTTCCACCGAAGACATTTTAGAGACAACGTGACAAGTGGTGATCCCATTGCAGATTTTATATCCAAGCCAACGATATAAATCGTTTTTAAGTTTTTGAAAAAAAAAACCATTGGTAGGAGCCTTGGGAATCGAATTCGAGTCTCTTGACTCGAATTCCGATCACCCAACCACTCGGCCATCGTGACTATTATCATAAGGACTACAGGAAATTATAAGAATTCTTAAAAATTATAATATCCTATAAAAAGTCTGTAAGAATTTAGGTATAACTTTCTACATTTGATATTGTAACATAACTAAATTTTAATTTATAAATAAATAAATAAATATCTTCACGCAATTCCCAGTACAAGAGTAGACAGTAGCCAAGTCTAGACAATTAAGTCCCTTTGATCCACCTTCCACCGAAGATATTTTCGGGACAACGTGATAGGTGGTGAGCAGGTCGCCGTAAATTTTTATTTGAATAAAAAAATGTATGCTACATATATTATTAATTTTTAGCGAAGGCGAAAGTATATTAAGTTATTTGTTGTGAAACATGCAAGATCGCGTATAAATGGATAAAGTTTAGACATTTCTCTAGGAACTAGTATCTCAAACTTAGTAAACTTCTAAAGTTTGAACAACACACTGTTTGGGACACATCGTATGTTTTGATAATATGCTGCGAGTGATAATGTTATACTTTTATTTTTAGGAGCTTGTTTATGAATAAGAACGTCTTCGTGAATTAATTTATATAAAAAGTTTTTAATTTTTTTTACTGCGGTGAATTTGCATAGTATTTGCCTGTAATATTAGGTTTGAATAAGAGTAAGCCACGACAGCCGAGTGGTTGGGTTGTCGGAATTTTGAGGTCTGTTTAATTCAGATAAAATACAGTCATCGAAGCAACTGCTATTAAAATAAACAGAACGAGTTCTATTTCTTCTAAATGGGCGGTGTATTTCTATAGAGAGCTTTCGAATGCAGCCATTCATACGAAAGCCAGAATTCAAGACAGCACAAAAGGCTCCAAGCATCTATTACCTGTGCAGATGAATGACATGTCCGAAGCAAAGTCAGTTGATTGATAGTCCGATAGGCCTTGCAGTCAAACGGCCGATGAAACTCCTGTTTTTATTGAAAATTGAAAGTGGCTTCTCCACGTACGGAAATTGATTGTTGTTTCATCAAAAGCGAACGCCTGCAGTTGATAGGTGCGGGATTGGATTTAATAACATAATGTAACACGGAATGGGTTCGTGTGGGTTAAAAGCTTCCTGACTGGCAGGAGCGTGTAAGATCACGCGGAAATTTTATCTTCACGCATTTTACCAGCACAGTTTTAGGTAGAGGCCTATACAATAAATAGCTTTCGACCCACTTTTCAAATACTATAATGTACACTTTAAATCATTGCACGCAAACATCTAAAAATCTCATATTTAAAAAAAAAAAACTATGTAATAACATTATTACATACAGTTCAAATAATTATTTTAAAAACAGAAAAACATTTAGGGTGTTAACCCCATAATTTTTAATTTAGAATCTCAAAAATTTAGTAAGCGAAAGAGGTATGTAAGGATCGTGACACTTGGTGATCTGTTCTCTCTGGCTACCCCGTCAGGGACTGTGCGTGAAGATAAATCACATCAATGAAAAATTTTGTATAAGTAAGTTTTAAAAAGGTAGTTAATTTGAATTAAATCAAAAACAAAAGAAAAACAACGAAGTGTCTCCACAAACGTGATTACAATTTAAACAAGGAAAATAAATTATTTTATATATTTATAAACTCATTCCTACTCAACCCACATCCGCATCCGCGCTGGCTTTAAATCCAAAGCACGACGGCCCGCTTGGGATACGAGGAAAATTTCGCAGTAAATTGGGTAAGATCCACCCATCGCGTTTTACATCGGAGCCTGAGAAACTAGAAAATCGAAGTTATGGTAATAAGGTTGTGGGTGCGGCTTGATATTTGAATAGTTTAAATTTTCTTATTTATATTGTATTATCGTCTTGAGATCGAAATAAAGCAGACATAAATAAAAATTCCAAATTTAAGATGTAAATGACAGACTGCTGTATAGTATATATTGCTAACAAGCAATGGTAAGTTGAAATTTCATAGAATATCATAACTGGTATAGTACGATAAATAGACCAAGAACATAAGTAAATAATAAAGTAAACCTTAAATAAAATAAAACTGATACACATGACAGAACGCTCTACATCCAGACACTACGAAAAAGATCGAACACAATTTTTGGAATTTTAGTTGGGGTAGCCCGAGAATGGTTTTTAATTAAATTAGTAATATTTTAAAAATTGAAAGCGTCCCGTTGCCGTCAAGTAGAGAAAGGGCCACATTATTAATGATCATAACGCAAATAAAACAAAGTGCCCAGAGTCCTCGTTACGGCGTTTTCCAGCCAGCGACGCGTGACGAGGTGAATTATGGTCGGTCTTTAATTAAAGTTTGCTTAATTAATCAGTACGCGCGCGTGAAAGTTCGTTACTCAATTAAGTATTCTTTGCTGTTATACGCGAACTGCTCCCAATGACTCGTCAGAGTTGGTACACAAAGTGAAATTTGTAAAACGTACTGTGGAAGTTATTAGAATTTGTGCGTGACTTCGTACGTGCATTATCTCCCAATTCCCGTGGGATTTTATGATTTTCCTAATTAAAAAGTAAACAATATCCCTATCTATAATGATACTTTCAATCAAAATCCGATAGCAAAATCCTCTTGCAGATCTATCTCAGAGTAACCGTAAATTTTTATTTCAAGATAGAAGTAACTTATGTTCGGTAGTGGAAGAATATGCCAACTCTTTTCTTATCGTAAATGTCGTAAGAAGCGACTAAAAGAAAAACCATGACAATTTAAATGGCTACCGATAGATTACGGAAAACCTATCTCGAATAGACAATAGACCGAATTAAGCAGACCGGTGACGGGCATCAGCGTCTAAGATGCAGTGTCTGGTACTGCGAGCGCCAAACCGCCCATCCGAAAATTTTTGCACGAATAGCTGCTAAAATTACTTGAGTTATGAAGAGCACAAATGTACTTATAAAATGTAATTATAAAGTCAATCATCTAGCACTAGATAGGTTCTCTAGTTCATTATTTTAATCTACTTCTATTCTACGTGGTTTTAAACTAAATTAGAGCAACTTTGTATATTACGTACCATATTATTCTAGTTAATTTATGACTCCTACATTACATAAATTAAAAATAATTAAACAAATGTCTTCACGCAATTCCCAATACAGGGGTAGACAGAGGTAAACCTCTAGACAATTAGACTTAATTGTCTGGACTAGACCTCTGTCTACCTTGGACACACCTTCCACCGAAGATATTTTCGGGACAACGTGACAGGTGCGGAGCCCGTCGCCATTTTATGTCCAAGCCAAGAATGTAATTCGTACATAAGTTTTTGAAAAACCCACTGGTATGAGCCGGCCACCTAGGGATCGAACTCGCGTCTCTTGACTCGAAATTTCGACCACCCAACCACTTGGCTATCGTGTCTCTCTGTCTCGTGACATAACGTATAAAAATATAAACTGTACTAAATCCCACTTCCTTCTGTGCTAGAATTTTTTTTATAAAAGGGTACATCAGTGATTTTCTCTGCACATGTTGATATAATGCGTAATTCAAAATTGATTATACACTACAAAGTATTTCTCTTGATTGATAATTGCAGCTTCAAGTGCTGCTTCTGCTTTTAAAACCTCTATTCACGGTTAAAATATAGCAAAGTTTTAATAAAAGTTTTGATATATACGAGCCGAGCGTATCTCCAGCGATATTGTATCTCATAAATATTCTATGACCTAAAGTTTGAAATACTAGTGTTTCAATTTAGACAATACTGAAACTGTTAACTATATTTAATGTTTTTTTTTCTTAATTTCAATGGATTTGGAAAGGAAACTTCACAAATAATTGCTTGACTTAAAAGTATCTAGTAAAATATTGAATACTACGATTTTAATCTCATGGAACTTCACGCTAAATAAAATCAAATTCACTTATACTAATTCCAAAATTTATTTATTTTTCATTAAACACATGACCGGTTTCAACGCATTGTCATAGGTTTACAATAAAGATTAAGGTACATCGAGATTGAAAACATTTCACCTATTTTTTTTCGAATGTGCTATAAATTAAATGAAAATAATATGCTGATAATTAAAACTAAAATTATAATTAAATAAGTAGGTGGAATGATGCCTGTAAATTATTTATAGTTGCCCTCTAAATTACATTAATTATAATAATACATTTAATTGCTCAGTAAAATACTTACATAAATTTTCTAGAGTTAAACATTGTTTACAAAAAAAAAGCTTTATGTGTGAAATTTTGACGACCTCCGTGAACTAGTGGCGTAAACACCGGTATTCAAAGTGTCGCCATCTCGCGGTCCACTCCCAGACCATTCCCGGACGAGTCAATGTAGAAAAAGCATTTTTTCTACATTTTCTCGGGTCTGGATGTTTGTTATGCCTTCATTGTTTCCGATTCCCTTACCTCAAGTGCTTTAACTTCTTACAATGGGATCGGAGCAATGTATGTGATGTTGTCCCAATCTATATACGTATTTGTTTATTTTTATTAGTTATTTATCCATCTATCTAAAAGTTTACTACAGGACATGATTAAAATTAAAAATATCGGGAACGCTGTTTAAAAATCCATATATAAAATAATGCCATTTATGACTATGATTTATGGGTAACGTAATCAAAGGGTACACGAACAATTGCGGTTTGATCTGTTAAAATCAATTCAGTATAGAAAACTTTTCGCCCTCAAACAATTTCATTAGCGGGAGGTTTTCAGAGTTCACCCTCACACGTTTCCTATGTCAATTACTCTTTAGAGTGACTGACGTAACGTTTTATAAATTCAACACATTACCTTAGAGATTTTCAGGGTGATATCAAACTTTTTCAATTAGAAACCGCCACGGTGATAATGAACTCCTAACAAAAATGTTTGATGAATATCACTATAATTTTATTTATTTTTTGGAATTTATGTGTATATTTGATATTTCATTTGTGTGTATATTTTCTCACTATTATTTCAAAATCAATATTACTTACTATTTCGAAATTTTCATTGAATTTTTGTAGCATATACGTTAAGCTGAATCTAAATTATTAAATGAAAGACTCACGTCAGCCAAGTGGTTGGGTGGTCCGAATTTCGAGTCAAGAGACCCGAGTTCCATCCACAGGTGGCTGGCTCGTACCAGTGGATTTTTCAAAAACTTATGAATTATATCTTTGGCTTAGACATAAACACGGCAACGGGCTCACCACCTTTCACGTTGTCTCGAAAATATCTTCGGTGGAAGGTGGGTCTAAGGGACTTAATTGTCTAGACTAGACCTCCGTCTACCCCTGCATTGCGAATTGCGTGAAGATATCTTTATTAAAGAAAAATAAAATAAAGTATTGAATATATTTTTAATTCCCTTTAATTTATCTAACATCTAACAATAATTATATTCTTAATACTCTCCTTCTGAAAATAATGCTACATAAAAAAATGTGAGCCGTCATGGGACGCCTGGCAGATGTGAAATATCGTGTGTGTACAAGTAAAAAAATAAAAATAAAATATAAAATATCTTCACGCAATTCCCAATACAGGGGTAGACAGAGGTCGAGTCTAGACAATTAAGTCCCTTCGACCCACCTCTCACCGAAGATATTTTCGGGACAACGTGACAGGTGGTGAGCCCGTCGCCGCCTTTATGTCCAAGCCAACGATATTCGTACATAAGTTTTTGAAAAACTCATTGGTACGAGCCTACCAACTGGGGATCGAACTCGGGTCTATTGACTCGAAATTCGACCACCCAACCACTCGGCTATCGTGACCGGCTTGTGTACAAGTAATATGCATAAAAGATAATATTATTACAGGAATGAAAAAATGAAGTACTAAGGAAATACTAATGAAAAAATGAAGTATTACGAATTTCTTACAGAAAATGGTAACTTTATTTAATAAGCATTTATTTAAATTTGATATAAAAATTCGATATTAATATCAAGTGGCCACAATTTAAATATTTTCTCTCTCTCTGTGACTTCAGTTATAGTTATATTCGATGTTTCCTCTGCCGGTATTACTGTTACGATTGGTCGATGATAACTAAACTACGTTACGAAAGTCCCGTAGTAGTAAAGTCCCGTTGTCCCGAAAATATCTTCGGTGGAAGGTGGGTCATAGGGACTTAATTGTCTAGACTTGACCTCTGTCTAACCCTGTATTGGGAATTGCGTGAAGATATTTATATATTTATTTATTACGTTACAAAAGTATTGGATGAAACATTATCAAGATAACTCACAATTACAGCATCTATAGTTGTTCCATATTTGGTAGTAGATTCTTTTGGATTGTTGTTGATTTGCAATTGAAATTCTTTTTGAAGAAATGTCATTAATGGCATTGATTCAACTCTTGCAAATTTACATTAAAATCGTTTTAAAAATTATTGAACCTTTTTGACTATAAGGAAATGACCTTTCATGTAAAAATGAAATCTTAATATAATTTACATAGTCACTAATATGAATAATATGAATATAATTAATTAAATATAAAAAAGGGATTTCAGTGTTTACTTATAAACCTTAGTTCTCAGGTAATAGGGTGTAAATTAGTATACCTTGGTATAGCCACGGCATGCGTCGCCACGGCAGAAATCGGTTTTACGTGCGGCTATAGATGTTTCACATCAAAATGGTACATAAAAATATAAATGACTTTGAATATGTCTGAGAAATAATATGAAGATATTATAATGAGACGTAAAAGAGTCCAAAAAATAAAAGAAAACGATTTTCGCTATCTGTTTTTCTGTATTTTTTTTAAAAGACAAATAAAAAAAATACATTTTCCCGCTGTTGTACCATAAATATTCTACCAAGGTTTCGTGTACATTTAGATGAATTAATATAAAGCGTTAAGAATTTAAAATATTTTAGGCTAAATCTCTCAACATTTTCTGTGACGACTTTGACCTAGTTCTCCCGTTTATGAGAGCTTTACGCTCCCTCAGCTTAAAGAGCGTTTGTGCGATTTAATTCTTACATTTATACTTACGATTACTAACCACTGCTGTAATGAAGAAACTTATTCTACTTCCCCGGATTATCATATCTTATGTCTGTATCAAGTTTTAAGACGGTTATAAAGTAGATGGAGAAAAATAAAAAAGATTACGATGTCTAACACAGTATTGCCGAAGAAAATATTTATTAATGATTTATTTATAACAAATATATTTGAACATTAAGCATTTTTAAAATGTAAAAATATCTGGTACATGTAATATGTTGAGTCTTACACAAATATTTCCCCGATCGGTATTAAAATTTGTAACCCTGATATTGAAAAGGTCAAGGTTATTACCCTCTCCATCTCCACTAAAATATATTAATTAAATCAAATATATAAACACTAACGAAAGTAAAACTATCGTTATCATCAAAAAAAAAAAACAAACGAACACACACACAAAGTCGCCCAAGCTAAAGTTGTTCGCATATCACAGCATTCTAAGCATTTGTCAGACCCAAAATAACTACGGGTAGAAAACATATTAAAAGATTAATTTTATCCTCTTTAAATAATGGATCCTCATAAAACATTAATATATTTTGTTAAGAGCTTTCCAAGATATGGAATCCTGTTTTATTCAGGATATTAAGCGTAATTTTAAAATTATGTAGCAAAAATTAAGAGAATTGTTCCTTTATTTGAAATATTTTATGACCCAATTAATCTAAATAGCTCAGTGGTTAGGTAATACTAATAATATCCATTAAGAAGACTCAAGTTCCCTTATCGCATAAGAAAACTAGTTCGTTGAAATAATAAGATTTGCGAAATTTATGAGCATGTTTTTATACTAAGTCAGCGACAACCACCTGACATTAACCTGTTATAGTTATCCGGAATGAACTCCGGTGAAATGTGGGTTGCAAGGACTGGGCAGTGTGGACCTCGTGTAGAAATACTCATTCAATTTGAATGAAATTTTTTATCCAGATAAATTTTACAAACATCCTAAGTTTACTTATACTACTAAGTTTATTTACTACTAAGACATATCCCGGCGAAAATTAGTTAAATAATTAAAATAAAGCGATGTATATGTTTTATATAAAGAAAATTTATGGAATTGTAAATATTTATTTACGTTTTTTTACATTTAACAAGCCATTTTAAAGCATTTAGTGTTGACGTAACGGGAAGGTGTTACTCTTGAAGGCGTTTCAAACGTTTCCAAGAAACAAGCTCTTCTTTATCGATAAAAAGAATGGAACAAAATTTAAATTTAATTAAAAAGGTTTAAGTGTCAAGTGCTAAAATACGCAACAAAACTTTTCGCAATTAAAACATAACAATTTTAAAGTAAAATAGTATTCCAATATAATTTTTAATAAGATCTACTCCGATTTATACGAAGGGGAAAAAGGTACGGTATGTGAATTAAAAACCAATACGGATGTTAGCGAATGAAACATTACCGAGTTTGAATTTGTTATATTTATCTTAGTCACGTTTTAAATTAATACCTTCATTATTAAAATTGTTTTTTGATAACTTCCATGCCGCTTCATTTTAAATTAAGATCATTTGCATTTACTTTGAGAGTTCCGTACAGTTACTTGGTTGATGTGTAAATCATTGTAACATTCTAACACGTAGGTAAGATGTGATAATATAAATAACTTTTGTAACAAAGGGTGGAAATTCGACATGATCGAAAGGTAATTTAATTAAAAAGTTCATACAGGTAGTACCTACTCGTTAAAGGAAAATTCAGTTCAGAAGTATATTTGAATATCGTAACATCTTTCACTTTTAACGTATATGTGTAAGTAATAAAAATTTAAAATGAGACTACCGAAAAAAAAGTCACTTCTACGGTGATAAATAAATAAATATATACATCGATATGGATAACATCACATACATTACTCCGATCTCAAAGTAAGCAACGTAAGCACCTGTAGAATGTAATAGTAATCAACGAAGGCACCACAAACACCCAGACACGAGGAATTGTAGAAGAAGAGGTTTTTCTACATTTACCCGTCCGGGAATCGAACCCGGGAGTATGCCACTCATCCACGAAAGTCGACAAACGATACTATAAAGTAATAAAAAAGAGGTGTAAAATCTTAAAAAAATATCAATCAAATTCACGCCATGACAGACAGTGGTCTAGAATTAAGTTCTTTCGATCCACATTTATCCGAAGACAATTTTTTAAATTATATCAATTTTTTTATAGGTCACGAAAGCCGAGTGTTTGGGTGGACGGAATTTCGAGTCAAGAGACCCGAGTTCGATGCCCAGGTGGCAGGCTCGTACAAACGGATTTTTTTTATGCACGAATTATAACGTTGGCTTGGATATAAAGATGGTGACGGGCTCACCACCTGTCACGTGGTCACGAAAATATCTTCGGTGGAAGTTTGGTCTAAGGGACTTAATTGTCTAGACTAGACCTCTATCTAACCCTGCATTGGAAATTTCGTGAAGATATTTATTTATTTATTATATTTATTAACATTTTTGGGATAAAGCGACCGGGGGGTTATCCTGTCGCTGTCTTTATGTTCAAGCCAAAAAAAAATATAAATCGTACATAAGTTTTGAAAAAATCATTAGTACGAGCGTACCACCAGGGGATCGAACTTCGCTCTCTTGAATCGAATTCCTAATGTGACTATGACTAAAGAAGCTTAAGACTTAAATCAACATTGCAACATTTAATTCGCGAGCTAAACATTAACAACGTCAAGTATATGAATTGAGTAATGGATGATTTCTGACTGCAGGGGCGGTGAGTAGCTTTAGGCGATATCGTCTACGCGAGTCACACAATACAGAGAAGCATAACTAATTAAGAACTTTCACCATCCGGGCTGATGTAAATTTAAATAGATTTTAGGCATTTAATTCTTATATTGAATTTCCCAAGTTAATGAATTTGATAACACTTAATCTTTTGTATCTCTTGTTTATTTTTTTTAAATCGAATTGTAATAATCAGCAGGAAGAAGCTTCCTTTTTAAACTTTTTTGACAGTCGCTGTTTGATATGGTATTTTATACATAACTTAAAAAATGGCAATCTAAGGGGACATCGTTAGTATCCCTAGAGAGTAGGCTACCCTAAAATTGCGCGTATTTATAGTAGAACCTCACATTCTTTCTGCTGCTGTCCGTCGCCGGTTCTACTATTTTCGAGATTCCTGAACTCCCATCTACCGATAGATCTTTAAAGGGATATTTACTTGTCTTTCTTTCTTTTGACGCCCACAGGAAGAAAGCGAGATGTCAAATATAACGCTATAAGTCAAATTATCCTACTCATAATTTTCAGCATATTCCCAATGCTGGGGTTGAGAGAGCTCTAGACAATTGAGTCACTTCGACCCACTTCACCGTAGCCTTTTTGGAACAACGTCTCAGGTTGTATATATGCACATATAATTATCTATACAAATAATCATCAAATTTCAAAAACATTCTCATTCATCACAATAATATGTACCCCCAGCGGGATTCGAATCCGCTTGCCAAGCGTGGCGATATTAGCATGTCCTCATTAAGTGAGAGGTTTACATCCTACAGATGACTTTTACAGGCCGTTAAGTAAGTATGTATGTAAGTAAGTAAGATACGTCTAAGAGAATATCTTTAAAATCTTAGCAGCTAGCGGCAGATGGCAATATAGCCATCTTGATTCAAACCAGATCAAAATGAAACAGAAAAGTGCCGGGAATTTAACCTATGCTCCCAGAATAAACCATAATAATACTTTTTGCTACTAATAAATGGCAGAATAAACATCTAGACCAATATTCGGCAGATCGATGACGGGCAATAGTTTCAAATTGCAAAAAAGTGTATACCTATAGAATTTCTTTCACTGCCAGAGGAACTTCATTACGAAACGGTGGTTTTATAAAAATAATAAATTTTCCCTAGTGAAATTTACGTTTCTATGTCAAAAAGTAAGATTTTGAAAGCCTGTTGCCGCGATCGTTGAACTAGAGAAGTTCCATATGGCTTTAATGCTGTGGAGTGGGCGTTATGTAAAAGGATCTAGTAATAAGACCGCCAATCCCCTTTTTTAAGGATAATAAAGATTGCATTGATTGGCCTATTTAAAGGCTGTCCTAAATAATAGTAGATAATTTTGTATATGTGAGAGAATGAGTTTAAAGAAACTAAAATGGCTTCCATTAAAGCCGATTACAAAGCAAATGAACCCAATTGTGAAACGCGGAAAGGAACGGGGGAACTAGCATCTGAGTTATCGCTGACAACTGGATTAAACATTGATCAAGTTTCAAATTACACACAATCTTGTGTCTTAGAAAGGATTTAATCTGAGGGAGAAGAGAAAAGCGATTTATTCAATCGCCTTTCCATTTTACATTTTTATCTTCACTCATCTTTCACGATACTAGGATAGTCAGAGATCAGGACTTTTCGAAATCAGAGATCAGGAGATTTGAAACAAAGTACACGAATGTGACGAGCCTGTCACCGTTTTTTGTTACATACAATATATAAACATCGACCATTTAGGCTGTCAATCATTAATGTATAAATAAGTTTATAAATAAATTCATATATAGATAAGGACAACATCACATGCATTCCTCCGATCCCATTGTAAGATGCTAAAGCACTTGTGATGTGAAAATCGGTAACAACGAAGCACTACAAACCCGAGAAAAAGTAGAAAAAGTGGTTTTTCTACAACCGGGAATTGAACCCGGGATCTCGAACTAGCGACACCTTGAAAACTGGTGTTTACGCTACTCGTCCATGAAGGTCGTCAAATATATACTCATGGTCAAGCAGAATCAAACCTTCGACTCAAATTTTACATCCAATTCCATTTCAATGTTGTCGCTTCAAATAATATTTTTAAATTAATAATAATACCAATAAAAACAATAGACTGATAAAACACTCAACCACTTTTAACTTGTGCCACACGTTAAAAGGAAATGCCGATTTTCCGCCCGGTCTATCTACTGCGACGTCGGTGTGCCATCGGCGCAGCGTCTTGAAGCTGCCCTGTTAAAGCGTAATGCAATCACAAGGAGCGGGTTTTCAATTTATACAAGTCTCAACTTTGAAATGGCGATAACTACGCTCTTGGCGACGAAGTTCCATGTATCGATTCAACTTCGATTTGTAGTCCTTTAATGCGGTCTGCGGTTTTATATCGATTGTTCGGAGTTTCAAATAATAGATGATTGTTAAAATATTGATCATAAATTGTGAATCAATTGTTGTTATTATTATTTAAGCATTAAACGAAACTTTGAATAATACTATGAGTCACGATAGCCGAGTTGTTGGGTGGTCGGAATTTCGAGTCGAGAGACCCGAGTTCGATCCCCAGGTGGCAGTACCAATGAGTTTTTCAAAAACTTATGTACGAATTTCATCGTTGGCTTGGACATAAAGACGGCGACGGGCTCACCACCTGTCACGTTGTCCCGAAAATATCTTCGGTGGAAGGTGGGTCAAAGGGACTTTATTGTCTAGACTTGACCTCTGTCTACCCCTGTATTGGGAATTGCATGAAGATATTTTTTTTTAAAATATTACAATTGGGAAGTATAAAATGTTTCCAAAAACCTCAAATCCATGGATATTTTGTCGTCACGAAAATTACAAAATTGGCTATTCCTATTTTTTAATACAAGAACGTTTTATTGTAAAAATAAACTACATCGAGATGCACTTAAATTTATGTTAAAAATATAAATCGCTATTAGTTAGTTTAGATACATGAGACTGCACTTTGCTAGTGTTCTAAATTAATAAAGTTGAAGAGAGACAAATCTAATAAAAATATTTTAAAAAATATTTAGAAAGCTTTTATTTATTTAGTTTCTAGCTATGATTAATAAGTAAATACATAATGGCCAGTAATAGTCCACTGTCGGACATAAGCCTCTCCCGAGAGAGGGTTTACCCTAATCGCCACGCTTTGCAAGCGGATTAGCGATCACATTACCAGGCATCTTGCACCTTAGACGCTGGTGCCCATTGGTTTAATTTGATTGGTATTTCTTTCGAGATGATCATCCCGCCAACAGTCAATAACTCCTTCTCTCCTAGTCGCTTCTTACGACAAGAAAAGGTCGTATATTTCTAAGACAATATTATTATTTACTACTGTTGCTCAGATCGTGCTATTTGCGCCACAGCTACGAGCAAGTTCAACAGTATTCAAATACATTCCACACATTAATGCAATAATACAGTATTATCTAGGCTTTATAAACCGGGTTAGACTCACAGAGACGTATTCAAAGCCTGCGTGGTTCAGATAGTTGTTATGCTATGAGCCTTAATGTAGTCAACTGGCGCCCAATGAATGTAAAATGGATTCCCCTCTATATGACGTCATGCGGAACGATCTAGGGACTATTTTGATACTGAGAATTTATATTAATAAAACTATAACATTTTCATTTTAAGACAAAAATTGGTAGGTACCAAAACAAAGAAGACAAAATAACATGTTCTTAAAAAAAAGTTACATAGTCACAATGAAGTTCAGGCGTGTATCGAGTTTTTTTTAAAGACTTCGGACCAAGGCTATTTTTCATTAAACATTCGTTTTTAATAGGGAAAACCTAGGACCTAGGTTTTTAAATTATTTTATACAAGCAATTTCTATAGCATACCTATTTTTAAAGGAAGAAAAATAATAGATAAATCGTGGATCCCAAACCGTGTATATCCTTTCTGAATTCATTTTGCTCCATTCATGTAAATACTTTCGACAACAAAATGAAAACATTCCATGGCATTTATTTTCTCCACTGCCCTATTGTCGAGACATACAGGAATTAAACCGTGCGTACACTTACTTTCCCCTGTTTAAATAAAAAAATAATCTCTTACAGGACCCCCGGTTCTCTCGTTTTACATTCTTTAAAAGAAAATACACGAAATAAAGAACAATTGAGCATCTAAGGGTGGTTCAAATGACGATGTTCCTATTACTTGAGTTACGATATCTGACAAAAGTGCGGTCTACTTCAAATATCTATATTAGAATAAAAATTTTTTTTCATTTATTATTAGCATTAATTTTTATGTCTACAGAATAACAGTATAATTATTGAACTTATAAATTTTGTTCAATACACCTCCGTGTGCGAGTGGCGTACACACTAGTTTTCATGGTGTCCCCAACTCTGAGGTCCCGGGTTCCATTAAAGGTCAGGTCAATGTAGAAAACACTTTTTCAAAATTATTTCGGGTCTGGGACAGCAGGGTTAACATCTTGAAAAATACCAGACCAAAATCAAGCAAATCGGTGACGGGCAGCATCATCTCCTTAAATAAACAATTTACAGGCATCCCTGCTTATAGGGGGACTTCAATCCCCCCGTACCACGGATGTAAGGCATCCGAATCGTCTGGAAGTAAAAATAGTTTGTAAAAATTAATAAAAAACGCGATAAAATCCGAAAATCGTTTTGTTTAATAGCAAATAGTAAAGCATAACCGTTTTGCCGTGTCTGATACTGAGATTACCAATCCGCTTGTCAAGCTTGGTTATTATGACAAATTGTCCTTAACGGCGACGCTATACAACGAAATTTTTCAGACCGTTACATAAGTAAAGAAGAGCCCTGTATGTGCTGTTCTTTAGTATCTAAGTTCTAAAACTTCTGCCATTCTGCTACACTGTCATTTGGCAGATTCCATATCTCTTCGAAAACATATTACATGACTATTACATGACTAGCTTCCCCCGCGGCTTCTCTCACGGTTTTTCACTTAACGCGGAACCCTAACTATTTTCTAAATTAAAAGCCTAAGTTTCTGCTTATAATATTAGCTATCTGCCAGTGAAAGTCACCTTAAAATCGGTCCAGTTGTTTCAGAAATTATAACATTTTTGCTACACTGTACAGGTTACGAGGCTACAGTGCTGCTACGCTGTTACGGTTTACCGTCGCGATATTTTTTTGCTTTATTACTTTTCTTAAAAAAAACAATATTTCTTATATTTAGGCGGTATGATTAGAGGTAATAAGTTTTCTGATATGTGACTAGGAAGGAAACACGATGGGTTTGTAAGAGATGAGTTGGTATTCGAGTGATGGATATACTAATAACTATATATGAATGTTTATGTTTAAATACTTAGACATAATCCAATTGTATAGATAAAATACTTTGGATGCACTTGAAATAGAGAAACATGAACAAATTATAAAGTTTAATAAAAAATGTGCAAGAAGTTTCAGTGAAACTAAATACACGATAAAAATACGAACTTTCAATTTACTAAGCGATATAAATCATACCGAAGTCAAAAAACATAAAGTCTGACGCCAACTTGCAAACTGACTAGTAATTTGAATATTTCACCACATGTCAGCCGCACGTGACGCTATTTTGCGACTCCTATCCGACGGGATCTATACAGCTACTAAATAATTTTTTTATTGCGAAATGTTCTTAAATTATATTTGTACGATGAAAATATTTTTCTTTTATTTTACGACTTTTATCAATTCTGGGGTAGACAGAGATAGACAGAGACAAAATAATAATAATATAATATCTTCACGCAATTCCCAATACAGGGGTAGACAGAGGTCAAGTCTAGACAATTAAGTCCCTTTGACCCACCTTCCACCGAAGATATTTTCGGGACAACGTGACAGGTGTTGAGCCCGTCGCCGCCTTTATGTCCAAGCCAACGATGAAATTCGTACATAAGTTTTTGAAAAACTCATTGGTACTGCCACCTGGGGATCGAACTCGGGTCTTTCGACTCGAAATTCCGACCACCCAACAACTCGGCTATCGTCACTTAGACAGAGACGGGGTAGACAATTCAGTCCTTACGATGTACCATTTTCACCGAAGGTAAATCAAAGCTTATAAGATAATTATAAGTATTTCTAATGAATTTAAAAAGAATCTTCATGCCATACTGGGGTAAACAGACATTGAAGTCTTTTCGACCCACCTTTTACTGAAGACATTTTTTGGGACAACGTGACAAGTGGTGAGCCATCTTCATGTCCATACCGATGATATAAATCGTACACACGTTTTGCAAAACTCATTGGTATCTGGGATCGAACTCGTGCCTCTTGGCTCGAACTCCGATCACCTAAGCACTAGTGAGAAACTCAGGCAAATTCCATAAAAATTGCTTGATTTACCGTTAATTTTCTTTATAATAATATATGCTTGCATTGAAAATCAAGGCTGTATCTGTTACATTAAGACGCTGGTGCTCTATTTTAAATATGTGATGAAATACTTTATAAAGAGAGGTCATAAACCTAAGAAAGAAGAAGATAATGAAATGCCTTTACATACAAACGAAATGGCGTCATAAGAAATTAAAAACACCGTCGTGGACTACGTAAGCAAAATGCATCCAGTAAACTTTTCCTACTTACAATGCATTTATAAAAACGGCCACCTTACCCACAAAACACTTAGATACTTCTTAAGTAAAACAAAATTATTTTTCGCCGCTTATCGTAACAACAAACAAACTGCCGCCGCAAATTTCTGTACGTAAAGTTCGCTGCAAAAAAAAAGGAGGAAAAGAATAAATAATCCGCTTTCAGTTAAAGAACTAAGCGTTCGTTTCTAAATAAAAAGTAAAATAAAAGTGAATTCTAATTTAAAATTCATTCGTAACTCCTGGTAGAACGTGGCTAAAGCCGAAGCACAGGCGAAACATCCCGAATTGAAATTCTGACCGGGCATGCACTTCCTTCTTTGAGCTAGGGTTGTCAGTTATTTAGATAATTTTAGTAGATTTTTAAAATAGCGAATAAATACGATATGTATTGTGATAACAATGAAAGTACAATAACAATGGAACAGTTCATACAATTGTGATAAAATTTTTATGTAAATAAATAATTTATTTTAGTGTCGTAGCTATGCAAAACGATCAACTCTAGACAACACGTAAAACTCTAATATAATGCAATATTCGGAGGAGCAGTGAAGAAAAATATCTTCCTCTCTAGTTAATGAATACATAAATAAATACTTATATAGAGAAAAATCATACACATTGTTATAATTCCAAACTAAGCAGTTATGTTAATCAAAAACAAAGGAGCTATAAAAAGTGTTTTTTTTTTTACATTGTGCCGGTCTGTACTTGAGGCCCGGCGACACCTGGAATTCTAATGTAATATGTAGATACGAAATGACAAAAAAGTATGAGTTAACTTATGCACAACAGCTTCCACCGTCTCATTATACATTGTAAAGGAATGTAAGATTTGACTATAGAAACATTGGTCTCTCCCAAAAGGATTTGGCTAAATCGCAAGTTAGCGATCGCAGTATCTGATAATCTTATCTTTTGACGTTGTTAAATTTGAGTATTATATATCTTTTTATTTAATCGACGGATTCAAAATATTTTCCTCTCCTGTGACATCCATGGTTCTTAGAATTTACAATCCCAACCCTTGTTGGGATGGTAAATTCTAAAGCCGATACCATAAAGTCATCTATGTACAACTCAAACCTCAAGCAATAGCCGCATTACTAACATTGGCGTAATAATAGTTTGGTAGTTTCGCCGCTATTGTTTCATCTGTAAAGTTTCGTTGTAAGTTAGTATTAATATCTAGTTGGCGGCTAGCAAGCTCATCTAAAAAAACTTGTGCGTGGTGCTGTACGCGCTTGTCTGCATTTAAAAATACTACTTTTTATTGTACTGTACTCGAGAACAAATTTTCTTCAAGCGTCCTCTCACAAGCAAAACATGTAACGAGAAAACCCCGGACGTAATAAATTGACCGTAACCGCCCATTTCTTTGCTTTGATGTTGCTAAAGCTAGGTAATTTATTATTTTGAAAAGATCTTTAAGGGCACGTATAAAATACTGATACATTTGATATTAAAGGATACCGCATCAGATTTTTAGAATAAACCTTAAAACGTAACTACCATTCTTCAATATTTACATAACCAGTTTCTTCCCGCGACATTTATTTTATTTTATAGTTTCCTAAAATTCCAGTGGAAACTGTTGATTTACCGAAGTAAATAAATAAGGGACTATTTTCCTCCTTAAATTTAATGCAACAATTCAAAACACCATATATTAAAATCATGTTTCAGATCTCCCACAGTATCGGTATCTGGGACTCAATGTAGCCTAAGTGCTATTCCAAACTGTTTGCTATCTCTATACCAAATTTTATCTAGATATGTTTTGCTGTTTAATTGTGTAATTGAATAACAAACATCTATCCATTTATACAAACTTTCACATAATAATAGTAAAAGTAAGAGGTGAGATTAATGATTAAAATAAAAAAAATCTCAGAGTGTTCTGTGTTCGCCGTGCGTTGGCAGAGCCGCAAACGGCTCACATCCGGAAATCCACCTTCACTGGCCAAACATGTTGCCTTTTTACAGGGAGGGAACGCTGGCTCTCCCAGTCCCTCCTGGCAAAATGCACCAGAACACGGCTGCAACTAGCTACTCAACCATCCATCCTACGTTGGAAATGGACCCCTTTGAGTTACGGAGGTCACGGAATTCGGTACCGTAAGTAAGGTAAATAAAATAGGGTAAAATTGGTGTTAATCCCGCACTTTAAGGCGTTAAGACTTAAGCTATGTGAACCACACATTCGCCATGGAGGATAGGGACAACTCTGCATCTTAATACCGACACTCCACTTACTACCAGGTCGAACTTAGCCACATGAATTGTGACACTCGCTAGAGGGTCTAAAGAAGAAGGCAAAGAAAGCGGTATTAATTTAACTTAGCAAACCCTCCTTCCGTAGTCCATCAATAAGCAAGCATCCTAATCAACAGAACATGCTTGGAGTGACCTCCTCGGGTCGGCCATCTTTAGAATGTCCTAGTCAAGTAAGTTGCTCTTGGTTCACTGTCGTCCTCTAATCTACTGTCATTTAGTCCAACCGCTACAATAATGAGACACCTCGCGTAAGTACTTAAATATTCCTTAGACTTTCAGAAACAGGTAAAAACGAGAAATTCTCGGTACAAATTAAAATAATAAACGAAACCTTGATAAACTAATGTGTGGCAGCTCATGAAAACTTAATCTTATTACACCGTTGCGCATATTAATGGTCTAATATGGAAGCTAAATGTAACATGTCGCCCACTCAGTTGGTAAGCCAGATGTGAATAATGTTCCATGCTTTCTCATATTACATTTGGGTTACATATATGAAAATCAGTCTTGAAAATTAAAACAAAAATGACGAAACAAGAATTTTCACTTCTAATTTTATCATAGATTAATTTATCAATTGATTATATAAAGGTGTAATTGCCATAACCGCCACGTTTGACAAACTGATTGGCAAACTGTACCAAACTAGAACGGAACTAGACGGTTATGCTGCTCCTCACGTGGCCCAATGGCCCAGTCTGCTGAGTTTTGGTATGAGATTTTCCGAGATAGTTAACACGCCCTCTATCTGTAACCAATTAAATTCCTTGACCTATTCCCTAAGTCGCTTTCGATACCCATATGAAGAAACGGGTGGTAATTTTTACAGCGGAATGACACGTCAATGTCGTATCAGAGTTATCAAAAGGTCTTTGTATTTTAATGATTATAGTTTATCCCTAAATCGGAGAGAATTGTTTAGTAGCGAATTTAAAATTAATTAATAAAGTAAGCAATTTGTCGTTCATTTAATTTAATTTCTAAAAAATAGACTATATTTTTCACTGTTAGCACATTTTCATCGACCAAATTTATTAAGTTAAAGTCCGATAGCCGATAGATAGGTTGGGTGGTCGGAATTTCGAGTAAACAGATGGCTGTAGTTCTTACCAATGGGTTTTTCAAAAAACTTATGTACGAATTATATCGTTGGCTTAGATATAAATACGGCGGCGGGCTCACCACCTGTCACGTTGTCCCGAAAATATCTTCGGTGGAAGGTGGGTCGAAGGGACTTAAGTGTCTAGACTAGACCTCCGTGAAAAGGGGTATTGGGTATTGCATTAAAGAGGACTGAAATATTTTTAGCAACGTTTCAAATGTAAATCCTACATAAGAATAGAAAAAATCTAGGTAATCTCCATGACAAATGAACTTGATGGACTTGTTGGTAGTTACTAAGTACACCATACTTAGTATTAGCCGACGAATTCCGTAATGAACATTTGTGTAAGCTGTAACCGATAATTAAATGCCAATAAGTATAAAACTAATTTTTCGATTTACACTTAAACAAAAGCTTGGAAAGAAAATTCAGTTTATTTTGTAACTGGTACACGGAGCGGATTAAATCAGGCTGTAGTAAATGGAGAATTTTCTCTACCGTGAAATGAGCGGAAAGGATATTATTTGTGTTGAAATCTAAGAAAACGGTCGAAGGAGGTAAGGTAAATAACTTTTATTTTCTGATCTTTCCCAAACTTCATGAAATTCAAATTGAATTGAAAAATAAATAAAAATAAAATTGAAACTTATACTGGTTTTTAGAATATAAAGAAGGATTTTTAATAATACTTAAAACAGTCAGACGAGACCAAGACATTTTATAGTTCCTTATCTGTGGAGTTTTTGATGATTTGACTAGTGTTTAGGAACCATGTTGATGCTTCATGACTTCATTGTTTAGACTTCCATCCAATACAGGAAACTGCGCGAAGTTAATATAATAACCTACCCTGATATTGCCGTAAGGCAAAACCGGATAGTTCAATTAAAGTATGAATTAATAAAGTGAATGTGTACAAGTGTGCAATAATGATTCTAAATCAATTTCACCAAGAGACAGCAATCGCTAGAATAAATTACGTTGATGACCACCTTGGACGAGTTGTACACAACGGTGGTAAGCTCTGTGGTTCGATTCCCGGTCGGGTAAATGTATAAAACATTTCTTCTACATTTCGGGTTTGGTACCTTCGTTGTTTCAGATTCCATAATATAAGTGATAAAGCTGCTTAGCAATATATGTGATGTTGTTCCTATTTGTGTATGTATTTATTATTTATGTAATAACATAAATCGTGGACTTTTACAGACCGCTGAGTAAATAAGTAACACTTCGTTATAAGTGAAGTGGCAGCCCTAAGTACAAACACCGTCGGAAGTGTTATTAGTAAACGAGTATGTGTAACTATTTGCAAACGAAACGTTAAAATGAGTTCGGCTCGCGCCGGGCGCCGTGTAATTTACACGGAAACGTTCCGATATAATTTGCGGAGCGATTTGAAAGACTGCTTCGGTCAGTATTGACATTCGATCGGCACGCTCATAACGAGCCATTACAGCGTGTATCGGTAATTTTATGAACTATAAGATTGGTTATCATTAATAACTTCTATTTGCTTAACGTTTATTACAACATAGGTAAGTTATGTATTTGAGAGAGCTTGTAATTGGGACCCGTCATCTTAGTAATAAAATATAATAAAAAAAATCTTCACGCCATTCCCAATACAGGGATAGACAGAGATCTAGACAATTAAGACCTTCCGACCCACCTTCCACCGAAGTCGTTTTTATGACAACGTGACTGGTGGTGAGTGCGTCGCCGTCTTTATATCCTAGCTAACGATACAAACGTACGTAAGTGTTTGAAAAAAAAAAACATTGGTACGACCCTTAGGGATCAAACTCGGGTCTTTTGACTCGAATTCCGATCACCCAACCACCAGGCTATCGTGACTTATTATATCGTAAAATATACTTATAATTATAAATAAATACAACACATACATTGACAACTTCACATACATTGCTCTGATCTCACAGTAAGCAGCTGAAGTACTCGTATTATGGTATCAGAAAAAACGAAGGTACAAAAATCATCCGGACCCGAGAAATTATAAGAACAATTGTTTTCTCCATTGACCCGACCGGAAATCGAACCCGGGACCTCAGTGCTGTCTACACCAAAACCGGTGTGCCTGCCACTCGTCCACCAAGCTCGTTAAAATATAAATAATTAATAATAAAATGTGCTGTGTTGTATTGACGTAAAAATATACCACCTTGCTTTCAGTGAGTGAACTAAGAAGATGAAGCATCTAAGGTAAAGTCATGACTACCGACAGATGGCGAAACCCACCTCAAAAAATACTAGACGAAGGTTCAACAGACAGGTAACGGACGGCTATCGCCAAGTCGTAGTAATTATGAGAAACTCCCCTTTACGGGAGAGGTCTATATCCAGTAGTGGACTTTTACAGGCAGTTCGATAGTGGTAGTACTACTAATAGTGATGTAATAAATACCAAAAGTAAGCAGTATAAGCTCTTATAAAAGTTCATTCAATAATGATGTAGTTCGTCTAAACAGTGTAATCCTTCCAACCTATATTTCATATCAGAGATCACTAGACAACGTAACAGGTTGTAGGACGATGACAGTGTCTAATGGCTTGATCCAAATCGTCCACAAGTTTCGAAAAATGGAAGATTATTTTCTGAATCAAAGATTACCTAGCAAGGTACCTTTGAATAATAGTAGAATAATAGTAGATATTTAAGTATCGACTGATATAGGCGGTATAAAGTTATGTTTGATTTTTTAAATATCTGTTTTTATGTACTAAAAAGCTCAGTATGATGTATAATTAAAATCACACAAATATACATGATAGTAATGATCATATACGCATGGATAGTGACAACATCTCATACATCGTTCTGATCCCAAAGTAAGTAGCTAAAGCACTTCTGTTATGGAATCAGAAACAACGAAGGTACCACAAACATCTTGACCCGAGACAATGTAGATAAAGTAATTCTCTACATTTACCTATCCGGGGATCGCACCTGAGACCTCAAAGCTGGTATTACAACCATGAAAACCAGTGAGTAAGCTACTCGTGAACGGTGGCGGTTGAATATATAACCGTGGTAAAGTTACAGCGTAGTTTATATAAATCACGCATTCTTTACATTAGAGTTGTTCTCTACTTTATAATATCTTTTCTATTTATCTTTAAAGCATTTAAAAATCTAAAAGCACTTTCATATTATCATGAATAAAAAAAATCTAGAAACGTTGTTAAAGTTCAGTGCTATCGAGTTTATGTAAGGTGTTTCACACCCAGCACTGTTTCGCAAAGGCTTTGATAATACAAACGTGGATTAACAGTAACGTGAGTAAACATATGGCAGTGACGACCAACAAGCCGCTTCAATGAGGGTGGGTTGGCCCAACGCACGCTCGCAAAAGCATAATCATGCGTAGCTTTAACAGCAATTTCCTACATTTATTAACTGGGAACTTTATGCTCCAGATACTTCAGTCGATACGTTTATTTGTTCGCTCTCATTGTTCGTTGATTTGAAAAGTTTTTTTTTTAATATATTTTTCAAATAATATACAACATCTATCTGAATTTGTACAATATTTCGAATGATGAAATTGTTAGGATTTATTGGAAATACAAAGAGAAAGCTCGGCTCAAGTTATTGTGACAAAGACCAAAAAAAAGTTTTCGTCATATTTTTTATTTAAATTTGTCATGACATGTCAACTAACAGGAGACAAGAAAAGAGATATTCCGTATATAGTTAATTACCCAAGTACCCAATATACCCAATAAACCAGTTTAGTTGTTCTTACGTACATACACATCGTCTTGATAAGATAAGAGATAGTTATCGCGCTATCTTTCGGTTGCCAGTTACATTTTGAATGCTTTTCCCTTAAACGCCTCTTCCTTATTGGGAGATAAGCGGTTGTATATTCTTGCTCTGTAACCTTACGGCATCGTAAATATAGTTTTTATCTTCGTAAATATGAGTTATGAATACATAATACCATACATTAAGATTTTCCTATACATTTCCCATAATAGTCAGGAGTCTAAGTATCCCTTTTAACTCACTTTTCGTCTTATGTAGTATATTTCTCTCAACAAAAACAAAAAAAAAATCTACTGTACCAGCTTTCCTCCTGATGATCGAACACGGGTCTTTTGACTCGTAATTACTCTCTGGCCACTCGCCCACCGTGGCTCATGTAATGAATTTTCGAAATGTATGTTCTAAATTTAAATTGTGCTTGAAGCATTGTTAAGTAACCCTAACACTGAGGTAGAGTTTATTACCCGACAGAATGTTATTTATTTAGCTGCTGTCTGGTGAAAGGTCCTTGCTTACGGGTGGGCGTTATTTAAGCAATATTACACGATGGCTTTGTGTTACTTTGAAGTTAATGCATTACTTATAGTCGCATATTCCTCAATGACTTTTTATTACCCTAAAAATATTAAAGTTTTATTTCTTTTATGAATAAAAGAATTAGGTCAATAAGTAAACAAATATCTTCACGCCAGTCCCTGTATAGGGGTAGACAGAAGTCCAGTCTAAACAATTAAGTCCCTTCGACCCACCTTCCACCGAAGATATTTTAATTAAGGAAATTAATAAAATTTAGTTGATAAAGTTCGAAAATGCTAAATTATTTAGAAAAACTACACGTAAGATTTTAAGATTTAATTGGAATAATGAGTAAAAAAAGCAGTTTTATTTAACACTTGCCGTGTGGTATCTAAGAATTTACTACTCCCATCTCCGTGGGTGCCGTAAAACAATAGCAATTGATACCGAAATTTTGCTTGATAATTACCTCTAAAAATATCGACCATACCTCACACACTCACCGGATATTACAAAAGCACAGCTTGTCATTATTCTGCAAAGCGAAAACCAGAAAAAAATTCTTTACATTTAAATTCACCTTACAACAAGACAAGACGATAGTGCTAGATTCCTTTAACTTTGTACCGTAAAGCACTTACGTATAACACTCAACAAACATAATAAGTCAACAAAACGTCTCTAGTCAAACATTAGCCTACTTTGAATATAATTTCATGTCGAGATTGGAATCGCCGATCCCTGTCCCCTACATAGGCCCGCGGGAAATAAAGCAATAGTTCGTTGTTTAATTTACTACGGGTGGGACTTTGTAGAACAGTGTCTCCCGGATATTAAGAGCCAATATAGATAGGGGTAAGTTAAATCTTTGATAGAGCACCTTTGTAAAAGATGTTGCATTGTAATATAGATTATAGGATAGCAATAGGCTTTTCGTCGATCAGCTTAACTTTCAAGTTATTCTAAATGAGTTTCGGTGAAAAGTGGGTCGATAGTACTTAATTGTCTGGTTATCTATCTACCCCAGTGTGGAAAATGCCTTTATAAAAAATAGACTTTTACGCATGTCCGTAGTGAAAAGGTTTTGAAAGTTTTGTAGTAAGCAGATACCTTTTATAATTATCAAATGCTTTGTGCATATGATAATTATAATAATACCTTTCGTAACCAAGTCAATTAGTAAGTTCTAAATTATAAATCGACTTGGTTACTAAAGGTATTATTATTATTTTATTGAAATGGTATTAAAATGTCTAACGGTTAACTTGATGGTAAATGAATAGAAGCGAGAAAACAGTTATTACCCAGAATATACCACAAACGTAAACAAATTAAACCATAATCATTGAAAGCAGAACAAGAACAAGCAAACTTAGTTATTATTATTATTATATCTATATATTGCATGAAATCCGACTCCTAGCATCACAGCAACAGCATAAACAGTATCACGATCTTCCTGGAACTCGGAACGGTCTGATATAATAGATATTTTGAATTTCATGAAATCGCTTTATTTGCTAAGCGGATTATCTAAGCGCTGCAAGTATCAGATACGTATGTGTATACCAAATATAGACTCGATGTAAGATCTCTTGACCAAAGTCTCTTCGTAGGCAAAAAAAATCGAGCGACATGTTTGACAGTTATTTTTAAACGACAACCAAATATTAGTAAATAAATAATTACAAAATATTACTTCAAATAATAATAATTTTAAAAATATTAATTCAGTACCCCGTTCAGTTTCTAAAGTGTGGATTTCATTCCGCGCTTGAAATGTCATCTTAAAGTGTGTTTTGTAAGTTATAATAATATAATAATAATAAGTTATAATTTTCTAATGTAACTTATTATTATTATTATAGATATACATAATTAAACTATGGATAAATATAAGAAGGTGGAAGGTAGGTTTAAAGGACTAAATTGTCTAGATTAGACCTCTGTCTACCCCTGTATTGGGAATGGCGTGAGGATGTTTAAAATTTTTGTAACGTAAATGAACTATCTGTATAATGTGTATAGGTGCAAAGTACCTATATACACAAATATAATTTTTTTTTTGGACAACATCATATACATTGATCCGGTCCCAATGTAAGATGCTAAAGTACTTGAGGTATGGGAATCGAAAACAACGAAGGCACCATAAACACCCAGACCCGATAAAATGTAGAAAAAGTGGTTTTCTACATTGAATCGACCGGGAATCGAACCCGACCTTGAGATGGCAACTCATTGAAAACTGGTGGTTAAGCCACTCGTCCACGGAGGTCGTCGATTGTGCTGTCTGTTTTATTTCGGATATGAAATTAATTTAAGGAAGTAATTCGTTATGCAATTTTTATTACATATCAGTTATTATTTTTCAGCAGTCAGTTGATTTGATACTTTAAATTATAAATAATAATTGCACCATAAAGTTGCGGATTCGAATCCCGGCAGTGTTGGTTCTCTAATTTTTTTAACAAATTTGTGATTACGTATATATGTACTGTAAACATACATATTAAGATTAAGTATATATTTAGAAATTAACATGGACCACGTAATGTTTTTATCACTTTAATGGATCAACAAAATGTTAAGTTTAGTTTTAAGCTAAGTATATCACGGGAATATAGCTAAAGATTTATAAATGGTTTTCCATTAGGTAAGCTTTATAACTCCTATGAGACACCATTGGTAGATTTATCTTTATTAATATTATAAAGAATTTAGTTGATATTTATGGCGTTTTCAAAGCTTGTTTGAACGAATTTTGATTATATTGAAAAGTAAATTACCTACTGTATAGCGTACTCGTCATTATATGTTTTATATCGATCGAATATAAAAGTATGTTAAACATATTAAGTAATAATGAGGTATGATATAATACATTATTCACATAGAAGTACAGAAATTAATATGGACACGTAAATACACTTATAACAATGGGTTTTCTGTGTACTTAGTCCGCAACTGTACAGATGTAACACAAGTTTCGGTCTTGTGTACTCACAAGTTGACGAATGAGATATGAAACCACATTGTAAACTGAAATTGTACTGTAATGCGGACCATAACGTCGTAGAAATTGTTTGCTAACTATATATAATGTTTAAAATATAAGATTATATATCATTTTTAAACATTATGCACTTCATAATTTAAAATGAAAAGATAGGAAAAATGGTTGAAACTTTAACAGTTATGATCGCAGGAGTAACTTAAAATTATTTATCTGATAAATTAATACTACCAATTTTCTAGACCTCTATCTACCCCTGTTTTGGGAATGGCGTGAAGATATTCTATTCTATAAACACCATAGTAAAACTAAAAAAGGAATAGAAAAGAATTAGCCAATTATCTCGCAGCTCACCTTCACAATGTGCGGTTAGATTGAAATTAATATTGCGTAACCTTTATCCAGTTTAAACGAGATAATTTACAGGCTAATTTAGAATTTATTGTATTGCGCTCCGAGCCCTGGGGTTTAAAATGTTGCTTTAAATTAATATTATTTTCCTTTCGTTAATTGTGATCTATTATTTTAGACTGAATATTTGACGTAATTATGTTATTTTGTTGAGGGTGTCCAGAAATTACTGTTCGGATTTCGAGAGACTGCCGGAAATAAACTTGAACCAGGATGGTTAAAATACACATCAAATTTTTCTGTATCTTATTATAACATGTTATATAATACCTGTAATAATAATAGTGAAGGTAACTTATGCTCGAAGAGGGGAGGGTCAAGAGTACTCGGATACTTAGACGTGCATATATGAAGAAAATAATGAATCTGAAAGAAGCGAAAGAGATATGTAAAGACATGATGTTTTGGCGATCTGTTCTCTCTGGCTACTCCGTCAGGGACTGTGCGTGAAGATAAAATAAAATAAAAAATATAATACCTATATATTACTAATTAATGCAATTATATAGTAGAAAGGTTTATCGAGATTGATAATTGTTTATGAAAATTTAGTAAAATGTATTAACAAAGTTATTCATAGTTTCAGACTTTAACTTGCGTTAATAAATTACTAAGAATATTTTATACCAGTCACGATAGCCGAGTTGTTGGGTGGTCGGAATTTCGAGTCGAGAGACCCGAGTTCGATCCCCAGGTGGCAGTACCAATGAGTTTTTCAAAAACTTATGTACGAATTTCATCGTTGACTTGGACATAAAGGCGGTGACGGGCTCACCACCTGTCACGTTGTCCTGAAAATATCTTCGGTGGAAGGTGGGTCAAAGGGACTTAATTGTCTAGACTTGACCTCTGTCTACCCCTGTATTGGGAATTGCGTGAAGATATTTTTTTTATTTAAGAATATTTTAATGAAAAAGTATTTATTCACATTTGCGCGTGCAAAAACCAAATTCTATATGCCTTTGCTATATTGCTATTTTTATAATTTGCTATAGAGTATAAATTAGTAAACAATTAACAGTAAATATCATTTATTATAATAAATAGAACATTGTTGGTAATATTAATACGTGATAATATATTGTTTTATATATTAAATTACTAGCTGCGAGGTATCCCGTCTAAGTTCTCTTAGGTTAATATAGAAGAAGAAATAAATAGAAAGAAATAGAAATATCTTCAAGAACTTTCGTACATAAGTTTTTGAAAAACCTATTGGTACGAGCTTGCCTCCTGGGAATCGAACTCGGGTCTCTTGACTCGAAATTCCGACCACCCATACACTCGGCTATAGTGACTTTTAATTATCGCAAAATTTAAATATTTTAAATTAAAAAGAGTTAATCTCTCAAATTAAAACAAATAATTTTTTGTAATTATGAATGAAGTTACTTTATTTTAAAGCATAATAGAATAGCATAAAAATTGATGAAACTGCAACAATATAATAGGTGACCTTATCGCTACTAAGGCATTTGTTTAAGGCAACCAACCAACATACTTATCGGCCTGTTAAAGTCCACTGCAGGATATGGGCCTCTCCCATAATGAGGATTTGCCATAATCTATATTTATCTATATATTATTATAATCTAATTATCGCACCTCAGACGCTGCTACCCATCTTCGGTCTGATAATTTTGGTCTAGTATTTTTAGAGATGGTTATCCCGTCATCTGCCTCTTACGACACCCATGGGAAAAATGGGAGTGGCAAAATTCTTACACCATATTCCTACCCCCGTATTCCCGCCGTTGGCCTATCTCTCTCTCAGTCGTAGAAGAATAGAAATACCATAAACGATAACTAATGATTTAAGTTATGATATATACAAAGGTTGACAACATTTGACAATAACACGGGTGAATTATACGGGTACATTCACATTGCCGACAACAAATACAATACAAAACACTTCAATATAAGAGTAATACAATACAAAATAATACTGATACTTTCACATCGCCGGTGTGCATTATTGACTCGCAAATCTTTAGCATATTTTAAAGTTATAGTAAATTTATTTGCTTCTCATATTGTATACTTAGTTACCTACATAAAAAGGTCTGTGATTCCACTGTTATACATAGGCCACTCTTAGGAGTTTTTTGTAATTCATATTCCAACCACCACTCGGCTATCGTGACGTTGACCGATCGGTGAATGAACGAACTTTTATTTCTTACAAATGTGCTCTATTACGTAATATATTAAGACAATGATCAGATTATATAATAACGCAACGTAACAATGAAATACCTCGAACTCGATTTAATGCCTAACAAAGGCCTGCAATGCGTTGGCTTTTCAACAAGCAGAGGCTACAATTCATACGAATTGCGAATAGTCGAGATCTGTGTGTGCACTGCGACAGCGTTTTTAGTGTATCTACACTAACCCACACACAAATAGATCAAGGCATTTACGATGCTGCTTTTTGGCGCATCGCAGTTAATGGCGTCGTCCTCGCACATTTGGCATGCGAATGTTTAATTTAATAATGCATAATTATTAAATTGAATCTCTGTTAAAGTTCGGCTCCAATTCGGATTGTTAAAAAGTGATATTATCTGAATTCTAGTAAAATGCAGTCCTTTCTGTTAAAAAAACGAAGACAGTGCAACTACCGGAAATCTTTCAGAGTTTTAAACTTCAACAGATGCAGTTAACACTCGGTTGCTATGTGTTAAGAGCGTCGCTATATTAAGTGCAGATCGCGGATTCGGAAGCCGGACATCTCAGTTGTTTTTTTATTATATCTTTCTTTATACTCAAATAAATAACGAGCCTGGGAGATCGAACTCGTTTCTCTTGACTCGAATTCCGATCACCCAACCACTTAGCTATCGTGACTACTATGCAACCTGCATATGAAGAATTTTATTGTTTTATAAGTGTTCAAATCACAATAATTCTACAGAAGTTACCATCTAAACAAAATAATAACATGAAATACCTAAACAACAACAAAATGTAATCCATGTAAACAGATCAGTCAGCAAAACAGTCATTAGCGTAACAAACAAACATTTTCCTTCCTGGACGCATAATAAATGCTCATTACATTCCATCCGCTGTGAGTGAAAAATATCAAAGAGCGGCATTTTATTGGCCCAACATACTATGCCCATGGACTGAGTGAGGTAGTATATTTTAAGCTTACGTCGGCGTAGCGAGCCGGGGATAATGGGCCTACCGAATAGATATTTTTTTTGCGTTTCCATTCCATTACCGGATGACCTTTTACCATAATTTATCTTGGAGACACGATTTCAGACAACAATTACACTTTGATTACTTATTTATGTGTACTTAAAATTTTGCAAAAATTTAATTATCTTAAATTTAATTATTCTATCATATCTTTTTATATAAGAGATTTAAACAAACCGAAGATCAAAGATGATGAATCTGAAAGAAGCGAAAGATCGCTTCTTTGAGATTCGCTTCTTGTAAGGATCGTGAAACTTGGCGACTTGTTCTCTCTGGTTACCCCGTCAGGGATTGTACGTGAAGATAAAAAAAATAAAGAAACCAACTGACCATGGCAGGATTGGAACCCGTGTGCCTGTATCGTGCAGTAGCATTTATTTATTTCAGTCACTTACAAGGTTTTCAATGTCAAACTAAAATTGTCTAATTCTATGTTATAAAATAAAAATGGTCTTAAATGCGAAGTATCCTGCGATCGCCAATCCGTTGGCAAGGTAAGTGGCGTACCCTTTTTAAAGTAGAGCCTAAACGTCCTTCAGTTGATTTTTGCAGCTTAGTAAAACTTATACAAAATGTTTTTCACCAGTTCGTGATGCATCTAAACAAACGTGTAGACAATACATATTGAATACTCAGACTAATTGGTGAATCATGCTATATAACCGGTTGATTGCTCTGCTTATACCGAAAGCTGTTTGTGGCATGGACAAGATGTGGACGTCCGACAACTGAGAACCTATATTCGGTATTAACAGGAATGTCAATATTGCGACCTCAAACATTAGGTATGTTTGATGGTAAATTTGTCAATCTAGAAGTCCTACTGGTACAATAGATAAATTTAGATTATTCAACCGTGTTTGATGTTTTTTTTCTTTAAGTGTATTTAAAATAATCCTATCTAATAGTATACATACCATAGTGAGTTTCTTTGTTTATGGGTTATTACGTCTAAACTCTTTAAACCAATTTCAATGATTTCGGTATAGAGAAAGATATACGGTTATAAGCTCCTTTTTTCTAGCAGTTATCTTAAATTGTACCTTAACGAGAGAGAAAGCAAGTTATTTTATATTTATAATATCATCTTTCTCAGTTTTGATTTAGAAATTTCGATTAAATTGTTATCCGATCTATTTCATAAATTGCTTTTAATTTCAATTACATATAAATCTCAATTACGGTCTTGTAATTTAACAGAAATTTAATTATTTCATTTAAATTTATCCTTTATAATGAACCCATTAAAATCGTGTACTCAACGATTAACTCGGATTTTCTGTACTTGTTTGAAATCAAATTAACTGAAGATTTCGTCACAAGAGCAATTAGTCTGTTTCACATCTAAACTGATTTAGAAATTGTTTTTTTATTTGAAAGGTTGTACTTCCAGTTTAGTCCCAAGTCAGGATCTGATGATAGAATCCTAAGAAAATCAAGAAAATTAAATTAATTAAATTAAAAAAGAAGTATGAAAGTTCCAAAGAATTTGACAATTAAAATTTAGGATTTCCCAACAATCTGATTATGAAATGTATTATACATTGAATCTGAAGCGAACAGATATTTATTCTGAGATGCTGGCGGGATTCCAGGAGGATGTCTGAGATTCGGTTTGTTAGAACTGACTTGAAATAACTGTAGATATAACTAAAGTTTTTGTCTTCAGCGAATTTTATCGACATCTTTGTTTGATTAAATTACTTTGTAGCCTGTAAAAGTTCCACCGCCGGACATATGTAGGTTTATCGTGATTCTCTGAAAAATAATTGACGATTGTAGTACTAGAAAACTCGGACTATAGATAATGCTACTCATTACTAGCCTGCATAACTTGGGTCAAGTATTATCCAAAACATCTTTGTGTCGGATATCATTTTGAAGACATTTTCCTTTGTCACATCTTAAAATACTCAAAGGATGGAATGGGAAAAAGACAAAACTCTGACTTACGTCATAATAGTTATGTACTATTACATTCAATAATTTAAATAATATTAGTACCGATAAAAATATTTACACATTCAGTTTTAATTAAAATATTAACAAAATTTAACTAGAAGGCACAAAATATTCAAAGTTGGCATTTAAATAAAAAATAAAAATCTTTTTTAAGAATTTTCATTGTTCGTCCCGACGCGATCGGCCCGCGCTTAATTGAAAAACTTTTAGGAGCAAGACTGGGAAAAGAGAACTTTGTGAGTGTATTCGTCGAATCACAAATTGTTTTTGTTTGTCGTTGCCTGCGTTCATGTGATTCCGATGACATTTAATTTGTTAACATTACTTAGCAATCCGTATCCGGAAATTATATATTCAACACTAGAATTCTTGATAGAAGAAGGTTAGAAGGTAAGGTTACAGGTGTTTTGCTGTCATTACTCCTGAGGATTATGATGAAGTACCTCATAACCAGTGATTAAGATTAGATTTAATTAAATAAAAGTTTGGTGGTAGCCCACACGACTCCAGGACAAAGAATGAGTCTTCCACTATTAAAATACAATTCGATATTTGCTTTCACGTTATATTGCAGACAAATAGTAATAATAATTTATTTAAATCGGATATCGAATGATCCACATTCTTTTCTTCATTTATAAATAAATACATATATAGACAGGTACAACATCACATACATTGCTCCGATCCCAATGTAAGATGTTAAAGCACTTGTCGTATGGAAAATCAAAAACTACGTAGGCACCACAAATACCTAGACCAGAGAAAATTTAGAAAAGTGTTTTTTTTTCTGCATTGACCCAACCGGAAATCGTACTCGGGACCTCGAGATAGCGACACTGTTATTTGGAGGAGGGAGGTCATATTAATTGGTTACTAATCCGGATACCTACAATTTTCATTAAAACTATGTCAATACTGTTCGTTTCGAACGTTTTATTGCAAATTTTATTAATGATACAGTACTATCAATATCCAGCTGTAGTTCTGGATGGAATACTTACATCTTACAAATATTTTCCTAAATCTCAAAAATGTATGAATCCTGTAAATGTATGTAATCTCAGAAATCTGTAAATGTATTTGATAATTGTCGGTTGCTCATTTCACTCATTTTACTCGATCACAATAATCAAGTAGTCTTCATTTAAAAATGTAAGACTTCATTCGAAATAGAATGTTACTTAAAATTTAAATGCTACACACATCACATAACTACGGACTGCGTTGCATTACCCGGCTTTTAACGTTGTAACGGAAATTTAAATTCCGGATGTGAACGTTTAATGTGTCCCGGCGTTGCACCGCAGACGTGATGTAAATTGAATTCCTCAAGAAGAAGAAAAAAAACGCCAAGATCTCTTCGAGCGAGCTGATAAAATATGTAATTTCGTTAGACAGTTTGCTTTTGACACGTCCCCCGAAATTTATGAATAAATCCGTTGCGACGTATTTCACTTATTTGATGTACATTGCGATCTAGGAATTCATGTTTTATGTATTTCACGCATTTGTAACTTTGATGTGATTTGATTCGAGTTAAGAACATCAACAATCATTTACAGTTCGTTGAATACGCGTTGTACATTTTGTTTTTATGAAATTTATATCTTTTATTTTTCATCGTTTACCTACACTGCAATTTGGGCTCACACCGATGTTGATATTTAGAAGATTTTAAAAATATATAAAATTTTGATAATTCACTGGCTGGTGATGAAGAGTAACATTTGATGCGATTTTATTATGTCACAAAAATCGAGTAGTTGGGTGATCGGAATTCGGCAGGCACAGTTGTCACGCGTGTATTATGTACGATATATATTACCACCTGTCATTATGTATCAAAATATGTCTTCAGTGGAAGGTGGGTCGAAAGGACTAAATTGTTTAGACTTCTATTTAACCAGTATTGGGAATGTCGTGAAGATATTTTTTATGCATGTTTATCGTTTTTTGGCTCTGCTTCCCATGTCATGGATAAGTATATATGTCATTACACAAAATACGACATTTTATTACAAAATATGCTATGCCATTACAAACATGTCATTACACTCCGACGCCGTCACAAACATCCCGTAACATTGTACGCAGGTGGTCGCCATTTTGCCGTAGCTTGTCTAACACAATGTTCGCTTGCTTGAGAATGATATAGACGATTTTCTTCTTGGCATACTCTGTTTAAGATTCAGTTATCCCAGTTTTGCTATAAGTATTATCACTGCTGCAATTTTTAATCTATTTATTATTTGCATTAAGAGTGAAATTCAAAATATAATTAAAACAGATTCAGTAACGTTGTTTGAATAATCTGTTATTCATGATAACTGGATTTTTTTATGTTTTTTCGGAATTTTCGGTAGACAGAGGTCTAGACAATGAAGTTCTCAAGACCCATTTTTCACCGCAGCTTATTTCAGACCGCGTGACGTGGTTTTTCTATTGCCGTCTTAGTATCAAAGTAACGTTACAATATAATTATATACATACATAATATTTATTGCACATATATATTGCACAAGTATGATTTAAATCTGCAACCCTTGACTTTGAAGACAGAGGTCAATTACTCTACCCGGACATTATGAAGTACTATGAATACAACTAGGAACTCAATTACGCAATAATAAGGTTTAATGTGCTTTGAGTTCGGAAATAATTTGAATTAGTTTGTCATAGACGGTCACATACACCGCATGTCCGTCCGCGTTAACGCCGCAAACCAATTTAAATACCAATTCTCTATTTCCAAATTCCAATTCAAAGAGACGTATTGCGCAGGCCGCGTCACGTATCCATTGGTCCGGATGTGTATACATTCATATACGTATATTATCACATTGAACCAGGAATTCCATTAAAACGTTATTTACTGAGCTCTCTTTAATATATTGCTTTAGAGTTACGATAGCCTAGTGGTTGGGTGATCGGAGTTTGGAGTCCGGAGACTCGAGTTAGACCCAAGGTAGCCGGCTCGTGCCAATGGGTTTTTTCAAAAACTTATATACGAATATATCGTCGGCTTGGACATAAAATGGCGACGGGCTTACAATCTTTCACGTTATCCCGAAAATATATTCGGTGGAAGGTTGGTCGAGGGACTTAATTGTCAAGACTAGGCCTCTGTCTACCCCTGTATTGGAAATGGCGTGAAGGTATTACTTATTGAAGAAGGAATTTTTTTTCTTTTCACTTATTGAACGATTTACTCATAATTTTACTAAGAAAACTCTTCGTTCTTTGTTCATACAAATCTGATTTTTATAAACTGAAAGACTTGCGTATATAATAATGTAGTAATTTCTTGTAATATTTTATTTGTGGAGTGGTAACAGCGTAAAAATATACCATCATCTTTCTTGTACGAGACAACTAATCGAAAATACTATCAGCTACCAATGGCGGGATAAACATTTCAAACATATACCAGATGTAAATTGAGCAGCCCAACAGTCGATTATTACTGGCCTGTCATGTCATCATGCCGTATTTAGAGAAGACTGCAGATGAGTGAAGCTCTCAAAATGTAATAAAGTTATAAACATATCTCTGTATATTCATCACAAATCAAGTAGATAGAGCCACTGATTACGAAAGCGGATTACAAAGAGCCGTATGTCGAATAGTCAAAAAGACGATCTGAACAATAACTAACTTTGGAATACGTATTAGAACCACTTGATATAAACTTTGACCGATAGATCAAAGTACCAATTGCTTAATGGTCTGCAGTACGATCAGCGCAGCTACACATTTGAGAGTTCATGAACTGTTACTGGGTAAAATTTTAAGCATTTATTTATTTATTATAATTTCTACATGTAAGGATTATAGGCGAATTAAGTTCGCCGTCGCCGTCAAGTAATAAACTTAATTTCTTGTTCTGTTGAAATATTTTTAGTTTATCGATTTTATATGTTTGCAGCGCCCGTAAGAGGCCTACTTAAGAGATTTTAAATTTTAGATGGGATACATCGACTCGGAAGTAACGCCACTTTACGGCGTATGATCGGGTTACCCAACCATGCTAATTGATTTTTATTTTAAAATTTCTCATTGACTAGAATTTGTTTTCGTTGATGAAAATGAAATGGAAACAATAAACATAACTTTAGCATGTCGATAGTTTATTTAACCTCAGAATTACAGTTGTAAGTCATCTACATCAATTGATTTTGCCACATTATATCCTCCAAAATATATTAGTCATCCATATTTTGGAGGATTCATTCTACTTTAGGTTTGTCAATATGAAGTTGCCACTCGAGAATCTCCCCTTCAGAACGATTTTAATTCCACTTCAGTTCAGGAGTCTTTATGGCTACTGCGCTCCTTTTCTTTCTTTCTTTAGATATTATCAAAAGTTCACTGCTAAACATTATTGTCTTTTTGTGACACTACTGAAAGTAAGCCGTCAGTTCCTTGTAGCTCACTATTCCTGGCCAGGTGGCCAGTTTGTTGGACAGAGACGAAGACCGTCCCCTCCCAGTTGTTTAGTAGCTATGATTTTTCCGGCGCCTAGCGTGCATTTTTGGAGCTAAATATGCTACTCCAAATATTACATACGTGTAATCCCCGTAATATTGAAACAAAATATGCTTGAAAGTCATATTTAATTATCTGTCCGTATAGATACTCTTATCTTGGGAAACAAGGAAATAACTTTGAGACAATAAACTCGCAAGAACGGCGCTAAGAATAATAATAGTTTATTGGTCTCAGAAGATTTTTAGTATCTTGCGATGTAACTTCCCAGTTTGTCACTCGCAGATAAACAAAATTTGGGATAAAATATTGCTTTGGCAGTTGTCCAACAGCATTTAATTTCTTCTGCGAGAGTGGCTTTTATTTCACTGTTGTCATGCCTAAGTGTAATATGTGTTTGTGAATGAAGGCTCGTTTTGGTTGTAAACGTTTTTATAATATTTTTCTAATAGTATTTTTTTTCTCCCTAACCTCAGTGTTTTATTTAGAATTAATTTTGTTAACGTTTAACGTTGTCCTAAATGAGCTTCGGTGAAATGTAGGTCAAAAGGACTTATTTTCTCGACTTTTCTAAAAGTTCTAGGAAAATGCGTGAGAGATCTAAAATACATATATAGATAAATAAATACACATATAGATAGGGACAACATCACATGCATAGCTCTGATCCCAATGTAAGATGCTTAAGCACTTGAGGTATGGGAATCAGAAACCACGAAGGCACCACAAACACCCAGACCTGAGAAAATGTAAAAAAAGTGATTTTTCTACATTGACCCGACCGAGAATCGAACTCGGAACCTCGAGATGGCGACACTTTGAAAACCAGTGTCAACGCCACTAGTCCACGGAGCTAAATTATCGAATGTCACAATACTTTAGTGGTTATATCTGCACCAAACCTTTATGTATATATAAAGTGGTCGTGTGGTATCAGCGTAAAAAATACCACTCCCTTTCATCTCGTGGTTTTCTTAAAAGGTGACTAAGACAAAACCTGCAAACGCTATCGACAGACGGAGAAATTCAATTAGCTTGCGAGTGGCGATTATTACAAACATACCAGAGGTATTTGTCATGTAGTGATTTGGCTTCATTGACTAATCTTAAAATTGCATAATATTTTCTTTTAAGTTGTCAAGCTATGTTAACTTAATACTTCCAATCTTGATGTATATTTAATAAGACGATTTTAAACCATTTTTTTCTGTTTTAAAATATGTTTATTTAACATTAATTAAATAATTTCAAATTAATTCAGGGGTAGACACGCAATTCCCAGTACAGGGGTAGACAGAGGTCAAGTCTAGACAATTAAGTCCCTTTGACCCACCTTCCACCGAAGATATTTTCGGGACAACGTGACAGGTGGTGAGCCCGTCGCCGCCTTTATGTCCAAGTCAACGATGAAATTCGTACATAAGTTTTAAAAACTCATTGGTACTGCCACCTGGGGATCGAACTCGGGTCTCTCGACTGGAAATTACGACCACCCAACAACTCGGCTATCGTGACTATTCAAATAAGTTCATATTTAAAAATTCATTTTTCTTTTTGACCGTTATATTTTTTCATAAGTAAAAAACGCTGAACGGCATTTTAATACAGTTATATTAAGCTACGATGTCAGAATTTGATTGATCCCTTTGCTGCAACACCTGGCCGTGGGAATACGCTAAAAAGAATAAAGTATATCAATAGAAATTGAGTAAGGGAATTTTTTACGCCTCGACGAAATTACATGTCTTACTTTGACAATTACTTATATTTTAGTTAATTTATGTATATTATTTTATATGCCTTAATATTAATAATAATAAGACTTTTAATTCAATATAACAAATTCATGTTTAAGTCACTCAAAGGTCAGTTTTGAAAAACCCAATCGGTGGTTTGTGCCTACCACCTGGAAATCAAACTGGAGTCTCTTAACTCGAATTCCGATCACCCAACGTCTCAGCTACCGTGACTTGTGACGTTAAAGAATATAAAAATATTTTAGCAACACACTGAATAAAACATAGATCCTTTGAGATAAGAAATATAATGAAAATAATACGGTATTTAGATATAAGTCTCTGATATACGTCTCCTACTTTAGTCACGTAGGAAGTTAATGTATTTGTCTATGTAAGTCGTGAAGAGATACTGAAACGGAATTTATAAGTAGTTGGGTATCAACTTAATGTATAATATTTTTTAGGTTGACTTATTTTATTTTATTATATTATATACAGTGGTAGAGCCACGCATCAGCTTTTGCTTTTGCATGAATGGGCCGGCTCGATCGGGGAAGTACCACGACCTCACAGAATACCGGCGTAAAGTAGAAGTCTAACAAACTTATGCGTTTCGTTTGGTGAGTGCAGGTAACCGGTGGCCCACACACTCCCCTCCCCCAATTCTGGGAGAGGGGGGCACTCTAAGGGAGGCAACGCGTCTGCTATGCCTCTGGTATTGCGGGTGTTCATGGGCGGCGGTGATCACTTACCATCACGTGAGCCACCTGCTCGTTTGCCTACCTTTTTCTATAAAAAAATTGGTCAAATGTATGAGGAGGATATAATTTTATAACGAAAAAGCGCAAGTGGAACCTGTCTGTAAAATTTTTTTATTGCTGGCTAAACGGATCATAAAAAAATTAAATTTAAAGAAACTATTGAATAATTTTAAGAGCTAGGTGTAGGGTGTAGATATTGATTCACTTCAATCACCCTGATAAAGGACCTTTGACAGATTCAAGAGTAATGATAAAAACAGCTAAAGTCACGTCTGAACAATCAGTGTACTGATTGTTCAGACGTGAGTTTAGCTGTTTTTTAAAATGCTTAGTTACTAATGTCTCAGGAAAGCTTCAACGATTTTAGAAATACTACTTATGAGACAGGTGTACATGGCTTTTTTTTAAATGAACATGTTTTTACTTTACTTATTTTTACATTAATTTCTTAAACCTAATTGAAAGCTGTGAGTTAGATTTGAATAAAGCAGGAAAACGTCCTCCTCGCTCCTACAGTATGACATACTCCGACTCTCATATAGGGCTACTAAGCCACTACTAGAGAATATTTTTATTTTATATTTAATCCTTATTTTACACAGTTTTACATTTTTAGGAACCGATAGCAGAGTTGGTAGTTACCTTACCTTCGAAGCTAAAGGTTGTAGATTCAAATCCTACTAGGGGCAAACATTTGTGTGAGCAGTACGAGTATGTTTGTACTCGAGCCATGGATGTTAAAATGTATTTATAAATATTTTTCTTTGTAAATATAAATGCATATATGAAAAATATATTTTTATATAATGTATTCGTATTTTGGACATTGACACGGTGGTAGGGTCATCATCCGTAACATTGTCCTAAATAAGTTTTGGTAAAAATATGGGTCGAGAGGACTTCATTGTCTAGACTCTTGTCAACCCCAGCATTGTTAAAATGCCTGAAGATATAAGTTAAAAATAAACTTCCTCATTGTGCTTTATAATTTATTATAAAGTGCTGCCAATATCTAAATTAAAAACAATAGCTCACGAATCCTATGTTTCATAATTAATATGAACTCTGTTTTCGGGTAGCGTAAAGTAATGAATTAGATGACAGTTTAATTTATTGTTAATTACTTTTGTAGCGGAGAGAGTTTATCAAAGGCGTAACAGTAATTGATTTTATGTACCGTTTCTGATTTCTTCGATTAATTTGTATTACTATAACATTGTCTATATATAGACTCACCGCCTGTCACGTTGTCCCATATTAAATTTCTTCGGTGAAAGATGGGTCGAAAGGACGTAGTTGTCTAGACCTCTGTATTGAGAAAGGCGTGGGTATATTTATTTGAAAGCAGTTAATTTAGTCTGTTTGTTTGTTTTTTTGGCTCAAAGTTGCTCAGCGTGCTATGGAAAGGGCTATGCTCGGTGTTTCTCTGCATGATAGAATCCGCAACAAAGAACATCCGCAGCAGAACTAAAAATGGCAGTGGGCCGGCCACATAACTCGGTGAACTGACAACCGTTGGAGAAGAAAAGTTCTCGAGTGGCAACCTCGTATAGGCAAACGCAGTGTAGGACGACCCCGCACGAGATGGAGTGACGACTTGCAAAATGTTGCAGGAGGTCGATGGATGCAGATAGCTGGAGACCGTTCGTTGTGGAAATCTTTGGGGGAGAACTAGGTTCATCAGTGGACTCTTGATAGGCTGTAAAGAAGAAGATGAAGAATGACTTAATTTGGTATTCCATCAAATTATATTTTTGCAATCCACACCAATCACATCAACTCATGTATTCATCGGAATAAAAATATATATAAGTTAAAATCATTAATTGGTTTCTCGCTATATTCTTCTAATGAGATAATGAAATTAAGAGGAATCTAACGGAGAAGAAATAGGCGATAGAAACTCTCTCTCCTCCGGTATTTGGTATGACGATACATCATTAAGATTATATATTGATTATAAATCGATTATATATTGATTTGTATTGTTATAACCTTTTATATATCTTTTTGGAAGAAATTTTTTAAACCTGTTAATAAACAGGCTTTGCACATTAATGGATTTTGTTGTAGAAGCAAATAAATAAATAATAAATACTAACAGGGAAAACATTAATTGCCCTGACCCCTAAGTTAATAGCTAAAAAGCGTTTGTGTTATGGAATCGGAAAATAAGTAAAAAATGGATCCATGTCCTTGCAACCTCGGACTGGAATCCCAAAGGACTTCATTATCTGGATCTCTACCTACTCTAGTATTGGGGATGCGTGAACATATTTTATTAGTCGCCTATTGCGGCCTCTGCGCATGCGTTCCGCAAATATTCGAAGAGAAGAATTTAATTATTTTAAGAGAAGAATTTGATTTTAATAAAGCCACATCAATAAACCGCCGCACTATAATAATTAAACTCAAAAAGATCAAGTGATCGCAGTAATAAGAACTGTTAATTGTTGGTAACATCTTCACCATTAATGAAAATATTGGAGGTAAATTGTAAATTTTACGTCACGATAGCGGAGTGGAATTTCGAGTCAAGAGACCCCAGTTCGATCCTCAGGTGGCAGGCTCGTACCAATGGGTTTTAAAAAACTTACGTACGAATTATAACGTTGGCTTGGACACAAAGACGGCGACGGGCTCACCACCTGTCACGTTGTCCCGAAAATATCTTCGGTGGAAGGTGGGTCAAAGGGACTTAACTGTCTAGACTAGACCTCTGTCTACCCCTGTATTAGGAAATGCTTGAAGATATTTATTTAATATTTATTTTTTATCCTACAACACCTATTGTAAGTATAGAGGTGGTTAATTATTATACCACGTTGCAAAATTGGTAACTTTTAAGCATCAATCTTCTCCGACATATTCAATTTGCGCAAACGACTTAAATTAAAGTTTAACATTACCAAACTATTTGCGATCACGAAATCGCTGCCTGAAACTCAATTTAAACTAAGACGATTCGTAGAGGCCGTTCAAGAACCGAACCTAATAATCGTCAGCGTCTCGATCAGTGATGTTTAGTTAATTTAAAGCGCAATACTCGTCAACGACGGATGACATCACGTTACACCGAAGCGTTAAATGGGATAAGGCCAATGTTCCGTACAAACCGCAGTTGGAGTATGCTTTAGACAGACGGTGTAAGCGGGTTTGCGGTGTTTTGCCCCATCGCATCCGTACAATCGAGCCGGATGCGGTCAACCGTAAAATCCGAACGCCTGTTCACGATTAGCCTTCATTATGATTGCTGGCGTTCTTAGAGATGTCGTAGAAATGTTCCTTATTGATCGGATATTTGATGAATACCTGTAATTTGGATTGTTTTTCAAGACTGAGCTGAGCTAGCTGAGTTGTTAGGGTTGAGTTTTCTTCGATGCTAAGGTTTGCAGATTAGAAGACCGCTAGAGGCAAACATTTGTGTGATAAATATGATTGTTTGTGCGCGAGTCATGGATTTTTATATGTATATATTTATGTGAGTAAATACATATGTATGTAAATATATTGTAGCGTTAGCTTGGGCACTGAGAGGGCTATCGGCTTACCTGTCGCGTTTTCTCAAATAAAAAGTGGGATGAAAGCACTCCACAGTCTAGACCTCTGCCAACCCTAGTGTGAAAAATTGCGCGAAGATAGAAATCATAATTGTTCTAAAATCGTATAATTAATTATTTAATTATTTATGTATATACTTCCACAGCGACAGGCTCACAACCGGTCACGTTGCCTGAAATAGGCTTTTGTGATATTTGGTTCAAAGGGGCTAAAATAGCGAGATCTCTGATTACTCCGGGATTAGAAATGCGTAAAGATAAAAGAACACTAACGACTTGTAAAATATCCTCTACTAGATATTTATATTGGAATCGTCTTAATAGCTATGCTTAAAAACGGATTATTTTATTATTATTGGTATTTATAGATATATTCTTTATAAAAAAATTACTTATTATTTTAAATTTGCAAATTACTGATAATCACGACTAATTGGCTATATATCTATAAATACTAATAGTTTCTACCAATATTTTTTTAATTTAAAAAAAGGTAATTCTATTTCACTTAAAATAAAATTTAAATGATATGTTATTAATTTACATTATTATTTTAAATGAAGTGCAAAAAATCTACTTCAACTAAAACAAAATAAATAAGCAGCATTTAAATTTCTACTTTACTTAATTGTCATCGATTCCAGCGATCCAATCACTTTAGTACGGGATTTATTCAAATTCAACAAGTCAAGTTTAGAAATCTAGATTGCCTTAAACGCACGCTGTTTAATATCCCTTAAAAGCGATTGCGTAAATCGCGTAATAAATCGCGAACGACAAAGGCGACGGATTTAAACGATATTGCCTGCGTCACGATCCTCTGTCGTTTATCAATAAATGGAGATGCGGTCCAATAAATTATTAGCCGTTCGCAATATGGAACGGTTAGTGCAAACATCAACCAGCGAAATTACAAGCAGCCTCGAAAAATAGCGTGTTCACGGCCGACAGAGAATAATTGCCCGCCGACTGACGACGTGCACTTAATTCCTCTTATTTGTATTTGGAACGGTGAATGCAGTTTTTTTTCTTCCACATTTCAGCCATTATTTTCTGGTTATAATTTTATAAATGGCATTTATTCTGCGAAGTCAGCGCAGGAATTTAAATAAAGAACTTTTTATTTGTTATTCCAGCCAGTGTTTAAACTTTTCAAGTGGTAAACATAATGCAAGTAACTTATTTGTAATATTATTCTTTATATTAATGCAAGGAGAAATAAACTTATAAAGTTTTTATTTAAATAGTACTATTTGAGCTATCATAAATTAGCTCCTTGTTTAAGTTTTATAGCTTTATGTATTCATAATGCTTTAAAGAATATTCAAAGAAGAAAATTATATTAGCTACTGAAAGACCTGTCGGTAATGTAATCAATTTTATGCAAAACTAAGCAAACCAATGCTCTCTTTAATAAAACTTTGTATATTCCTGAGTGACGAAATGGATTTTTAAATGCACTTAGTTACAAATACTGTAACCCGCGGATACGAACGAATACTGTAAAATTAGTCAGATATTTCCGACTTCAAAGATTTTTTTGTAAATTTATTTAAATTTAAGTTCATGGGTTATCTGTGTGTGTACAACAAACTATAACTCACAACATTTTTAAGTTTTTATTGAAAAAGTTACTTCGCAACATTCCGCATGCAAATATAAAAAGGTATATGTTACCTGGTCCGAAGAGAAGAAGAAGAAGTCTCCTCTTCTCTTCGGACCAGGTAACATATACCTTTTTTTATATTTGCATGCGGAATGATGTGAAGTAACTTTTTCAATAACAACTTTACAATGAATTTCCGCAACGTAACGCCTGAGTCAATTAACTATTTTTAAGTTTATTTTGTGGATTCATTGAATATGCTAAAACATAACATAAGAGATGTTCTCATCAGTTGCCAATTTGTTTGTTTATTTATTTATATATTTACCTTTGAACACAAACATTATACATTATATAGTTCTTAAAACAGAATTGTAACAATTTATATTAACATATAACCCACACCAATCAATACTATTATTTACAATTATTGTGGTGTGCGAGATTTAAAGATATATTTTGAAGTTATATTTTTTACATATATATGTAACTACATATACATAAACAAATTATGTAAGTATTTCTTTAGCCATTGTATTAAATTGTATGTGTGACAGTGCAAAAATGTATATACCAGTAAAACGTGTGTTACTAAAAAGGGCCTAAAAAGTGTACGAACCACTGCATTTGTGTACGTTCACGTGACGTATTTATAGTTCCAATTCTAATTTGTTTATGTGTTTATCGTAGTAAGGACTAAGACTATGGACTCTAAATTGGAATAACATACTCTTATTGTAAGTGAATCAATGTTTTATATGACATAAGGAAGGTAGATGGGCGTTTGAAATCTATAGACGAACGAGTAACATTCGATAAGCTTTACCAGTAATATTATAAATATGAAGAGCTTAATGTAGTTTCAAATCTCACATCACACCACGGCCTTTAAAGTTATCTACTTTACTATTTAAGGAGTAATTAAAGTAATTCAATTTTATTGTGTTCTTGGTAAAAGCATTAGCAAAAGCTCACCTGGCATTTAGATAAATTCAGTTGAACTTGATTATATGTGCAGTAGAACGATACTCTGCCAAGGTCTTCTTGTAAAAGAAAGCAATCGTGAATTATAAATTTTGATGACACAGATTTGTAAATTTTGATATCATTAGCATACAATCGAAAATAGAGTAAACAATACAAACAAAGTAGTAATGACATTGAGTCATTACTAAATAAAGTGAAGAAAACTGGTCCCAAAATCGATCCCTGAGGAGTCTCAGAAGCAACTACAATAGAGTCAAATTCGAAGTCATTTATTATTACAATCTTCTGAGTACTATTGACAATATATGAAATAAGCCACCGCAACAATTTACTACAAATGCAATTAAACACTTGTGGTGTGGTTGCACTTTATAATTTTGTAATAGTGTTTATTTTTATATTTTACACATTTTACATTTTGTATATTATTATTAAATTATGGTCATTAAATATTATCATAGGTTTCTAGAAATTTATGGTCCACCTTACCACCTTCTCGGAATCAGTATACACAGTATCTGGTTTAATTTTAAAGTCTACATTTTCAAATTAGTTGTGAGTGAATTTAAGATTAGTATAATTTTAAGATTAGTTTAGTGGAACGATGTCTAACAAAATATATTACCCAAAATAGTTTATATTAAACGGTGTACCAGATTAAATTGAATCTAAATATTTGTTGAAACATCTTTTAGATTCATGTTTAAAATTTACGATTACGATAGAAGGAAAATATTCCATAATCATATATGTTACAGAATTTTTTCCATTTTACATTTTCACAGATTTTAATTAATTTGGGAGAAAACCAGACTTACCGAGTCTGGAAGGCGAGGGTTTTTTGGTGTAGTCGAAGAAATGTATAATTTTATTAAGCCACATATAATATTATAAAACTTATCTATAAAATTTAAGCATCTAATCTCTGAGATGTAGTATTGGTTATTCCAGTTAATCCTAGTTCCAATAAGTTCCTTATTAATTGATTAGTAGTTTGCTTTATGATAATTTATTTTAGAAATTTGGTGGTTTTTTAATTTTTATAGAAGAAAGAATATAAAAAGGATTATAACAATAATGTATAATAATACATGATTGTCATGATTATGGTGGCCAGAGAACGACCGTAATAAATGAATCTGAACAAAATGAACAAGATAATATTTACTATATTATATTCTAAGGCATTAATAAAAGATATAAAGTCGATGAGATGAAAATCATTATTATTTGGTGGTCGGGTAAAATCAGATTATTAAATGACAGGAAGTCACGATAGCCGAGTGGTTGGATGATCGGAATTACGAGTCGGGAGAACCGAGGTCGATCCTCATGTGGCAGGCTGGTACAAATGGGTTTTTAAAAAAACTTATGAAAAGACTTACGAATCATATCGTTGGCTTGGACATAAAGACGGCGACGGGCTCACCATCTGTCACGTTGTCCCGAAAATATCTTCGGTGGAAGGTGGGTCAAAGGGACTTAATTGTCTAGACTAGACCCCTGTCTACCCCTGTATTGGGAATTGCGTGAAGATATTATTATTATAATGTTATTAAATATCAGGTGAATTGTAATCGCCTACAACATAGAATGCAGAAGTAATAGAATATAGGCGGAGTATAGGCAGCCCTGATAACGTGACGTGTAAGAGAAATTAGAATTTTGCTGTCTACTCCTGTATTGGGAATTGCGTGAAGATATTTTATTTTTTATTTTTTTAATCATATTATTTTATTTTTAGAGCGTCTATGCTATGATGATTCGTATTCTTTGCTTATACACTAAAACAGCGACAGCCTTACTAATTGTCACGTTATCCCAAATTAACTTTGATGAAACATAGGTTGAAACGTCTAAGTTATCGAGACCCCTGTCTACCACGGTAAACGTATGAAAATGAAAAAAAAAAAAATAAGATAAAATGATGTAAGTTACATAGATATAAATACCAAATTTTCCTTTTATAAATTCTAAAAAACTGTTATGCAAAATAAATCTACGTACTCCATGATATAAATCGGTTTGTAGCGACAAGGAGTACTGCAATAAATGTCGTTTTTCCGGGCGACACATTTCGAGTTTAAAAATAAAGGGTGGCGACATTCGAATGGATACCGAGGTATTCGGTGACAAATAACATGGCGTCACGTTTGTCGTTAATTCCGTTGGAAAAAGGAATCTAGACAAATCTGGGACGCAGAAATATACGTGATGCCATTCAGTCTTCACGTATATTGCTCTGATCTCTTGTCTTGTTTTATTTTATATTGCCATCTGTCTTCAAACTATCTATAAATATTTTATTATAGGACATTACTTTAGGTATTGAATCACGTTCGGAGTAATAGAATGACTTAATTTGTTTGATAATTTTCTAAAGATTTGCATCAAATAAGATTGTATTTTTTCTAATTTATTACTTAATCATTTTTTAACTTAGCAAAAGTATTTTCGATAGTTATTATATAATTAAATATTTGATGGTGGTAGACTCCCAAATAAGTTTCACATACAATTGTCTAGACCTTTGTTTATGGCCATATGAGAGATATTCGTGATGATAAATATAGTGAAGGTACTTCAGAAGGGAGTTTCAAAATATAAATATACCTTTGAAGCAAAAAACAAAAACTGAATTTAATATATGCGTAGAGTAAACCTTAGCCTTTCGAGATTTACGCGAACACCATTTATCACTTTCGTCTTGCCTAAAGAAAAAGAGTAATCTAAATGCCTACTGCCTATACGAAATATATTAGAATGCTTATTAATACGCATTCTATACATATTTCTTGCTGGTTGCAAATTTATATAAAAAATATATTTAATTATAATTTATATGTTAACATAATGTAAGAAGCTGACGCGTAATACACTGTATGGAACTAATTGTTTAGCTACTATGCATACTTAAAACTTCACTGGGGTATGGTACCCTTCTACCGTAAGAATTATTTGCGGTGATCGCACTATAGATAACAGCGTCACAAGATTCCTCGCAACTTTTTCGTCGCCGCTCGTCACTAATTAGTTTTTAAATAATGTTTCTTAAATTATCAAAATAGAAAGAAAGGGCTAACAAAATTTTTATATATATATCCCAGTGCCAATGAATATGTATGTATTTGTGAAATCAATACGTAATATGGCGGATATTTACAAAATGTGAAATGTGGTTTACGGATATATGAAGGAAGGTAATTGAGAATCAAACGTCTATTTCCCAAAGGGAAAGCGGTGCAAAGTAGACGAACATAATGTCGAGTTTCAAAGTCATGTAATTTTATTTGATTACTTTCATTTTACAGAAAATCTTTTTAACGAAAAATTATAATGCGATGAAAATTTGCTATAAATTTTAAGTAAAAATTTTATGATCGTAATACTTATACTAATAGCCCACTAACAGAAGACTCGGTGCTCAGTAACGAAATTTGACTCTTTATTCATTTTGAGTGTTCACACCAACCTTCCTCTACCTCAATCAATTTAAGTATTTTTTGTGTTTTAAGTCACGATAGCCTAGTGGTTGGGTGGTCGGAATTTCGAGTCAAGAGACACGAGTTCGATCCCCAGGTGGCAGACTCGTACAAATGGGTTTTTCAAAACTTACTAATCATATCGCTGGCTTGGACTCTACTTACTTAATTGTCTAGACTAGACCTCTGCTTACCCCTGTATAGGGAATAGCGTGAAGATATTCATTATTTCTGTTTTGTTTAATGGCTTCTTATTAGAATTCTGTCACTGTCATGTTTCTGTTGTTATTTTTTTAATGGCCAGTGACAGAGAACGTAGATAATCAATTATATAGCTATGCGTACATCAACATAATATAATCACACTGAAAACATGACAACCCAATGAAATTCAGGGGGTCAAATTTTAATGGACGCGTCATCAGCCCGAAGCGGGTTTATAGCGGTATCTAATATTCCATTATAACGGAAACAGGGCTGAGACAAGGACGGTAATGGAGTGTACCTAAGGCTCTTCACATTAAATTCGAGTGTCACAACTCTCAGCAGCAACGATTTTCCTGACAAACTAAAGTCATTAATTGGTTCAGTGCCGTTCCACTCAAACTCAGTTCCAATCAATGTTCTATAATGCAATGATTTGAAGTTTTATTTTCCCGTGTACTTCAAAGTATTTTCGACGAGAGATAAAAACAATGTTAAAATAGTTACTATTGACATTTTGAATTTTACAGTAATTTTACGAGCATATACGAGTTTTTATTTATTTATTTATTCTTTATACACAATGAAGAATAAATAAATAAATAAGTTTACACCTCAGTAGAAGCACTCAATTGCGAAATTAATGCCTGGTGGCATTCTCTACCACTCTACCTTTATAAGGGTGAAAAGTAGGAGGCAGGTGCTTACTAAGTAAAAAAATATAAAAGATAAGATATTTTTTTATAGAAAAGGGAGGCAAACAAGCAGGTTTGTGACAACATAGTCGTAGAATGGATGAAGACCTAAACAAGAGGGAACAAGTACCATGTTCCCAACATACCTCTGTAATTTCCATCATATTTATCATTTTGATCTCAAAGGCACGCTTGAGTGGTTTAGGGCCAGAGTTATTTTGATTTCTTGATCTTCTTTGCTATTAGTGGCATAAACACATATTGCGTAAAAAATACAGTGAGTATGGTTAGGACCGTTAGAGCATACCACGCTATTTCTTCCCGTGGGTGTCGTAAGAGGCTTGGGAAAGGATACCGGTGAATGGCAGGTCAACCATTTCAACAAGGCTGGCCGAAATACAGAAGACCGGAGACTGGTAAACGCTGCGTTTAAGGTTCGAGTTATGCTTTGCTACGATTGCCAATCCGTTCGTCAAACGTGGCTATTATGGCAAATCCTCTTTTACACGAGAGGTCTATGACCTGCAGTGAACTATTTACAGGCCTATGTATGTCATTTTGTGAACATGAATAAGATAGATGTAAGTTTCACAATAATCTAATCGCTCTCACATATCTCAAACGTTATAAATATTTTAATGTAGCTGCCCACTAGATTCCTCGCACCAGCCTGCTTTTTCTCGCGATTAACCAGTTAACACGGAAAACTCATTATTTTTCCCCGTCCCGTAAAGTCCCGTTAAAATCGGTCAAGCCGTTTCAGAGGTTAGCCAGAACAATCAGTTACACAACCAGAAAAAATTTTAAAAATTGATTTTTTTAAGTAAGTACTGTAAATACTTTCGTGTGCATTTAGTGAAAAGCTGTTAATTTAGAATTACAAACAGATACTTCCATTCTATTTATATGTATACATCATATTAGCATATTGAAATAGTTTCTTCGGTACGACTTCCCTTGTTATATACGAAGTGCGGATCATTTCTCATATAAAACAAGTATCCATCATACAAGTTCACATCCGTTGTGGTCGTGGGTCCTTTGAAGTTCAGATCAAACGAGCTTTTCATGAAGTTATTTAACTTAAAGTTTACACTTTGAAATACTTGTATATTGTTCATGTAACAAAGTTGAGTTTAATAAATACATAAAATAGTGACACAGTGAGTTTTAAACACGGCGATCCGGTAGCCTAGTTTGTAGTGACGCTGCCTTAGAAGCTTAGAAAATTGTTGTGGGTTCGAATCCCGCCAGAGGTAAACATTTGTAAGATGATTATGAATGTTTGTACTGAGTCATAGATGTTTATACGTATATATGAATATTTATCTATGTAAATATATATTTAGGCATATTGTACTATTTGCTAGGATATTACTATATATGACTTCGGTGGAAGGTGGGTCGAAGGTATTTACATGTCTAGACTAGACCTCTGTCTACCCCTGTATAGGGAATTGCGTGAATATATTTTTTTTTGCTAGGATATTAAGAACAGCGATGTGGTCATCACCTATAACCTTGTCCCATATAGTCTTCGATGAAAGGTGGGTCAAAGGAGTTAATTGTCTAGTCCTCTATCGACCCCAGTATTGGGAATATGCGTGAAGACATTTATTTATTTATTAAACATTCTACTCAAACTAAAGTAAAAAATTGCGATTTTATGAACCTGTATACAAAGGTCAAGGTCCGCTTTTCAGATATCCATTTTTAACCCGCTCTTGAGACTTACCTGAAACAAACAGAAAAAAATAATTGGTTTTTATCAATAGCATCAATTGTTAAATGTAACAATTGATGCTATTTATATTTAACTATACCACTATTTTTTTCGTAAAATTAAATAAAATTAAGTAGAAAATAAATAATGTGTTAAATTAAACGAAACCAAATTTTAATAATTATTACCTGACCTGGAGACTGTTATTACCAAATATTAGATGATGAAATTAGTGAATAATTTTTCTTGACAATGATTTATTTATTATTAATATTTTGTAAAATTCTATCCTACAATTCTGTTATTATTAATTATTTTAAATTCTATTACTAATGTATTTGCATTCCGACGTGGCGAAATATGATTGACATATATGTATAGTTTTAACATCTGTAATTATCATATTTCTAGCAAATAAATCAATAATAATAATGACAATAAATAATTCGTAAAATAATGTAATATTTATAGTGTACACTAGTTTGCTCCTATTATAAGTTTTCCAGTAAGGCATGCTGTAAAAAATTCAATTTGTAATAAGCTGTGCCATTGTACTTATATATTTTTTTTTGTTCCTATTTTTTTAATATTGTGTGTACATGAATAGTAAATGTATAAATAATACATTAAGAGTTTTGTTGCACCGAAGACATTTTTTGGAGTAAGCCAGTCGCCGTCTTTTATGCCCAAGCTAATGACATAAATCGTACAAAAAATTAATAGTAAGTTTATGTGTAAAAATCCTTTGGCACAACCCTACGACCGATCGAACTCGGGTCTCCAGACTCTAATTCTAATGACCCAACCACTCAGCTATAGTGACTCAGTTATTTTAGTGCTCTGCTACTTTAGTGATTTTTCTCCTTTTTGCCTCTTAAGACACCCATGGAACAAAAAGGTGTGGTAATATCTTTACTGTCGGTAAACCAATTCTTTCAACTTTCTTCAAAAATAAATAATAGTTCAAATTATTAGTTAATATACTTCTGTAACTAGCACAACTAATATAAGTAAAAAATAATTTTATCAAAAGAAATACCAGTATAAAATACCTTTAGACGGTTTCTTACGATAAAAATAATTTATCCTTAATCACTCTATTTTATTTTTTTTAACCAGTAGATGATTATTTTTTACTTTTTATTTCCTCTACAAAAGCGTGTTTTTAGTTTTTTTTAATTATTGTTTATATTTTATCAAATAAACAAATTTTTAATAAATAAATAAATACGAATTAAATAATAGATATGAACACCATTATATACATAGCTCTGATCCCAAATTAAGTTTTAAAGCACATGTGCCATTGTATTATGATCGGTCCCTGATAAGCGTACGAAGTTTCAATTTAATCCGACGTTTTCAAGGGGGTGAAAATCACATTTAAAGATTCCGTTAAGTACACACTAACATACACGTAAATGTAGTTAGCACATACATACATCAGAAAATTAAAGCGTATTAATGGCGATTTTTATACACTATTATTACTTTCATCTCTATGTTAACACCCCCGGGATGTAACTGCAAAGATTTTAAAACAGAATATTTTTACAATAAACTAACTACCTACGTACCAATTTTCGTACATGTACGTCCAGATACGACATACAAACAAATATTCATCCCCCCTTTTTTTCCTCTTTTTTAATGACGTCTCATCCTCATAATACATCTACGTTTTGATATGAAAATGGATTTAAAAAAAGGAGCAATCTCAAAGAAATTGTAGACAAAGTATTTAGCGTACGATTGAAATAAAATAGTAACTTATACAATATGAATTGGAATGTAAGTTGCATTGTCTATGTGTCTGTTATGTTTTTCCACTCAACTGATTTGGATGACATTTGCTATGGAGATAGATTCCACTTTGAAGATAGACATTGGATTCTTTAACGCAGCGAAGCAGCTGGCAACATCTAAATTGAAATACAAAAGATTTTTTTTTTACTTTTCCAGTTGACCTCACGAATTGAGAATAAACTTACTTTTCCTCTCCCAGTCTCTCCAGTCTTTAACAGTTCAATGGCAATTTATTATTATTTTTTTGTTCGTCCATTTCCCAAAAAAAGGATCGATCAATTCTAATCAGGACATCTTAAATTGTGAATAGCGGGCACGTGAAAGAGTTGAAAGGAGTGAGATCATTAATCGTGTATCATTTATCATTTCTGTAGCTACCACTTTATCGCGCCGTCTATATCACGCTTTCGCAGTAAACAAGTCTGAGTTAATTTTTTAATCTTCTTCGTAGAGTTAAGCCTGTGACAATTAAGTTATGTGTGTGGCCTTTTAGTTATTATCTCATTATGTTTTGCATTTACTAAACTTAATATTTAAAATAAAATTAATTGATTTAAAAATAAATTATTAATTGTAAATAATCACGAATATATGTGTAGGCAAGAAATACTTATTTTGGGGGTTAAATATTATTTTATGGGTTACAAATATCTTATATCTATTGGACTGTGAGGTTTTCTTATCCTACCCCCATAAAAAGTACTACTAATCTATAATAATATCCTAATTTTTATTATTATGAATGTATTGTTGTGTTAATATAGTCACGATATCGGAGAGGTTGGGCGATCGGAATTCGAATAAGGATACCCTAGTTCAATCCCCAGGAGGTAGTACCCGTGCTAATAAGTTTTTAAAGCACATGTGCCATTGTATTATGATCGGTCCCTGATAAGCGTACGAAGTTTCAATTTAATCCGACGTTTTCAAGGGGTGAAAATCACATTTAAAGATTCCGTTAAGTACACACTAACATACACGTAAATGTAGTTAGCACATACATACATCAGAAAATTAAAGCGTATTAATGGCGATTTTTATACACTATTATTACTTTCATCTCTATGTTAACACCCCCGGGATGTAACTGCAAAGATTTTAAAACAGAATATTTTTACAATAAACTAACTACCTACGTACCAATTTTCGTACATGTACGTCCAGATACGACATACAAACAAATATTCATCCCCCCTTTTTTTCCTCTTTTTTAATGACGTCTCATCCTCATAATACATCTACGTTTTGATATGAAAATGGATTTAAAAAAAGGAGCAATCTCAAAGAAATTGTAGACAAAGTATTTAGCGTACGATTGAAATAAAATAGTAACTTATACAATATGAATTGGAATGTAAGTTGCATTGTCTATGTGTCTGTTATGTTTTTCCACCAACTGATTTGGATGACATTTGCTATGGAGATAGATTCCACTTTGAAGATAGACATTGATTCTTTAACGCAGCGAAGCAGCTGGCAACATCTAAATTGAAATACAAAAGATTTTTTTTTTTTTAATTATTGTTTATATTTTATCAAATAAACAAATTTTTAATAAATAAAAAATATAAAATATCTTCAATTCTAATACAGGGGTAGACAGAGGTCAAGTCTAGACAATTAAGTCCCTTTGACCCACCTTCCACCGAAGATATTTTCGGGACAACGTGACAGGTGGTGAGCCCGTCGCCGCCTTTATGTCCAAGCCAAGGATGAAATTCGTACATAAGTTTTTGAAAACTCATTGGTAGCTGCCACCTGGGGATCGAACTCGGGTCTCTCGACTCGAAATCTGACCACCCAGCAACTCGGCTATCGTGACTTCTAATAAATACATTATATTATATAAACTTTCGTATAAGTAGTCTTGATTCCCACGCTAAATGATCTCATCCGAAAGGATAAGTTGTGAACCAGTTTCGCGAAATTTCAAATAACGTAGAAAGCTTATTATTGACCTGCTCATAATGTCATTCCAATAGATTTGGTATTCATTTCAATTCCTAAATGTAAGAGTTTCCGCACTTTATGTGATTAGTAAGCGAATTTGAAAAGAAACTTCAAAAACTCTTTCTAGAAAGCCAAGCTGTCCAATGATATCCACGGATTGAAATTGGTATAATAAGCATATGTAATGTCATATTTTAGATGAAATATGAATAAAATATCTTTACGCTATTCCCAATACAGGGGTAGACAGAGTATTAGATAATAAAGTCCTTTCGACTCACCTTCCATCGTGACATTTTTTCTGACAACGTGACTGGTGGTAAGCCTATAGCCCTCTTTATGTCCACACCAACGATTTAAACCGTACATATATCATAAACAATCTTTGGTACGGGTCTATATCCTAGGGATTGAACTTGGGTATCTCCACTCGAATTCCGGTAACCCAACGACTCGGCTATGGTTAATTTTATTTAATTTATAAATCTGTTTATTTCGTTTTATTTTTATATATTCATGAATTTACCAAAACTTTTCGAATACCACGCAATTCCTAATACAGAGGTAGACACAGGTCTACTTTAAACAAATAAGTCCCTTCGACCCAATTTCCACCAAGGATATTTTCGGGACAACGTGACAGGTGGTGAGCTCGTCGAAGTTTTTATATCAAAACTAGTGATATAATCCGTACATAAGTTTTTTGAAAAACTCGTTGGTACGAGCCAGACACCAAGGAACGAACTCAGGTCTCTCGACTCGAAATTCCGACCACCCAGCAACTCGGCTATCGTGACTTCTAATAAATACATTATATTATATAAACTTTCGTATAAGTAGTCTTGATTCCCACGCTAAATGATCTCATCCGAAAGGATAAGTTGTGAACCAGTTTCGCGAAATTTCAAATAACGTAGAAAGCTTATTATTGACCTGCTCATAATGTCATTCCAATAGATTTGGTATTCATTTCAATTCCTAAATGTAAGAGTTTCCGCACTTTATGTGATTAGTAAGCGAATTTGAAAAGAAACTTCAAAAACTCTTTCTAGAAAGCCAAGCTGTCCAATGATATCCACGGATTGAAATTGGTATAATAAGCATATGTAATGTCATATTTTAGATGAAATATGAATAAAATATCTTTACGCTATTCCCAATACAGGGGTAGACAGAGGTTTAGATAATAAAGTCCTTTCGACTCACCTTCCATCGTGACATTTTTTCTGACAACGTGACTGGTGGTAAGCCTATAGCCCTCTTTATGTCCACACCAACGATTTAAACCGTACATATATCATAAATAATCTTTGGTACGGGTCTATATCCTAGGGATTGAACTTGGGTATCTCCACTCGAATTCCGGTAACCCAACGACTCGGCTATGGTTAATTTTATTTAATTTATAAGTCTGTTTATTTCGTTCTATTTTTATATATTCATGAATTTACCAAAACTTTTCGAATACCACGCAATTCCTAATACAGAGGTAGACACAGGTCTACTTTAAACAAATAAGTCCCTTCGACCCAATTTCCACCAAGGATATTTTCGGGACAACGTGACAGGTGGTGAGCTCGTCGACATTTTTATATCAAAACTAGTGATATAATCCGTACATAAGTTTTTTGAAAAACTCGTTGGTACGAGCCAGACACCAAGGGAACGAACTCCGGTCTCTCGACTTATTCTCGGGTTTTTAGAAAACCACCAGGAATATATATATAGGGTTGGTACATTTCTATGTTGTTACCACTCGACAATATTTAAAGCATTAATTTTAATAGAATAGGTTTCAACGAAATGATTTAAGTAATAGAATTAGAAAGGAATCGCTGCCTAAGAACATACATCGTAGCTCTATGTGAAACGTGTTCACTGATGTAAAAAAACAGATAATGGTCCGTAGGAGCGTAACGTTAGTTACTCTGAGAGCGGTTGATGAAACTGCATAGTAGATAAATGTATTATAGTATACATTAATAGGCCGGGGTGTTGGTGTAAGAATTATACCACCCAATCTCTTCTCACAATAGAGAGGGGAGGGAAAAACCTTGAAAATAGCAATGGCTAGTTATAAATGGAGGGATAACCATCTCGAAAAATACTAGAACAAACTTAAGCAGACCGTTGAAGGACTGCAGCGTCTAATGTGTGCGGTGTTGCAAAGTAGGAATTCGTCAAAGTCGTATTGCAAACAAGAGACCTATGCCTTGCAGTAAACGTTACAGATAATTGAGTAGTAGTAGTAGTAGTATCTTCTTCTTCTTCTTTACAGCCTATCAAGTGTCCACTGTTGAACAAAGGCGTTCCGCACAGTGAACGGTCCTCAGCCACATGCATACATCGACTTCCCGCAACATTTTCAGTCGTTATTTGTCTCAAGGGGAGTAAGAAAGTATATTATACATTATTAACACTTTGAAGTCACGATAGCCGAGTTGTTGGGTGGTCGGACTTTCGAGTCGAGAGACCCGAGTTCGATCCCCAGGTGGCAGTACCAATGAGTTTTTCAAAAACATATGTACGAACTGCATCGTTGGCTTGGACATAAAGGCGGCGACGGGCTCACCACCTGTCACGTTGTCCCGAAAATATCTTCGGTGGAAGCTGGGTCAAAGGGACTTAATTGTCTAGACTTGACCTCTGTCTACCCCTGTATTGGGAATTGCGTGAAGATATTTATTTATTTATTTATAACACTTTGACATCCTCCATTGACGAATGGCATGCGTACTGGCGTGTCATTTTTATGGTGTCGCCAGCAGTGAGGTCCCGGGTTCGATTCCCGGTCTGTCCGGTCAATGTAGAAAAGACTTTTTCTACTATTTTGGGGGTCTGGCTGTTTATGGTACCGTCGTTGTTTCTAATCCCATCACAATAGGGCGTGGGCTACTTACTTTGGAATCAGAGCAAAGCAAGATGATGTCCCAATCTATGTATGTATTTATAAAAGTAAAAGTAACAAACTTCAGGGTAGTCCTACGCTTAGCAGCGACATCTTAAAAAGAAAGAAGAATCATAATGGAAATATTCTCACATAGATATGTATAATAAATTCAATAGCGTTGAAAATTTATAATCGGAATGTTTAATATTGAATATGTAACAGCAAACTGTAATTCAATGACGTCATAACTGTGAATACGAAAGCCAACGTTGCCAAATGAACGTTTACACACCCTTGTGTGATTGCAAATTGGACGGTACGTGGCGATATCGTCTGTCATTCTCAAACTTTGCAATGTAATGCAAGAACTAATTGTAAAGCGTATTATGATCATATTCCTGGTTCCCAAATTGTGTTTAAATTGTTAATGAACTTCAGTTACCAACATATTGTGCATATTAATTTGGATTCGTATATACGATAGCGTACGATAGCCGAGTGGTTGCGTGATCGGAATTCGAGTCAAGATACCCGAGTTCGATCAGATAGTAGATTTGTGCCAATGTAAATTAGTACATAAAGACAGACTGTCACTTTGTTCCAAAAATGTTTTGATTTAATTGGTAAGACCTCTGTCTATTCCAGTATTAGGAATGGCGTGAAGCTACTACATTATTTATAACACAACATTAATAACATTAACATCTCGCCATTTATTTAAAATAGTTGCATTGAAAAACTATAATTACTAACTAGAGACAAACTAATATTGTTATTTTAATAATAACCACTCAACTGATTATATCTAAAATCTGCAAAGAAAAAAAGAAATCTTTTCAGACAAAGTTCTAATGTAAATAAACATCCTTAATAGTTTTGAGATCGATCCTAAACAAACAGACAAGCTTTAATTTATGTTCTATCAGTTTGTTTTAATACGTACTTAAACTTCTATTAATACTACATGCTCGTATACAACAGTTTATGAACGTTTGGCACCGACTCAATATTATTAAGGTATAAACTTTTCTTTTGACTTGGGTTCAAAACATAGGCATTTAATTAAATATGAATTTAAGCAAAGGCTAAGCCATGGCGCCATAAGCAATGATTAGAGTTGGACTTAAAAGTTATGATGAGATCTAGAGAAAAAAAATCACGATAGCGGAGTGGTTGGGTGGTCGGAATTTCAAGTTAAGAGACCCGAGTACGATCCTCTGGTGACAGGCTCGTACCAATGGGTTTTTCAAAAACATATTACGAATTATATCGTTGGCTTGGACCTAAAGGCGGCGATGGGCTCACCACCTGCCACGTTGTCCCAAAAATATCTTCGGTGGAAGGTGGGTCGAAGGCACTAAATTGTCTAGACCAGACCTCTGTCTACCCCTAAGATCTAGAGGATAAAAAAAATGTAATCGGTGATAGGTTGGAAGCGTGCCGCAGCGTCTACTCCGGGGGCTGCGCAAGATAAGGTGGGTACGAACATAACGCATAATGTAAAGAAGAAAGGTTGATTTTACTCGCTCTAAATTATAATTCCCAGGGCATAATGTGAAAATCCATTCAGAAGGAGTCAAAAAATCCACCAATTTTAAACTTCTTTGCAAGGTTCTTCACAATAATAGTGATAATGTCAAGTATGGTGAAGCCGATTTACGGCAGCGCCGGTACCACGGATGTGTATGACAAAAATGTCATGATGGTCTACTTTAAATACGTCACGAAGTGAATGTTCGATTTCGGCATTAATGGACGTAAGTTCCGGCCGGGACTATTTGGATCTGACGGCGGCTGTCGCAGAATTGGAGACGAGTGTTCATCGACGACTCTAAATGGAGCTTCTCTCTGTATGATTTGCGAAACAACCTCTATAATACCTTATGTAATGACGTTAAAGGCTTTTTTCGAAAAAGCCGCTAAAATTTTACGGTTTGAGTGACAGGTTCAACGGCCGAGCTCGTGGTGACCTCTTTTTCTACAGTATTCTAATTCAAATACCTTATGGGCGTGTTTTAAGTTAGACGTAGAACCACATGCCATATTTTTTTTTGTGTAATTGCAATGCTTGTTGTAAAGTAGGTTTACTGCAGTGCATTTTGTGATTACTTTCCTTTTTTAACTAATTTAGCTTCACTCTATTTTGTGGGTTAAAGATCCAATTTTGAATTAAATTATATGAATTTATTTTTTTTAGTCTATGAAAGTTTGGCTGTAAGTTCTCTTGGGCATTTCTTCTTTCGTATCTTCACGCAATTTAACCTACAGGGGTATACAGAGCTCTAGACGTTGAAATCTTTTCATCCCAATTTGAAGGTAAATGGTCTAAACGTTGAAGTATTATCGTCCCATTTTTCACCGAAAGCAAATAAAACCGTATAAAATGATGTTGCTATTCACAATACTGGGGTAAGTTCCTTTGACCCTCCTTTCACCATTTTGCCATTTTTAGGCACAATAGTTGCCATTTTTATGGCAACTATTGTGCCTTTTGCCTTAATGTACAAACCTACGATATTAATCCTTTATAGATTTTAAATAAACCCAGAAACTTTACTAAGATTCCGCATTCAGTCTTTTTTTATACTTGAAAAACTACACAAACGTCACCCAATCTAAATGCAAAATTCTCCATCATGATAAAAGTGATATACATAAGTATATTCAGGGCTCAAATACTAACATCCCTAGTCATTGTATAAACGTTTGCCTTTAACAAGATTCGAACCCGAAACCCTTAGCATCGAATACTGAGTCACCGACTAAGCCATCGGATTGTCAATTTAAGGTACGTTACCAACATAGCAAACCAACAACTGAAAGTATTAAAACATAGAAGAATACCTAATTAACGCCACCCAAAGTAACGCCATGGAGTCAGAGTAAAAATCTGCCAATCCATTTCTTTTCGAGGATATTATGAGAGGCGACTAAGGGAAAACTGAAAATTGAAATGACTACCAAGCAAAACTACAAATATTGAAGACCAGACTAAATGAGATCCTCAACGGACAACAGCCTCTATGGAGCGAGGCGTCTGATACTGTGATTGGCAATCCGCTTGTCAAGCATGGACTTATGGGAAATTGTCCCAATATCGCAGCCCCTGTTCCTGGAGTTTACTTTTATAGACCGTTAAGTAAGCTAGTTAAGGTGTAACACCTCCCTACCCCTTACTGGTAGAGAGGTATTATATACATTGAACAGTATCGCTTGTAATTCATGACACAGGTTGTCGTAAGATTGACATTGTATATCGAACCGAGGAAATCGGCTCACACATGCGTTAGAATATTCCAGATGAATTATTTAGTATACAGTCTTGAGTAAACTGAGGCTGGCTTACAAAGGAATGTTCGCTGATTTAGCTTGATTCGCTCCAAAACATAAGTGAGTAAAACATTCTAGCATTGAAGGAAATTTCTTTTTTATTTTTTTTTCTATATTCATACACCGTTTTTAATCCTGTCGCCATCTTACATTGTCTAGGATTGGAATGCTTGTGGTAACTTCATTGCTTTTTTTAACTTTACTTCTTCTTGTAGTAACTTTAACTGCTCAATTTGAGACTAGATACAATATGTGAGTGTTTCCCTATCAATATATTTAATAAATAAATAAATATCTTCACGCAATTCCCAACACAGAGGTAGACAGAGGTCTAGTCTAGACAATTAAGTCCCATCGACCCACCCTCTCCGAAGATATTTTCGGAACAACGTGACAGGTGGTGAGCCCGTCGGCGTCTTTTTGTTTAAGCCAACGATATAACTCGTATATTAGTTTTTGAAAAACCCATTGGTACGAGCCTACCACCTGGGGATCGAACTCAGGTCTCTTGACTCGAAATTGCGACAAACCAACCACTCGGCTATCGTGACTTATATTTATTCCTTAACTATTGTTTATTTTTTTATTATTCCATGAAACTTGAGTATGAATGGAGTTGCTGTCACTGCGGCTTTTTGTTACCATTTTGCCTGTTAAGAAACTTTATATACTATAGCAGAAACTTAGGGGCTATACAATATAATAAGTATTATACTAATATAGTTACTGATTCACGATAGTTTTGCAATAACATAGGCGACGAGAAAAATCAAACAATAAAGCTATTTTCTGTCTCGTTCTATCTTCAGAACAGACGAAAAGTGGCTAGAAAAATATCATTCCTCAAGTCTCATTCAATATTAAATTATCAATACTTTCGATCGATATTAATAATTCAATAATTAAAAACGGCTAAACTCACGTCTAAACAATCGGTGTAGGTACCGACTAGTTTCGGACCTGTCGGAGGTCCTTCATCAGGGTGAGTGGGATGAGTTCGCGGTCGCGCTGCACCTCGTACTGTCTCCTCAGTTTGAAACCGTCGGTACCGCAATTGTTTGGCTGTGAGTTTAGTCGTTTTTTAATGACTCATTCAATATGAATAACAAATTTTTGCTAACATTTTTTAGATGAAAAGCATGAATGAGTAGATGTGTATGATGAAAATGATTATTAAAATATAAGTTAATTCGGCAGGGTCAAGAGCACTCGGATACCTAGACTTGCGTGTATAAAGAAATTGATGAATTTTAAGAAGCGAAATTGGTATGTAAAGATATTATCACTTGGCGAACTCTTTAACTTGGACCCGTAAGAGACTATGCAAGAAGATTTCATGATAAAAAAAATCTTCACGCTATTCTGAACATGATGACATTCTGAACACACTTAACTGTCTGGTTAAGTCCTTTCGACCCACCTTTCACCCAAAACATTTTTTGGGACAATGTAATAGTAATAAAAATATAGCAAGACAATATTTGTATTTACAATACTAGGCACTCAGTAAGCTCCATTTCAAGCGAACCCTTGATTGGATGTAACAGCGAGTTATTGTTACTCTTAAATGAATTATGAATAACAACGTTAAGGTTTCAAAACAGTATTCGAATACAAGGTTACTTGATTAACGGATGTAGTTATGCAATATTGAAAAATTATTCGACGTTTGTGATAAATTTATATTAATTTAAATTAAGAAAACTGTGTGATATCTACGTTAAATAATCCTCTCTCTTCCCGTGGTTGTCATAAGAGGTGGCAAAAACAAAAGCCATAAAATGGAATAGGCAACCGACCGATGGCGGAATATCACAAGAAATGCCAGACCATAAATCAATGCCAGGTAATGGGCAGCAGCATCTAAGGTGCGAGTTGTATGGTACTGCGATCGTCAATCGTGATGATCATGACATACCCCTTAAGGGAAAGGCCTTTGTCCTGTAGTGGATTTTTAAATCCAGAACAAAGCAACTTGTTAATGATAGTGCTTATGCTGCTAAACAGATTTTACCTTTTTTTCACTTATTTTTATTTGTGAAATATTATTTTATGTTCCATGTAATTCTATTGTTTTTGGATTTGTTATCTCTCATTTGTCTTTCTCTATTAAAGAATTCGTGTTCCATATCGTCGAAAAAGAAAGGAACTTAAAGCAGAACAGTGACAACATTAATTTCAAAGGGTTTCCTGACTCTTTACACGAAATGGACTTAGAGGTACAGCTAGGAGGCGTTGGGAGGTGGAGACAGTTGCGCTAAGCAAATCGTCTTAGTATTTTCCTTCTCAGATGAAATCTTGTGTTATTATGAGTTATAGCTTAGCATCTGATTCTGAGATGACTATAGTCGAGTGGTAGGGTGATCAGAGTTAGAGTCATGAGACTTGTCGACATGAGACTGTGACGTCGCAAAAACTGTCTTCGGTGGAAGGGGTGTCGAAACGACTTAATTGTTTTGACCTCTGTCTACTAATGTATTGGGACTGGCGTAAAGATATATCTGATTCTACTAAAGTCACAGAATTAAATTATATGTTAAAATATCACGATAGCCGAGTGGATGGGTGGTCGGAATTTCGAGTCGAGAGACCCGAGTTCGATCCCCAGGTGGCTCGTACTAATGAGTTTTTCAAAAACTTATATTCGAATTGTGTCAATGGCTTGGACATAAAGACGGCGATGGGCTCACCACCTGTCACGTTGTCCCAAAAATATCTTCGGTGGAAGGTGGGTCGAAGGGACTTAAGTGTCTAGACTAGACCTCTGTCTACCCCTGTATTGGGAATTGCGTGAAGATATTTTATTTTACTTTTTTTATTTAAAATATATGTTACATACACACTATTTCGTACGTCTGCCTTTCGTGACCATAAAGATTTAACAAATAAATAATCATATATATTGCTTTGATAATGAAGTAAGTACATCAAGACCTTAGAAAATGTATCAAAAGCTGTCTTCTATATCGACCCGATTGAGAAACGAACCCATAGAGGTAGCGACACGGTGGAAACTGGTGTGTATGCCACTAGACCACGGGGGTCGTCAAATCCAATTAAAATTACCTATCAAAGGTGATAAACTCATTCTTTCTCTATGAATCGTTTGAATCAATACTAGGCTCTAAGCGACTAAATAGTAGTGTAACAGCAGATGTTACGGTTTAATGGTTAGAGTGTAATCACAGGCTATAAAGCGTTTCATCTTAGTCCTTTGGAGTGTTAACTAACCTATAAGCTTTTTCTTTTGATGTAAATAGATAAAAAAATATCTTCACGCAATTCCCAACGCAGGGGTAGACAACGTCTAGTCTAGACAATTAAGTCCCTTCGACCCACGTTCCACCGAAGATATTTTCGTTTGGAGTGGTTTGAAGTTAAAATGTTCTCTATTATACTTACCATGAGGTGGAATATTAGGAAGTTATTCTTACTTCCTACAAAAATAACAACATAAAATCGACATGTAAACATTCGTATAATTTATACTTGCGATTGTTATCACTTGGTAAAATGCATGTTATTAAAATTCATTTCTGCATAATTGAGAAAAAGATTTTAAAAGAGTAATTTAATAAAGTGAATTGTGTATAAGTGATGAAGAATGAATTTTAATAACATGCATTTTACCAAGTGATAACAATCGCAAGTATAAATTATACGAATGTTTACATGTCGAATTTCGAGTCAAGAGACCCGAGTTCGATCCCCAGGTGATAGACTCGTACCAATGGGTTTTTGAAAACTTATGTACGAATTATATCGTTGGCTTGGACATGAAACGGCGACGGGCTCACTACCTGTCACGTTGTCACGAAAACATCTTCGGTGAAAGGTGGGTCGAAGGAAGTTAATTATCTAGACTAGACCTCTGTCTACCCCTGTATTGGGAATTGTGTGAAGATTTTTAATTTTCAATGTTTATATGTACATATAAATATTTATATATTTTATTTTGTTGCGCCATTAGCTTGGACACGTGATAGGTCGGCAGTGATAAAACGGTAATAGGTCGGAAAGGCAAATAAGCTATGGTGCAAAGTAGGGCGAAAGAATTTCATACTCTAGAGATCTACCTATCCCAGTATGGGAAATTGCGTACAATATATCCGTAAATATGCCAAATTTTTACTTCACAACTCTTTTTTTTTTTTCAAAACTTGTGCATTCTGAGCCTATACTGAGTAAATTAAACCTTTATGTGACTTGACCTTACTAAGCTAGCCTCATCAAAGTAAACCTATGTAATATTTAGTACCATCATTAAATAGATAATATATATGATGATATAATAATCAATGAAATAGGCAGTGGTTGAACGGCCTTTGTAACTGTACTTGCATGTTGGTGGATGGGCTACACTAAGATGGATTAATTAGTAAGCGCCTTAACGATGCTAAGTGTGTTTGCAGTCGGTCGCATATAGATTGAGGTTACTTAACAAGTAATCCGTAATTATTTAACTTATTCATACGATGAATGAATTCCACATAAACTAACAACAAATAGATATAAGTACTTATCATAGGGAATGATATCATAGGGATAGGAAGGTTGGTGGTCGGAAATTCGAGTCAAGAGACCCGAGTTCGATCCCCAGGTGATAGACTCGTACCAATGGGTTTTTGAAAACTTATGTACGAATTATATCGTTGGCTTGGACATAAAGATGGCGAAGAGCTCACCACCTGTCACGTTTTCCCGAAAATATCTTCAGTGGAAGGTGGGTCGAAGGGACTTAATTGTCTAGACTAGACCTCTGTCTACCCCTGTATTGGGAATTGCGTGAAGATATTTTATTTTACTTTTTTTATTTAAAATATATGTTACATACACACTATTTCGTACGTCTGCCTTTCGTGACCATAAAGATTTAACAAATAAATAATCATATACATCATATATATTGCTCTGATAATGAAGTAAGTACATCAAGACCTTACAAAATGTAACAAAAGCTGTCTTCTATATCGACCCGATTGAGAAACGAACCCATAGAGGTAGCGACACGGTGGAAACTGGTGTGTATGCCACTAGACCACGGGGGTCGTCAAATCCAATTAAAATTACCTATCAAAGGTGATAAACTCATTCTTTCTCTATGAATCGATTGAATCAATACTAGGCTCTAAGCGACTAAATAGTAGTGTTACAGCAGATGTTACGGTTTAATGGTTAGAGTGTAATCACAGGCTATAAAGCGTTTCATCTTAGTCCTTTGGAGTGTTAACTAACCTATGTTTTTCTTTTGATGTAAATAGATAAAAAAATATCTTCACGCAATTCCCAATGCAGGGGTAGACAACGTCTAGTCTAGACAATTAAGTCCCTTCGACCCACGTTCCACCGAAGATATTTTCGTTTGGAGTGGTTTGAAGTTAAAATGTTCTCTATTATACTTACCATGAGGTGGAATATTAGGAAGTTATTCTTACTTCCTACAAAAATAACAACATAAAATCGACATGTAAACATTCGTATAATTTATACTTGCGATTGTTATCACTTGGTAAAAATGCATGTTATTAAAATTCATTGTTCGTCACTTATACACAATTCACTTTATTAAATTACTCTTTTAAAATCTTTTTTCTCAATTATGCAGAAATGAATTTTAATGAACATTCATGACTCGAGCACAGACATTGATATTCATCACACAAATGCATGCTCCTAGCGTGATTCGAACCCGCAAACCAACCATTGACTTCGAAGGCGGGGTAAACACCAAATCGGCAATATGATTATTGCCGATTTCGCAAGTATAAATTATACGAATGTTTACATGTCGAATTTCGAGTCAAGAGACCCGACTTCAATCCCCAGGTGATAGACTCGTACCAATGGGTTTTTGAAAACTTATGTACGAATTATATCGTTGGCTTGGACATGAAACGGCGACGGGCTCACTACCTGTCACGTTGTCACGAAAACATCTTCGGTGAAAGGTGGGTCGAAGGGAGTTAATTATCTAGACGAGACTTCTGTATATCCCTGTATTGGGAATTGTGTGAAGATTTTTTAATTTTCAATGTTTATATGTACATATAAATATTTATATATTTTATTTTGTTGCGCCATTAGCTTGGACACGTGATAGGTCGGCAGTGATAAAACGGTAATAGGTCGGAAAGGCAAATAAGCTATGGTGCAAAGTAGGGCGAAAAAATTTCATACTCTAGAGATCTACCTATCCCAGTATGGGAAATTGCGTACAATATATCCGTAAATATGCCAAATTTTTACTTCACAACTCTTTTTTTTTTTTTTCAAAACTTGTGCATTCTGAGCCTATACTGAGTAAATTAAACCTTTATATGACTTGACCTTTCTAAGCTAGCCTCATCAAAGTAAACATATGTAATATTTAGTACCATCATTAAATAGATAATATATATGATGATATAATAATCAATGAAATAGGCAGTGGTTGAACGGCCTTTGTAACTGTACTTGCATGTTGGTGGATGGGCTACACTAAGATGGATTAATTAAACTGTAAGCGCCTTAACGATGCTAAGTGTGTTTGCAGTCGGTCGCATATAGATTGAGGTTACTTAACAAGTAATCCGTAATTATTTAACTTATTCATACGATGAATGAATTCCACATAAACTAACAACAAATAGATATAAGTACTTATCATAGGGAATGATATCATAGGACCTTCCTGGTCACGATAGCCGAATGGTTGAGTGGTCGGAAATTCTAGTCAAGAGACCCGAGTTCGATCCCCAGGTGGCAGGCTCGTATCAATGGGTTTTTCAAAAACTTATGTACGAATTATATCATTGGCTTGGACATAAAGATGGCGAAGAGCTCACCACCTGTCACGTTTTCCCGAAAATATCTTCAGTGGAAGGTGGGTCGAAGGGACTTAATTATCAAGACGAGATCTCTGTCTACTCCTATATATTGGGAATTGCGAGAAGATATTTATTTTTTTATTTGATCATAGGGATAATATCACAAACGTTGATTGCACCCAAAGTAAAGACGCTACTGCTCTCCAGCAATATTCTTAATTTTGGTTTGTAGTTGGCATTGTTCTGATATTTTTGGTCAATTGCCAAGCTTGGAGATTATGAAAAATTTAGAGAGAAGTCTTAGGTCCTACAGTGACCTTTTACGCATGCTGTATGCCTCTATTTTAAGTCGGTACCCTGCAAGGATGTGGTACTGCTGCAGTCCGTCCAGCCCCTTCACACACTAGCCGATTCTACCAGGTTAATCCTATCAGTGCCTACATTCGTTTTCTTTCTATCCAAAGCTATTTAAAATCCAAACCTCTAGATTTAAAATAGCTCCGCAAACAGTATTTGAATTTACACTCTGATACGATTAAAAAAAAAACATTTAATTTTTTTTTCCCTGGCGAAGCTTACTCGTATCTTCGCTACCAAGCCTTCATTTAATCAGCACTTCAAATGTTAATTAACGATTTTTGTGCTGTCGGTAACGTGTAGGTACTAAACTTGTTTTTACCAACTTCCACTTTCGAGTACTCATTTATTACAGTCATGGTATTTACTCAGAATATTTACTCTCTACCAGCAAACCGGGTTTTTGTCAGCGCTATTGTCTCTGAATCTCTGAACGGCGGTGTGTGAACTTAATACTGTACTAGCTTTTGTAGTTCTACTACTAGCGTTGCCTCGCTCGTGTTCATGTGGATTTTGAAGTTCATCATTTTTTTGGCTTAGACAGAAAGACAGCCACAGGCTCACCACCAGTCACGTTATCCCATAAAGGTGGGACGGTGGAAGGTGGGTTGGAAGTACTTAATTGTTTAGACCTCTGTCTACCCCAGTATTGGGAGTGACGTGAAGATATTATATTATTATTTATCGATAATATTGTTATTATTATTTATCGATTTTATTTAGTTATACTATGTCCAGAGTCCCATCAATCTCTATACTAAAATTCATAGAAAATCGTTTGAGTGTTTTCAGTTATTGACTAACACGCTTTCGTGTTACTAGTAATGGTAAGATAAAAGAAATTTGGTGAGTGGACTACAGATACAGACTCTAAATTTATAAATTAAACAAATTATTATACCTACTGATTCTATAGTCAACATCATAAAGATGTAGAGTCTACTACAGGACATAGGCCACTCCCGGGACTTTTTGCCGTAATTGCCATGCTTGGTAGTTTGCGATCGCAGTAGTAGTACTACACCTTACACCTAGGACGCTTCTCAACATATTATGCTCATGAGTGGACAAGAAAGTTGGGGAAGAAAGGAGAACCGTAACCACATGGAAAATTTAACAAAAATTATTAGTAATTTAAGTCATAATTAGTATTATATAATTTTAATAAGTATTATAGAATTCATTCGAGTTATACGGTAAGTGTTAACTAACGAGCTAGTTTTGCCATTCACAGAAAGAAAGTGAGTGATAAATACTCACTCCTGTAATACGTAAATAGTTAATTATAAAATGTAACGAAATTTCAGCTTTAAATATACACAAAGATAAAATAAAACACAGTTAACTGTTAAATAGCATTCCATTAGTCTCTCTGTGTATTCAGCCATCTGTGCTAAAAGCTTACGTACTAAAGTATTTTCGGTCCACTTTTGTCTTAAATTTTCATTTCATTTATTGCCGAATTGTTCCCGCAAATTACATGGGATTTTCTCCTTTGGCTCTTTGTAAAATTGTCTGCGTCCACTTAGGAATATTAAAGAAAGAGACGGACAGACAACGATAGGATATTATTTAATTACCCAACTTCCATCGAAATAAGTTCATTGCAGGATGATAATAGTCTTTGGGATTAAATTAATATTTCTGATATTAGTAAAGGTATTTATTTATCTTCACATTTTTTAATAGCAAAATTTTATTCTTCCACCCCACATTTGGTGGTGAGCTTATCGTAGTCTTAGTGTCCTTGCTAACAGCATAATATCTACATACATATATATTTTCATAGATACATATTTATGTAAACATATAAATATGAATCGTGTACAAACATTCATATCCATCACACAAATGTTTGCACCTAGTGTTTTTTAAACCCGCGATCCTTCGCTACTAAGGGTACTGACCCTCCATTACTAGGGTAGGGTACTGACTCTCGTGACAGGTGGTGAGCCCGTCGCCGTCTATAAGTCCAAGCAAACGATATAATTCGTACATAAGTTTTGAAAAGCCCATTGGTACGTGCCTGCCACCTGGGGATCGAACTCGGGTCTCTTGACTCGAAATTCCGACCACCCAGCCACTCGGCTATCGTGACTTATAGCCATAAGCCAACGATTATAAATCGTACATAAGCTTTTGAAAAATCTCACTGATACGAGCCGTGGGGGTCGATCACGAATCACTTGACTCGAACTCCGATCACTCAACCACTGGGTTTGTATCGTGACTTCTAAACTAAATTTTTAAAAAGTCACGATAGCCGAGTGGTCCGGTGGTCGGAATTTCGAATCTAGAGACCCGCGTTCGATCCCCAGGTGGCAGTACCAATGAGTTTTTAAAAAACCTAGTACTAATTACATCGTTGGCTTGGACATAAAGACTGTGGAAGGTGAGTCAAAGGGACTTAATTGTCTAGACTAGACCTCTCTCTATCCTCTCTCCAGTCTATCCCTGTATTGGGAATTGCGTGAAGATATTTATTTATTTATAAACTAAATTTTCATTACATATTCAATTAAATAACACATGGCTTTGAATATCTACTGATTGCGCAACAAGTAATAATAATAATGCTCTTTGTTCGTATTCGTTATCGGAAATGTGAGCGGCAACCTACATGACAAAGACACATTGATTGGATCATCAAACATTTATGTTTAATCCGATTGTAATTGGCATACTCATACCAATAAAAGCAGGCCGGACTATTTAATTTTGTTTGTTAATGTCATCGAATAATTTGGAACATGTCAAACTTGAAACACAATGGTCACTGTAAATAATCGTTTTAACGTTATACAATAAATAAAAACGTTAAAAATAACGTTAACGTGAATAACTTGTCAAGAAGGACACTTGAATTGAGGAAACTTTTCTTACCCTTGTCTGTGTCGGTCAGAGGAACCTCATTGTGATAATGGTAGTTTCAAAATCGAAAAGTAAAATGTGTGGTGTATAAGTCGTTAGAAGAGAACGAGGGAAAGGTCTTGTTAATGGCTAAGGCCACCTGTAGATGGTGATTTAACCATGTCAAAAAATACCAGACCCATCATGGATAGCAGCATCAACAGTACGAGGTGTCTAATACTGTGATCGCCAATCCGCTTGCCAAGCGAGTTGAATATGGTAAACTTCTTCAAAGCTTTAGAGTCACGACAGCCGAGTGGTTGGGAGATCGATATTCAAGAGAGTTTGATTACCAGGTGGTAGGCTCGTACCATTGGGTTTTTTCAAAACTTGTGTACGCTCTATCTCCTTGGACTTGGCTCGGACATAAAGTTGGCGACAGGCTCACCAACTTTTACGTTGTCTCGAAAAATGTCTTCGGTGAAAGGTGGGTCGAAAGGACAGAATAAAATAAATAAATGTCTTCACGCAATTCCCAATACAGGGGTAGACAGAGGTCAAGTCTAGACAATTATGTCCCTTTGACCCACCTTCCACCGAAGATATTTTCGGGACAACGTGACAGGTGGTGAGCCCGTCGCCGCCTTTATGTCCAAGCCAACGATGTATATTCGTACATAAGTTTTTGAAAAACCCATTGGTACGAGCCTGACACCTGGGGATCGAACTCGGGTCTCTCGACTCGAAATTCCGACCACCCAACCACTCGGCTATCGTGACTTTTCGAAAGGACAGAATTATCTAAATCTCGGTCTACGCCAAAATTGGGTTTGGCGTGAAGATACTTATTATATTTATTTATCTTCAAGGAGACTTAGTAGAGGCCTGACTGCAGTTGACTTAGTACAGGCCGTTTTATGTATAAACAAGCATATATTTTACTATAAAATACACTAGTAACAAACTAAATCCTTTTAGTCAGTAGAAAACTCAAATTCAAAAATAACGTGTACGCACAATTACGCAGGCAATGAACCCCAAGAAACCCCCCGGAGAGCGTAGCTCTTGTATACTCCGATGTAAATATTCCGCTGTACCTTTTTATTACACTTTTTATTTGTGTTTTATGTGTAGATAGACATTTTCAGTCCCACAGGAGCAATATAATAAAACCATTAATATTAATGTCGGTTCGCTATACGTTCCCTTGCTTTCCTGTTAACGCAAAAATATGCAAATCGAGGTGCTGTGGGCGCGAATTTTGGCTACTGCTAGTTTTTTCGGGCCTTAGTTAAAATAAACTGGGTGTCTGGCTTATTTGTGATGCAAAAGTGTTGTGTCGGCCGTCGCGCTGATCGTCGGGAGCCGGTTGATCGCGCTACCTTTTTTAATTACATCGTGACAAAGGCAAATTTGCATTTCATATAGAAGCGATTGATGAACTCCGTTGACTAAAAGTTAATTACGAATTTCACCTTTCGCTTCGGCCTGTGCTACGTTTTAATTAAAGTAAGAACTGAAATGAGCCGCGAGTCGGTAAGGGGATTCACCGCCTCGAACCAATAGGTTTTTGAAAGTTTATGAATGTCTATTAGAGTCTTTGAAAGTTTTATAGAGAAAATAAGCATTTTCAAATGTTAATCTATACATGTAAATAAAGTTGGCGTGTCTGTTTTTAACATTGAAATAACCGTTTTTTTATACATTTATTCAAATTTATGCGGTCACATTTAATTATATTTTTGTTTGTTTGTCTGTCTGTCTGTTTGTTCCAGCTAATCTCTGAAATGGCTGAACCGATTTTAATGGGACTGACAGGCAGTTGATGTTATAAAGAGTAACTTAGGCTACTTTTATTTTATAAAATAATTAGAGTTCCGGGTTAAGTGTTCCGCGTTAAGTGTTAAACAAGCAAAGCCGCGGGAGGCAGCTAGTATAAAATAAGACACGATAGCCGAGTGGTTAAGAAAGTCGAGTTCGATTCCCAAGTGGCTCACATCAATGGGTCTTTTCAAAAATTTCGAGTCAAGAGACCCGAGTTCGATCCCCAGGTGGCAGGCTCGTACTTATGGGTTTTTAGAAAAATTTATGTACGAATTACATCGTTGGCTTGGACATAAAAATGGTGACAGGCTCACAGGCTCACTGTCACGTTGTCTCGAAAATATCTTCGGTAGAAGGTGGGTCGAAGGGACTTAATTGTCTAGACTAGACCTCTGTCTACCCCTGTACTGGGAATTGCATGAAGATATTTATTTACTTATTTACTTTGTTACTAATTATAGACACCGGCTTTTACACACACTGCCGCCTCACTGAATTGCGAACTACTCCCGTTCCGTTCACTCAAACGTTAGTTCACAAATCCCCGGTCTATTCATTATAATTCCGTCTCGCTCACAATCCTACATAAATATAAAAACTTTGACTAAAAAGCCAAAGAGAACAAATCGCCATACGTCATGATCCTTTCATAGTTTCTTTTATATAGATAGTTCCTTTCGTAGTTTCATAGGTCCTTTCATATTTCACATAATGATGTGATCTATTTTATCTCTTTTCAACGCCAAGATAGTAACAGACTCACTACCTGTCACGTCATGTAGAATAAGCTCCGGTGAAAAGTGCAGCCAAAAGCCGCGGGAAGAAACTATTTGTTCATAAATGTAAATAACATTTCAATGAACTTACAAGTATGTATGTAGAACGAAGCGATACGGCACCATATATGTTTACCATACATCACAAACCGAGAGCAGAACTCTATTCAAGAGTTATTGCGTTTAAATTTCCTCTCCATGAGACATAAAAGGAGATGTATTTCCCTAATACATCTCGAGGGCGGACGTTTCGGTAAAAGATAATGTCACACGAGTTCATATTTACGATGTCACTTTGAATGTTACAAGTGTGTTACAGTTTAGTAAGAACAATAATAATTTTATGATTATTTACTGCGATGTAAAACGATCGAATTTTACGATGAATGTCACAAGACAGATATTAAATAGATGTCAAATATTACAGATAAATATCGCTTTCTCATCTTATTTTATTCAATTACCAAATAGAAGGTATCCAGTAAAATCTCCTGACTAGGTGCCAAGAACGCTGGCTGCATTTGCTCAAGGAAGAAAAGAACCATGCGACTTGTCACCAGCGGTTGGGACGAAATGCAGATACAGATTCTATAGAAACTTCATCACACGAGGAGCCCACGGAACCCATCGTCTCTTCCTTGGACTTCCTTCGAAGACTCACATTTTTGCCGCTTAACCATAACCTCCTGCCTCAGATATCGGTGCTTCTGATACCGTGTCGATATCAGAGTTTGCTGCATTAGTTAGACATATGATTCCGTAGTGAAAGTAGTGTAGCGGATGATTGATATAAAAATGCGGATATCTCGCCCATCACAAAATCCTGTATTTAAAATACAAATATCTATACATCGTTGGCTTGGACATAAAGGCGGCGACGGGTTCAGGTGGTGAAACCGTCGCCGGTCGGAATTTCGAGTCGAGAGACCCGAGTTCGATCCCCAGGTGGCTCGTACTAATGAGTTTTTCAAAAACTTATATTCGAATTGTGTCGATGGCTTGGACATAAAGACGGCGATGGGCTCACCACCTGTCACGTTGTCCCGAAAATATCTTCGGTGGAAGGTGGGTCGAAGGGACTTAATTGTCTTGACTTGACCTCTGTCTACCCCTGTATTGGGACTTGCGTGAAGATATTTTTTTTATTTAAATATCTTTTATATAAATTTTATATAAGAATATCTTTTTGTTTTAAAAATAAATGTATTATTCAAAAGATTAACTCGGTAGCATTAATTATCCCATGTAAAGTCACAAATCCGTTGCTACAGTTCAGGATAGCTGACAGGGTCCGACTAATTTATTTTAACTACAGGTCAACCAACCTCTAAATATTTGCATATTTTCGTCATATTTACTAACTCTATTTAGTAGGCTTATAACTAGGACGATGTTTCGTGTAGCGATTTAATTTTTTATCTAGTGCATTGACTGCTACTTAGTTTTTTATATTTTTTTCCCACGAGATCATATTAAGAGTAGATTTATAAAAGCCTAGATCTACCGACGAACCTAATACAAAAATTCAAAAATTGAGACTCTTCCACGTCTCTTCAGATCAGAGAGAGAACTTCAGAACTTTGTGCTATTCGAAACTATAATCTACCTCTGTGCCAAATTTTATTTAGATACATTCAGAAGTTCATTAAGAACAAAAATATCTTCACGCAACTCCCAATACAGGGGTAGACAGAGGTCTGGTCCAGACAATTAAGTTCCTTTGTCCCTTCCACCGAAGATATTTTCAGGACAACGTGACAGGTGGTGAGCCCGTCGCCAACTTTATGTCCAAGCCAACGATATAATTCGTACATAAGTTTTTGAAAAACCCATTGATACGAGCCTGTCACCTGGGGATCGACCTCGGGGTCTCTTGACTCGAAATTCCGACCACCCAACCACTCGGCTATCGTGGCTTTAAGAAAAGCATACCCTTAAATAAATGAAAATGACCGGTTACTAGACTCCATAGAGTAAGTAACTCATTCTTAGGGCGGTGTATACGCTTCCACAACAATGTCCCGGTAAATGTGCAAAGCCTGTCTATTAACACGTTTAAGAAATTTATTAAAGAAAAGATTTATTGGAAGAGTTATTATAATATAATTGAATATATTAATGATAGTAACCCCTGGGAATGAGGTGATCGCTCCCAAGCTATATATATATATATATATATATATATATATATATATATATATATATATATATATATATATATATATATATATATATATATATATATATATATATATATATATACATATATATATATATATATATATATATATATATATATATATATATATATATATATATATATATATATATATATATATATATATATATATATATATATATATATATATATATATATATATATATATATATATATATATATATATATATATACATATATATATATATGTATGTATATATAAATATAATCATTTATTCATCTCATCAATTATTCATCTATATATATACATGAACATATATTCTTATATCGATAGTCATTTTTAATCTACCACAGTTTCCTTTTTTTTTATAGAAGAGGGAGGCAAACGAGCAGGTGGCTCACGTGATGGTAAGTGATTACCGCCGCCCATGAACATCTGCAATACCGGAGGCATAGCAGATGCGCTGCCGGCCTTTAAGAAAGGTGTGGGCCTCCGGTTACCTGCACTCACCAGATTCGTCTGCGTTTCGACGCAGAAGTTTGTTAAACTTCTACTTCACGCCGGTATTCTGTGAGATCGTGGTACTTCCCCGGTCGAGCCGGCCCATGCATGCAACAACAAAAGCTGATGCGTGGCTCTACCACTGTTGCTCGTAATGAGGTTCCTCTAACGGAGTCCTTTTTTTTAAATATACTATTAAATAAAATTAACCATAGTCATTACAACGAATTATTTACGCTACTTACATACGTACATCTCTCAAGTAAAGGATAATTTTCCACGCTTGACAAGCGGATTGGCGATCGCAATGTCAGACACCTCAAATCCACCCACCCAGTTTATTATCGACATCATAATCATCGAGCTTTGAAAGTCCACCGCAGGATATTATCTACACACGCGCGTTAGGATTGGAGGGTTTGCCATAATCGCCACGCTTGGTAAGTAGATTGGCGATTGCAGTATCAGACATTTCGCGCTGTTTATGTACTAACAGGTAGCACTGTAATTATGTAGCCAATTTCAGTTTTCATGACTTTTCATCTCATTCGCCTATCATGACAACTATGTGAATCGGAGGTTCTAATTTATGTATACAACAAATTTATTGACACCTTCACCTCTTTTAAAATTTCCACAATTAAAATGTTATGTTGTACAAACGCTAGTTATAAAATAACGAAATAAAGGCGAAAGAATTCGCCAGATGAAATACGAAGACAAAGTAGATCAATTAATCGAAATTGACGACAATCAGACGAGTGATACCGCGAATGAGAGACGAAATAATTTTTCCGGTAATACTAATGAAAGGAATATAATCCTCCCGTAACAGGGGAGATTAAATGGAAGAAACTCGTTTAAGCTTGAATTCTTAAATTTCTATAATTGCACAATTAGCATACACCGGTCGACATTAAATGTCTTCGTTGTTCCCCCAAAAGGCTTTTTTTATTTGACATCCGACAATATTTATTCCTTTTTAGTATCCGACTTTGGGTTCGTCTAATGACTTACTAATTAGTTTCGATTCATTAGCCTTTGTTTTACATTCTTTTTATTAAATTACTGTTTATGTGTAATTTACCATCGTCATCATCATTACGGCCAGTAAGAGTACATTGCAGGATAAAAGTGTCGCCCATAATTGGGGGTTTGCCATAAATGAACGCTTGTGAAGTGGAATGGCGATTGCAGGCCTCTGCACTGAATTTTACTTTGGCATATTTCAAGTGGTAACGATGTAACCGTGTGGTAATGATGTAAGAAAGATGCCATTCCTTTTCTTTCCGTGGGTGTCATAAGAGGCGACTAAGGGAATCAGCCTTGAATATCGTTATGGCAACCGGTAGATGACGGGATAACCATCACTAAAGACGGAAGATGCGCAGCAGCGTCAGGTGCGAGGGATCTGGTACTGCGATCGTCAATCTGCCTGCCAAGCGTGGCGATCATGGCAAATCCTCTCTATGGGAGAGGCCTAGGTCCTGCAATGTACTTTATGTATGTATAGTACATTGCAGGACAAGGCATTATGTATGTATTTATGTATAATGCCTTGTACATATGTACAAGGCATTATGTATGTATTTATGTATGTATGTCTGTATATTTCAAGATAGTTATCCCTCCATTTATGGTAATTTCCAAGGCTGACCTCTTAATCGCCTCTTGAAACACCTACGGAAAGAAAAGGGGTGGTATGTTTTTATGCCGTAATCACATGGCAAACACTAATTAATTTTCTATTTTAATACAAAACAATTATGTGTTTAGTACAATTAATGGAAATATTATTAAAATAAAAAAAATATTTTCACTTCATTCTCAATACAGGGGTAGACAGAGGTCTCGACAATTTAGTCCGCGACCCGCCTTAAGCGGAAGATATTTTAGGAAATAGATGAGAGATAGAGAAATAATATTAAACGCAACATATTAAGTCTATTCTATCTGAATTTAGTTAACACAGTAGCGTACTACATATAACTTTAAATTACATAAAAGCAGTTCAACCACAAAAACCAAAGCAATAAACATAAATCTGAAGCGATAACACAGAGCGCTACATTTACAGTATTGACGACTTTTCGTTGGAAAATCCTTCCGATGCACTATCGGCTTAGTGCCAAGCCAGAAAGTGCAACTGTGTATTTTATGGCGGCTGCAGAAGGCGCCTGTGGGCGTGATATGTGCGCTAACACTACAGTTATGTTGAACTAAGCACAATTTAGAATCGAAAATTGCAAGTTTAACCCGGAGAATAATGTATCTACTTCTTTCTTGTCTGGTAGTTTAACAACGCACAGAAGGGCGACAAGGAAATTTAAATGAATGTAATTAGGTTTTTTTTTTTTTATAAAACTGTAGTAATTTCTTTCCTGCCTGCAAATGCAATGAACTTCTAAAGAAAAGCAAATGTATCAATGAATATGTAAGACTTTACGTCTTACATATTCTTTGAGGCAATAAAGTAAGGAAACACCCGTTATCCGCCTACTTGACAGTAGGCCAACAGTTTTTTGACATCTTTTTGAAGATCCTGTTTCCTATTTTCTCAAGTTTTTTTCCTTGACCGCCAAGCTGATTCGGCACTAAGGAATTAAGTCTTAAAACATTGCATTAAGAAACCATAGCGGTGAGTTACTCATTCTTATATTTACTTCATTATATCTTCATCATATTTTATACCAAGATTGTCTGGAAGACTTTGCTTTTAAATAACAAGACCGTTTTTAAATTGTAATGTTATTAATTACACTTGTCTCTAAACAGAAATTGCGGTGTACAATAAAGAATATAAAGGAATGAATTATTTAACCGTTCTGACCACTAGGTTACCGCGTCTATTTTGGTAAAATAGTTCATAATGAGACTTAATAACCGAATCGACAATTCGGTTATTAAGTCTCATTATGTATATCATACTATACTATATGTAGTATATAGAAATGTATATAATATACTATATGTAGTTTACATTATCCCGACCTATATCGGCCACAGCGACTTGGACTATTGCGAGCGTCGTTCGTGTGCTCGCAGGTGACTGACATAACCGTTTTTAGCGCTGAACGCACGAGCACATTGAGCGCAAGTAAGTACCCTTCCGAAATAAAGACCAAATAGAGCATTCGCAGATGAACGCGTGTTTAGCCTTCAGATGTCAGAAGGGTTTGCATGAAATGTGTCAAAGAAATTTCCATTGTGTCAAAGTTATGAAACGTGAAAGAATACGACAAAGTGTTGAGTGGTAACAGCAGTAAACCTGTCACAATTTATTTTTTGAATGACATACATACGCTCACAAGTAATGGATTTCAAAATCTTCTCTAAAATAAATTTATCATCTACTGTCATCATTTTTGAAGTTTTACATATTTGAATTAGTAATTATCGTCTCTATAATATTTTAATATTACAACGAATATTGTTGTTATTAAAATATTTGTAATAAACAAACTAAATATAATATTTATGTACGGTTGCTATTAATACATGGAACTGTATTTAGCTGTATAAAGCTAAAAGGTTAATTACTAATTACGTCATACCAACTCATAATAGAAATAATTACACAAAAGCCTCCAACAGTCCAATTTCCGTCCTGCCAAACTAAATAACGCTTTCATATTATAATTATCTATTCGTGTTGTAACAACCGTATTCTCTTAGGCTCTTATTGAGTCATCTTTGTTATTTAGGTAGAGGAGGAATTAATTTTCGACCTTCTGGGCAGGTATTGTAATACGTATTATAATATCTATCCTTCAACATATATCCGGAATTTGTCTGCGGAAAAAACTTTTATTGCAAATAGAGAAAATATTTTTACATGCGATAATTTTTACATCTTCATAATATCATCTTTTTTTTGGGTGATCGGAATTCGAGTCGAGAAACCCGAGTTCGATCTCCTGGTGGCAGGCTCGTACCAATGGTTTTTTTTATATAATTCTATTGTGTAAAATATTTTCAGTATAGACAATTTTTTAATGAACCTAGTACCACAGTTATTACACCAACTTAATTAAAACAAAGTTTAAGAGAATCACAATCAAATATTCTTTTTCTTTTTCAAGTCGGTTAAATAATACCTAAGTATTCACGATTATATATTCGAGGACGAGTGGCGCACACAACGGTTTTTAGTGTCGACAGCTATGTGATCGGGTTAGATTCCCGGTCGGGACAATATAGAAAACACTTTTTTTTTTTTCGTGTCAGAGTATTTGTGGTACCTTCGTTGTTTCTGATTGCATAATACAAGATACTTTGGGATAAGAGCAATGTATGTAATGTTGTCCATATCTATGTGTGTATATATTACTGAAAAGAGGTATTGAATAATTTTGCTGCTTTAAATTATATTATTATAATTACAGCACGCCATTTAAGCCCATACTGTAGAATATGAATTATGCACACCTCAATATGCATAATTACACGAGTTTAGCCATGCGTTATTTTATTAGGGAATGATCAAGCTTGGCTTGTTGAGAAATAGATTGGGCTATGAAACATTTTATTGAATAATGGCATAATTTCTTCAGATTACAAAACACAAGAAAAATTGGGGAAGTAAAAACTTCGTCTAAATACAAAACATTAGCCAAATCGTTAAAGAAGTTTTCCCGATACCAATGCATAAATTTAAATGTATATATTTTTTTTCGCAAGAAACTTAAAATATTTTTATCTTCACGCTATTTTTTATGATTGGGTAAGCAGAGGTTTAGACAATGAATACCATTTGTCTCAATTTTCACTGGTGCCTACTTGGGACAACGAGAGAGATGGTGTCAAAGTTAAATATACAATACAATAGAATAGATAGGACATCACATACATTCCTCAGAACCCAATGTAAGATGCTCAAGCAGTGGTGTTATGAGAATCGAAAACAACAAAGGCACCACAAACACCCAGACCAATTCTACCATTTCTACATTGAACCGACCAGGAATCGAATCCGGGATCTCGAAAAGGCGACACCTTGAAAACCGGTTTTTACGCCACTCGTTAACGGTTGTCATATAAATTTACATAGATATATATTTACATAGAAAAATATTCATATATACATATAGAGATCGATAACTCGAGTACAGATATTCACATTCATCACACAAAATTGTTGCCCTCAGCAAGATTCCGCAACCCTTCGCTTCGAAAACGGTGTCACTAACAACTGTGCTATTGGGATCACATGAAAATATTGAGTTATAATGGAACTTATTAATATTACGTGTATTGTATTCACATCAGTTTTTTTTTTTTGGAATAATAAGACACGTTAACAAAAAACAATAAAAATATATTACAATAATGGTACAATTACAGAGACAGATTAATTTCCTTGAAATGATAAACACAAAGTTATTTACAGTTAAAAAGAAATAGGAAGCTTCATTCAGCTATTATTTCTTAAATCACCTCCAGACAAACTTGAATTAAACTTCACTGCACAATGAAGGACGGTGACAATTGACAGAAATCGCGACCTCATTTAGCTTTTATGTCCTTAATTTGCTCCGCTTACTGGAGAATGGCGGAAAAAAAGGAACATTTCCTATCGTCTTTGTTGCCGCTTCAGCCCACTGAATTTTAGAAGAATTGTTGATGTCTCCGTGAGCCCGCTGACATTTTAGTATAGAAATATACGATGAATGCATCCGTTGTTTCGGTACGTGTACAATGTTTACTCTGAACGTTGTGCAGGATTATAAAAGTGATGTAATTTCCTTTTCTTTGTATGTCAGAACTGCTTTCTTTGCTGAGTTAACTTTTAACAAACTACGTGTACTCGTACCATATTTATTTAGGCTACGTCCGTCTTCATTTTTCTTAAATATTTTATTAAACTAACAAAAGAATGGTCTACGACTACTAATTAACATATTTTAAAATTCTACTGCATCAGTTACTCGTAAGAAGGATTTGCCATAATCGCCAGACTTCACGAGAGGGTTGGCGGACGTATCAATAGACACCACGTAGTTGGTACCCATCGTTGACTTATATAATTATTGTTTGATTTTTTTATATTATTCGAAATTGTTATGCAAACATTAGTCGGGTGCTATTGCAATTTAATTCTTTTTAGGAAGAAAAGGGGTGGCATTAGGCCATTACCTCGTAAGTATTTTAATTAAAATTATGTCTTATTACTTTAAAAGGTTTGCAGATTTATAAATTTATGAATTACTATCTCGAAAAATAATCTAACGATTGGATTTTTTTTTATTTTTCAATAATGTCAATAAGTGTCAAATTTTTTTTCACTGATAAGTATGAATTATTTCTTTTGCTTGGACATTAAGACTGCGACGGGCTCACCTGGCAAGTTGGCCCAAGGGACTTAATTGTCTTGGCCCTCTGTCTACCCCAGTATTTGGAATGGCATGAAGATAAAATTAAATTATATCGTTATTTATTAACTATTCTTCTCAGAGAAACAGAGAAACTCAGTCAAATGATATTTCCGAGAGCACGTTGAAATTTAGTGAAGAAATATATGATGAAAGTTTGTGAATGCATCCTTTGTTTGCACGTGAGCAATGTTCACTAAGAATGTTGTTCAGAATTATGAAAGGGTTCTGAAATATCCATTTCTTTAAAGTTTGACATTTCTACTTGTGTTAGAACTTCTTTTGCTGAACTAATTCACTTGACGAATAGTCTGTAATGGGGTAGGAAGGAAATCGCTAAGGTAACGATTCTTCCATAACTTTTTCTCTTCTATCAGATTCATTAAATTGTTAAGGTAGTATTGTCTTTGCCATCTCGCTGAAGTACTTGCGATCGCCAATCCTCGTTCCAAACGTGGAGATTGTAGCAAATCCTTCTTACAATCGTGACCCATGTCCTGTGGAACTTTTGGAGACCGTTAAGTGTTTATTATTATTAAAAAAATGTAAATAACTATCGACTAATCATCTTATGATATTCTATTTGAAATTCTGTATGGACAGAGAAGGTCCGCAATGGACGCCGGCTAGCTCAAAGACTGCAAGATTTATGTGCTGGTTCGGTGTTCATAATTCTTGCATTAGGTTTAAACAGCACTATCGTAAATCTTTGGCACGTGCACAGCTGAATAGCAAATGATGATGTCTTATCAGAGATTATTTATCGAAATGCAAAACGTGCTGAATGAAATTTTCAGACATCATAGCGGTCTATCAAGAAACATCATTCAAATAAATTTAGATACATATATGTTGTGTGGTAGGGATGTAAGTTTTCCATTTTTCTTCCGGGGGTATTTCAGCTACTGTGACTATCGCAGAGATAAGTCATAAGAAAACCTTGATAATAACCATTGCCACCGAGAAATGATGGACTATAAAAAAATACCAGATAACTACAAAATTTTTATCTTTATTCACGCTATTCTCAATACTGCGGTAGTCGGTTGTGGCAGACAATTAAGCCCTTTTTGGGACAACGTGATAAACGGTGAGGCTGTTGTACGTAGATTAAAAAAAAAACTCATCGATATAACCCTACCACCTGAGTATTGACTTCGGGTCTTTTGACACCGATCTAATCCATATCTAATCTATTATGAATCCATTTACCAAAAGTTCCAAAATTGCAGATCTAAATTAATAATTTCAGAGGTATCGGCTAAGCGATATATCGAATATGTATTACTCTCTTTCTAAAGTGAGCACTCTAAATACTATGTTACCACCTTAAAGCATAAATTAATGCGTAAAATTATATAAAATATTATAAAATTATATTATACTAAATTTAATGAATTCAGTCGAATGCACCGGCGACGGGCTCACCACCTGTCACGTTGTCCCGAAAATATCTTCGGTGGAAGGTGGGTCAAAGGGACTTAATTGTTTAGACTTGACCTCTTGACCTTTGTGTGAAAGTGACATTTTATAATACAAAAGTCCGATATAAAACGTTCTAAAATTTTAAACGTTTGAAACACGCCACGATATTGTGAAAAATCGTTATTTCTGACGGAAGTTCCGTTTAAGCTAGATAGAGCAAACAGGCCAAGTTGGATCGTAAATTTAGTCACTAGATGCATATCTGTTATACTCGTGACGTTGCAAAGCAAGAGCAATGTTTAAAGATGAATTTATTGTTCGGGAAACAACTTTTGTTATATATTTCTCAGCTTTTGTATTCCGTGGATGTCCAATACAGGATATGTACTTCTGATGTAAAGACGGGTTGCCTATAATCACTACGCTTGGTAAACGGATTGACAATCGCAATACCAGGCTACTTACTACTTTTTACGCAGTCTCTGACGGAATAGTCAGAGATAACATCGCCAAGTGTCACAATCCTTACATACCTCTTTCACTTCTCTCAAATTCATCATAGATGCACGTCTAAGTATACGAGTACTCTTGACTCTCTCCTCTTCGAGCAATTTGCTTACATGTTTTTCGAAATTAGTCTCGGCCTACCTCGACGTGTGACTATCTCGTCATTCATTGATAGCTAATGGTATTTTAAAAATTTTTCCTCTACTCAATATAAACTCAAACGACAGTCACGAGGAGAATACAGTTAATATATTCTAAAGCCTATGCCACACTGCAAACCTTTTATTTGAATGTACTAAAATCTCCATTTTTACAAAGAGCAATAGTTTTTCAACTATTAAATCAGGAGCTTTTTGAAGAGATTACTTCTTTTGTTCCGTAATGATTTAAAACCATATGAAATGGAAATCATACAACTTTTATATATAATATGTAATTTGAACATAAAATACTGCACGGAATTGCATTCTTCATTTTTTAATAAATAAAGTATTTTCAAACGTAATGCAGTATCATAAGATTTTTTTTATTTTTTTTTCAACTTCAAGGGCAAAATTAATGCTTTTAAGTAATTTAAAGACATTTTAGAACGAAAATGTTAATCAAGGCGCTACATACTTATGTTTCTGTAATATTAATAGCTCAGAGACGTTTCATCTGCTGATTAAAACGACTCAACGTCTTCAGTAGTGAATTCCAATTGTAAGGTGAGTGATGAAAAACGGTTTCCGAATGCTCGCGAATTTTATGTAATAATATGGTAAAAATGTCTACGTATCTTTTACATAAATGTTTGTATTATTTGTATAGTTTTATTCATAAATCAAATCATTTATTTATGGATGTTAGTAACATACATAACGTCCATCGATTGTCATTTATAAAATCTACCACCATTATGATGTTCCTCTAACGTAGAAGGAACGGGTGAAAGAAACTCCGCAGATATTCAATTATTGTATTTTTTTAAACACAGATAGTACAAAATATTATATAAATCATATAATATTTTGTACTATCTGTGTTTAAAAAAATACAATAATTGAATATGTATACATCTATACATATAAATTGGAGTGTATGTTTGTAAAATTGAAATAACCATTTTTTACTACATGTATATGAATATATACGGTACATACATCAAAATATTTTTTTTTTACAATTTTGTCTGTCTGTCTGTCTATTTGTTCCGAATAAACTCTGAAACAGCTGGAACGATATTAACAGGACTTTCACTGACAGATAGCTAATTTTATAAGGAGGCTACTTTTATTTTAGAAACATCCCTTAACTGCGGGCAAAGCCACGGGGGGCAGCTACTCAGAAATTAAATGGGAGCGGTCAACTTATTCCCGGGGGTAACTATTATTAATCATTTATTATACTATTATTACAATTATTATAATTATTGAAAATTATTACTAGTTTCTAAGCCAAAACCGGATATCCGGAATAATATATCCTGAAAACCCGAATCCAGATAATACATTCATTATTTAAAAAAAATACATTTCATTTATTACATGAAATAATGCATGTTATAGTAGACTACTGTGCTTGAGTGGCGTAGACACCGAGTCTCTTGGTGTCTCCAGCTATGAGTATCCGTAAGTTATCCGAGATTCCCCACGGAACAGAAAATTATAGGCGTTCCATAGCCACTGTAGTATATACCTAAACATTCTTTTTTATATTATCTCTTAACGAAATTTCCCGATGAGATAGGCAAATGTCTAGACAATGAAGTCTTTTCGACCGTGTTAAATCATGTTTAATATCTAAATTATCTAGAATACTAGTCATAACTAGTTTTTCTTATATATAAAGTAACCTAAGAAACGATTAATGTATTCACAAAGTCAAAAAAATGTGGAATTCCTATCTGTAGACCCTGGTAATATTGAATTTTTTATTAAAGTAATTTCCAAACAGAATAGCCTCTGTAAAACTGGAAGTTATTATTTCATTAGTGTCGGACTGAAAAGAAAAAGCTGAGCCCTAGGCAAGTTTCATGATTTGCCAGTAAACTTTCGTTATTTTTACTTATTAAATCGGTTGTTATTAAAGTGAAACTTTTTTAGGCTTGTTTTTCAAATTCGTGACACCTAAAAAAACTCCTAATGCCAGGCCATAGCAATCTTTTTTACTATTATAAATTCTCTAGTTTGAATGTCAATGTTTGTTACACGACCACAGAACGGTGGAACAAATCGAGGTGAAATTTGCCGTACAGATAGATTACTGTTTTTTTTTTTGAAAAAGGCAACGTTAACATTGGTTGTAATAAAAATTTTTTCAGTCTTTGATTTTCAGGAAAATTTAATCTTTTTGCAGTAACTTTAATCTTATATAAAAATCTTAAAGTAAGTTAAAACATGTTATTTTATACGGTTGGTCTAAATATAATTGTTCTTTTCGCGATTGTTTTAAGTTTTAATTTTAACCTCTTTTTTTAATTTAGACTTTACCTCTTATCAACAAAACTTTTTATTTCTTCGAATCTAGATCTCTTAAAAACATGAACAAAATTAACTCCAGTTATTCCTCTAATAAAAGTTATTGGTATTTATAATTGTACACAATTTAGAGTGAGGAAATAAAGTAAACCAATTTTTGCCAACAAAAGTCTCTCGCGGTTAAAAGTACCTACGGTGTCTCTGTGGGAACAAATTTGAGTGCCAGGAAGTTAAGGTAATGTCTGACGTTAATGTCAAGGTCTTTAGCACAAATTAAGGAACTCCCAAAGGTTGATACTATCTACAGCGTTTAAAACTGATTGCTAAAATTTTTCACACAAACGAACATCCTTTTAGTTTGAATTCAGTACAGTACTCAGAAATTTTCTTAAAACACATTGATCCAAGATGCGCGGTCATAAAAAAAATTATATCTTCACGCAATTCCCAATACAGGGGTAGACAGAGGTCTAGTCTAGACATTTAAGTCCCTTCGACCCTCCTTCCACCGAAGATATTTTCGGGACAACGTGTCAGGTGGTGAGCCCGTCGCCGTCTTTATGTGCAAGCTAACGATATAATTTGTTCATAGTTTTTTTTTAGAAAAACCCATTGGTACGGCCACTTGAGGATCGAACTCGGGTCTCTTGACTCGAAATTCCGACCACCCAACTACTCGGTCGTCGTGACTTATGCGCTGTCATTTTTTATTAAATCAATTGAAAATGTATTTAAAATTAAACAATTTTAATAATTAAATTACTATTAAATTAAATCGAGAAAATCATTAATACAGAAAAGCGTCTAAGGAAAGATTCTTACTATTTTTTTATAGTAAGAATATTTCCTTAGTCGCTTTTCTGTATGTAGAACCCCCTCAGCCTAGCAATCATACCTGTCTTATTGTGTTGAAACTAAATTATTTATGGCCCTATTTCATACAGTTTCAATTTAATTCTACTTATAAAATAAACCCGCCTATAAAATTTTAAATTGACCGGCCTGTAATTTTAAAAATAAGGAGGCCTATTCATAAGGAGAATTGGCTGTGTGGTAACGGTGTAAAAATATTGCCACTCCCTTACTTCCCGTGGGTATTGAAAAAGGCTAAAGGAATCAGTCTTGAATATCGTTATGATAATCGATAGATAGCGGGATAAACATCTCTAAATAATCAGACCGAAAATGGGCAGCAGCGTATAAGATGGGAGATCTCTGTTATTTCGATCACCTATCCGATTGCCAAGCGTGGCGTTTATGGCAAAAAAATGGGAGAGGCCTATGTCCTGCAGAGGACTTTAATAGGCATTTATGTATGTATGTATGTATGTCTGTATAGGGAGAATTTGTCACAATGACCAATGGCGATCGCTGTACTAGATACTTTGCACTTTAAACGCTACTACCGTAACTTTCTCGTTTGATTTTGAATTCATCTTCTTATTATTTTATAAAACATATGAATTCTATTATAATACAAAATAAAAGGTTTTGGACTTTTCTGTGCTTGTTTGTATATCCGAATTTCTATTCCGTTTAATTCTCAAAAGCAATCTAAGGGTACACAAAAACAAAACGTAAGCGGCGTCTGAGGGAAAAACCTTGTAAATACAAAGGGCTACCGACCGACAGTGAGATAACCAACCCGAAAATCCCACATCGAAATTTAGAAGTCACGATAACCGAGTGGTTGGGTGATCGGAACCCGAGTTCGATCCCCTGGAGGTAGGATCTCAGGCGGTAGAAGACGTAGGTAGGCTTATGTACAATATATCGTTAGCATGGACTTAGACTCAAAAGGTCTAAATTGTCTAGACCTCTAGTTACCCCTGTATTGAGAAATACTGGGAGATAAAAAAATAGAAGACGTGTGACGGGTTACAGCGTCTGTGGTGGAAGTTGACACCAGCACCAACTGTGATGGTCAATCTGCTAAACAAGAGTGGCGATTATGGGAAATCCTCCCTTACTACAGAGCCTTATGTTCTACAGTGGACTTTCAGAAGGCATTATATTCACTCCATTCCCAATACTGCGGCAGACAAAGGTCTAGATAATTAAGTCCTTTCGACGATAGGCTATGATGATGATTTGTAAAAAAAAAGCAAGGAGGACGAGGACCCGAGGTCGATCCCCAAGTGGCAGGCTCGTACCAATCGGTTTTTCAAACTTATGTACCAATTATATAGTTGGCTTGGAAATTAAGACGCCGACGGGCTTACCACCTGTCACGTTGTCCCGAAAATATATTCGGTGCAAGATGGGTCCAAGGGACTTAATTGTTTAGATTTGACCTCTGTCTACAGAGGGTATTGGAAATTGCGTGAAGATATTTATTTATTTATTGACGTACAATCCCTAACATATCGCCGAGTGTCCTCTTTCGCTTCCTTCAAATTCATAATTTTCTTCATACATCTACGTCTATGTATTAGAGTACTCTTGATAATAATTTATAAATAAACAAATATCTTCACGCAATTCAGGGGTAGACAGAGAGTATAGTCTAGACAATTAAGTTCCTTCGATCCACCTTCCACCGAAGATATTTTCGGGACAATGTGACAGGTGGTGAGTCCGTGGCCGTCTCAATGTCCAAGCCAACGATAAATTCGTACATAAGTTTTTGAAAAAACCCATTGGTACGAGTCTGACATCGGGTGATCAAACTCTGATCTCTTGACTCGAAATTCCGACCACCCAACTACTCGACTATCGTAACTACTGATAATCTATTGATTATTTTATTTATTGATAATCTATTGATTATTATATTTTAATGTATCATATGTATTCCTAATGAAGCTCAATTGAGACCTGAACGATATAATATACTTGTTTTATACGGACCCGCACTGCAAGTGGTAACATTAACACGATACTGAGAGGAAATTGACCTTAACAAGACGTATACAGGAGCTCCAACCTAATATACTTTATTTAAGACTTTCTTTTTTCTTAGAGAATTCTTAATCAAAAGACATTGATTTATTTAATGCTTGAAGGAATTATTCGTATCGGCCTGGCGTCTGGGGATTTTTTTGTTATAGATTAGAAGGCAAATAATCAGGTGGCTCATTAAGTGATAAATACCTACCGCCCATAAATACCTACAATACCAGAGGAATAGCAGATGCGTTGCCGGCCTTTGAGAAAAGAATAGGCTCTTTTATTGAATCTCTCTAAGACGTAGTGGTCTGGAAAAATTGTTAACGGCAGCACATTAAGTGCAAGTGCATGACGATCGGATTAAATCGATCAAATGAGATCTCTTGATTTGAATCTGAATTTCTCAACCATTGGCCTACTGTTGCTACTTACAGTAATTATATATGACTTTTTTCATATTTGTATATACATCTTAGGTAAAAATGCAAAAAACTTGTACATATCCTTGTCTATGCTACTGACTAATAAATATAAGATTTTTGTATCCCAACCTGGCATTCAGCTCTCAGTATATGAGGCTGGAGTCTAGACACTTAAGTACTTACGACTCATATTTCAGCGAAGCTTATAAATATATAAGCTTACCGAAGCTTATAATGACATAAGGTATAGTAAAATAAAAAAATGGTTTAGCCGCTGAATTAAAGTTGCATATCACTAAACAAATATGCTATTTGCCTTCTTTAAACATTTTAATGTTAAATATTAAAATATTAAACAAGCCCTTGTGTTGGCTGGCAGGATTTGAAAAAGATGTAAGTCGACCTTAAATCCATTTAGTCAACGCAATAAAGCATAAATAAATATTTAAAGCTGGAACTTCATCTGAACACCTAAAATTCCATTTACAAAATTCAGTGAGGCATAATGTCAGTACTAGACGTAGTCGGACCTTTTCGAATCAAATGAATGGGTTTCAATAGATGTGTTAACAATAGTCTAACACTTCAGGTCGAATTGAAGTGGAAAAGTAAAGATATTTTCGCAAATTTCGCTAACAGGTGGTTGCCTTAGCTAAATTGCTATTATATATATAAAATTAGTAAAATATGTGTTTTCTCGAATCGGTATTTTTTCGAATTGCTTACCTTCGGTTGGTACTCCGCTGAATGGCGGGAGTTTCAGAAATTACACCTACCTATTCAGATAAAAGTGGAATACTTAAGAATATTAGCAAAATTGTTACAGTAGTTTCCATGATAATTGTTTCGTTATCTTCACACAATTTTCCTTAGTGGAGTAGGTAGAGGTCTAGAAAGTACTTCCGACAGACTTTTCACCGAAGCTTATTTGGGACAACGCGACATGTGATGTGCCTGTCGCCGACTTACTGTCCAAGCTTACGGTACAATGTAATTACAGATTACATTTATATTTATTGAAATATATCCATATGCATAACATAAATGTTTGCCTCTAGTAGTGGGATTTAAGCCCCTCCAACTACCACAACCAAAAAGTCTACTTAAACGGCAAGATAAAATTAAAATTTACATTATATTTGTGTGTATTTGCGTCGATCACTTCAGTAATTAGGCCACCACACATACCCGACATTTGAGATCTTCAGAGAACTTAAATTTAAATATGCCTGCCCACGGTACTAAATATTTAGATAGATCGTTCCTGGTCCAAGCTGTCCGACTATGGAATGACTTACCCTTAACAGCAAGGCGAGCTCAATCCTTACCAGCTTTTAAAACTGCTGTTAAAAATTACTACCTTTCTTTTGAGAGTTAATGATTAGTAACTCAACTTTGAACAATTGTATATGTATGCATTTTATTATATATTTGTGAATATATTTGTATGTATGTATGTACACATATATGGATGTATATATGAATGTAAGTTTATGTATGTATGCGTGTTTATATTTATCTATATATTTATATTTAGTTGACTATATATCTATTTTTGTGTAATACTTGTATTGGTGTATATTTCTTTTCATTTGTTATTTACCCAAACCAGATTTCTTTCTTCTAAATCCTGTCCGTCCAAAGGTTGTCTGGAAGGAATCGCTTTGAGCGATAAGGCCGCCTATTGTGCTACCATTTATGTATAGACTGTTTGTCATATTTTCTTTTTTATAGTGTGCAATAAAGTGTAATCTCTCTCTCTCACACACACACACCATTTTGTAAAACTTTAATATATAAGTTCAAGATCAGCTCGTCGAAAGTAATAAAATACATTTCAATTCGATATTAACATGGACTTGAAACATAAACGAATTAACAATTCACCAGATTGTAAGTAGGGTAGGTACTAAACACCAAAACACCTGTAAATATTTAGAATTTTAAGTGGTTTGTAAGTGTCCGTGGGCTGTTTTAGTCTTTTATCATTATTATAGCCAATTTTTCACCTTAATATTATGGAAAAATAATGTTACATAAAGATGGATAGCCTCGAAGTTCTTTTTGCAACTATTGATGAATAAATATATACCAATGTAGTTTACTGTTACTTATGTGCTTTAAAAATGTTATGGTAGCAGGAAGCTATCATAAATAACCCATTATAGAACAAGTTTTCTACAATAGCCCATCCGAGAATCTAACCCGCGGCCTCAGAATGACACCTTGAAAACCGATAGATACGCTAGACCACGCAGGTCATCAAGCTATACCTGTCAATCAGTTTTATTTGAATTTAGAACCCGAGATTACTTAACATTTAGCTATCGGACTCAATCACACAATTAAATGGCTTATGAAGTAACAGTCCATTAGGTTTTCTATACACGTTCCCTGCGTGGACTATAAATATAACGAGGGACATAAATAAATGTTCGGAAGAAATAAGCCGAGTTAGAAATCCGAGCGGCAGCCCGCTCAAGTAAATAGCGAACTGGCTCGCAAGTAGAGCGAGTGGGAAATAGCAAATGAATTATTTTGCTTAGTTCTTGTTTCCGTATTAACTGGATCCGTGCGACCGAGATGTTTAGGTTGAAAAGTTATGTATAAATTCTTGACTTTTTGGCTTAAGATTGAAGTGAAAAATACTGAAAATTTTACTAACAATATTATAAGTTTTTACTTCTTATTGCAGTTTTTTTAATGTTTGTTTCAACTCTAAGATATTAATAAATTATATGGAAGTATACAACAATAATACAACAAAAGGACGTATAATAGTATCTATAGTAGTAAAATTAATTAATTAAGTATACATCGCTTGGGACAATACCACATACGTTGTTTTGATTCCATAGTAAGTAGCTTAAGCACATGTGTTATGTAATAAGAAATAACGAAGTTACCACAAATAACCAGATCGGAGAAAATGTAAAAAAGCATTACTTACATTAATCCGTCTGGAAATCGAACCTGGGACCACATAGATGGCGTCTCCACAAATACCTACCTACGTATTCACGTGTATACGAGTCTACCGCAGTGGCACTATCTCTAAGCTTTTAATAAAAACATCTATAAAGTTAGTGAAATTGAAGCCAATAGATTTTTAAGAAAAGCTTACAACAAAAGGTTGATTTTTAAAAATAATTTCTATCTGTCCATAAGGCTTTTTATAAATAAATAAATGAGTAATTTCCAAAAAATATTGACACGGGCGGGATTGTTACCCCCAAACTGACACAGATGCTGCTTTAGTAAGGTGCTGTTTTGTAATATAGGTGTGGCGACATCTATGTCTCCACATAAGAAGCTCGTTAGTGGCGGATCCAGGAAACACATCGACGTCCTACATCGCGCTATCGAAGTTCGCACGATTACATGCATATATTCGATTACCGATAGCGCACACTTGTGGAGGAGACGTCCTCCCTAGGTCACGATCACCCGACCTGGCGGGTAGCTACCCTTTTCCTGCAGCACATCATCCGCTACATAGGCTTTGACACTAAAATGGCGATAGGCTCGCAGCCTGTCACATTATCTCAAATTAGTTAATGTCGTCTCACACATTATGTTATAGTGTCGTGTCACATTGTCTCAAATTAGTAAATTTCTATTCACAAATTGCTTGAGCTTGTTTTGATAATATTTAAAAAATATAGTACCTGACTATTTTACGTGAAATAAAGTATAAAAATAACGTTTCCATATTGTATTTACTTAACATAACAGAAAATATAACATACAGTGCGAAAGTTAACAATAAAAGGGTTCGTGACAGGCCAAGACTAACTTTTAAAGATCATGTGAGCAAATAGTTCTAAGAGGGAAGGGTCAAGAGTACTCGGATACTTAGGCGTGCGTGTATGATGAAAATTACGAATTTGAAAAGCGAAATAGTAAGGATCGTGACATTTGGTCATTGTTCATGTTCTCTCTTGCTATTCCGTCAGGGATTATGCGTGAATACAAAATTATTATAATATTCTCAATCGCCTGTCGAATAACTAGTGCATTTCTTATCGACTTAGCAAATATTGACAGTACATATTTATATCGGTGGACAATGAGTCAACCGCGGTTATCAATTTAAGCCAGAGTAAAAATAGAGACACCCAAATTCCTCAAAGGAGAAAAATAAGTAAAAATAAATAAAAAGAATAATAACAAGACTATGCTTAGCATGTAGAGCACTAGCAATTTAGTCATTTTGCTATTCATGAACAAAAGTGATGAGGATTGCAAGTTTTCGTAACTCACTTTAACTTATAACAATTCTTTGCCAAGCGAACAAATGAACAAACTTTGTACATAAATTTCGTTACAAAACTGACGCGTGCATCTCGGATAAAACTTTTTTAAGAATCTATTTAACGAGAAATTTCCCGTCGCTTTCAAATCGGAGAAGTAATTATAAAATTTATTGAATAAAGGTAAATTAAGTTAATATTAAAAGGGGTCGAGGTAGGCCGAGACTAACTTTTGAAGACTTTTGAATCTGAATGACACTTGGCGATTTGTTCTGTCTGGCTACCCCGTCAGAGATTGTGCGTGAAGATAAATAAATAAAATAAATAAATAAAGGTAAATTAACGTCGTACATACAAGTTAATATATAATAATGCGTATCCATAATAACTTTTCTTCATTTTAGCTATTCAACTTCAAGTAGAATTCCACATTAGGATATTGGGCGTCCCATTCCAGCGATAAAACTCAGCCCTCGGCTTACTGAAGCGATTCAACTACGATGACTTATAACGGGAAATACATTTGACCTATATTTTCGCCCTCCCTTCTTTTTTGGATATGACCAGTTATATTGACCTGTTAAAATATATAGCGGTTCTTTACCATTGTAGGAACTCAGTGAAAACGCAAGGGGCGGAGCGGATCAATATTAGCTGGATAGTCTTTTGGCCAGCAGACTCTATGTGAGAAACGTTAAAGCTACTCTTGTAATATTTCAACTTTATTTACAAATGCCGGGGCTCTTATTGGTCTGGTTTCATTTGGGCACGTTTCTGAATTAATGTTGTTTGTGTATCATGCCATAAAAGCGAAAATAATTGTCTCTGTCACATTTAAAAAGAGACTTTTATACATAATATTTCGATATTAATCGTATTTAAAAAATGGTGTTGCTCATCCCATGAATAAATTACTCTGTTCATGAAAAATTACGATCCCTGTGGTCGAGTGGTGGACTTAACGGTATTTAAGGTGTCGCCAGGTCTGTGATTTCGAGTTCTAATCTGAGACGGGATTTCGTCGTATCTGATCCCATAAAATACTCCTGAGTACTTTAGCTAGTTATTTTGAGATCACAGAGACTTATGTGATGTTGTCCCTTTTTATATTTCTAAAAATACAAACTTTGAGAGACTAAGTCGCGATAGCTATATATATATATATATATATATATATATATATATATATATATATATATATATATGTATATATATATATATATATATATATATATATATATATATATATATATATATATATATATATATATATATATATATATATATATATATATATATATAGCTATAGAAATATCTCTGTATTAACGACCACCCACTTCATTAACGTTATTACGTAGAACAGTGTACTTGGCAGATGCCATTTGATGTCAGCCATTTTGCTAATAGCGCTACTCTGTAGTTTATCTCTCCCAACAGTGCTATTACTATGTCTGACTATTTTTCGGAGCTGTGTTAAGTTAGTGTAGCTTTGAAAACGTAATAGTATTACAGTGAACATACGCTAATTAATCAAAACTATCTAGAATGATCTGTGAAATTTTTCTGCGAAAGTTAGTCCGTAAACGTAAATATATTAAAATCGTTTGCTTATTATCAAAAGTAAGTTACTAATGTTGCTAAAATTTGTTGTTTCACACTTGTACACGATTCACTTTACTAATTCACTCTATAATTAAACCTTTTGTTAATTCAATCAAAGGTACTTAATTCTTTAGACTAGATCTCTGTCTACCACTGTACTGGTAATTGCATGAAGATATTTATTTTTTTATTTATTTTTAATTTATCCGACCGTTTCATCTTACGACATCTTCAGGGTATTGACACAGAGTTTATTATATTAAACTAATATACAAATTTTATGTTTAAACTGTCCACAATAAATAAGGAACAACGCTAAAATCAAAAATAATAAAGTTACCAAAAGCATTGCCAGAAAAACAATTGTGTACAAATGTGCAACAATAAATTTTAATAACATACCGTTTCACCAAATGACAACTATCGCAAGTTACTAATGTAGTATTTTGCAGTTTTTGATTCAATTATATATCTTCACACCAATCCCAATACAGGGTTAGACAGTGGTCTAGACAATTAAGTCCTTTCGCCCCACCTTCCAACGACGACTTTTTTTTTGACAAGCTGACGGTTGGTGAGCCTCCACCTTTATGTCCAAGCCGACAATATAAATCGTACACAAGTATTGTAAAAAACTCCATTGGTACGAACCTTGAAGATTGAACTCGGGTCTCTTGACTCAAATTCTATCGTGACTGTCTTTCATGGTTCAATTCATTGTGTAATATACAGCAACGTTAGGAAGATTTGAAGCAGTATGAATTTTGACTTACAATTTGTCGCCATTCTAGCGTCTATAACCTTTGCCATTAGGAACACCTGTTCTACTTCGACCGCAATCGCCACCATAATGGGCTAATAAAACTTACCTGAAACAGAAAACGAGACTGAATTTAATATTTGAATCAGGTTCAGTAAACCTATGGTTTTATAGAGAGCGTAATAGCGTCTAGCCAGCACAATGCCAAATAAACATGCATAGCTTTATATTTTAAAATGAACACAATGAATAAAATAATAGCATAAAATAACAGCAATAGAATAGAATAAAATGAAACACGAAACAAGTGATTGTTACTACATTTTTGTTATTCAATGTTTATAATTAACTAATTAAATTAAAAAAAAAGTATTTTACTTTGAGGACGAAGGAGAAAAAGAATGTTTATACAGTCGTTTTTAACTATACATACACATACACTTTTGTATCTGACAAATAAGAACAAGGACATTCTTAGTGACTATTTATTTTAATAAAAAATATATAAATATCTTCACGCAATTCCAAATACAGGGGTAGACAGAGGTCTAGTCTAGACAATTAAGTCCCTTAGACCCACCTTCCACCGAAGATATTTTCGGAAAAACGTGACAGGTGGTGAGCCCGTCGCCGTCTTTATGTTCAAGCCAACGATATAATTCGCAAATAAGTTTTTGAAAAACCCATTGGTACGAGCCTGCCACCTGGGGATCGAACTCGGGTCACTTGACTCAAAAATCCGGCCACCCAACCACTCGGCTATCGTCACTATAATTAACTAATTAAATTAAAAAAAATATTTGCATTTGAGGACGAAGCAGAAAAATAAAGTTTATACAGTCGTTTTTAATTAAGCACATACACTAACTGACAAATAAGAACAAAGACATTCTTAGTGACTATTTTAATCAACAGACGAATCTATGAAATCTATCTTAGACTTGATCAATCTTAGTGAAAGTTTTTGTATTTGAATTTTAAAAGCGATTAACCTAGATATCATTTATTTAAACACTTTACAGACGTACAACATACATAAATAAAGGCTGTTATAATACATTTATAAGTGAAGTTGTTTTAATGCGGCCTCTCCCGTAAGGAAGGTGTACCAAGCGACGCTTGGCAAGTGGATCAGTGCAGTATTAGATACCTCGCACCTAAGACGCGGTTGCCCTGGGCTGGTCAAGCAGGCCATCGTTTGTTCGACATGGTTTAGTCTTATTTATTTTATGAGATCGTTCTTTGGCGCTTATTAAAATTTTCGCCATTGGCCCTTGCTTTTGTTAAATCGCTTTACGACTCTCTCTTACGATTTAAAAACTGAGAAGAACTACCAAAAAAATAATAAAAAAAAATATCTTCACGCAGTTCCCAATACAGGGGTAGACAGAGGTCAAGTCTAGACAATTAAGTCCCTTTGACCCACCTTCCACCGAAGATATTTTCGGGACAACGTGACAGGTGGTGAGACCGTCGCCGCCTTTATGTCCATGCCAACGATATTCGTACATAAGTTTTTGAAAAACTCATTGGTACTGCCACCTGGGGATCGAACTCGGGTCTCTCGACTCGAAATTCCGGCCACCCAACAACTCGGCTATCGTGACTTATAAACAGGTAAAATTTGCTGAAAACAAAATTGTATAAAATGTTATAACTTGGACCACAGAAAAAGACCTTGTGTGCTGCGGCAGAATCAAATATTAATACTGTTTTAGTAGCCAACGCGAAATTAGGTGGATTGTCCACTCGTTCGGAGAGAGAACATTGTGCATGTCACATTTGAACTTTGTATACTATGTGGCGTGAGAATTTATTAATTTTAGCAATGTTTACATTACATAGTATTGCTACGAAATTTGTAAAAATTTAATATTAAAAAGTATTTACTAGATCGATCGATATATATATATATATATATATATATATATATATATATATATATATATATATATATATATATATATATATATATATATATATATATATATGTATATATATATATATATATATATATATATATATATATATATATATATATATATATATATATATATATATATATATATATATATATATATATATATATATATATATATATATATATATATATATATATATATATATATATATATATATATATATATATATATATATATATATATATATATATATATATATATATATATATATATATATATATATATATATATATATATATATTTAAAAAAAAAAATAATAATAATAATTAAAAATACGTGTGTGTGTGTGTTTGTGTGTGTGTGTGTGTGTGTGTGTGTGTGTGTGTGTGTGTGTGTGTGTGTTTGTGTGTGTGTGTGTGTGTGTGTGTGTTTGTGTGTGTGTGTGTGTGTTTGTGTGTGTGTGTTTGTGTGTGTGTGTGTGTGAGTATTCTGTACATAAATATATACCTATCAAACCGTTCACAACTATTGTAGTACTTCTAAAAGCTTTTCAGTTTTCTTATAGTCAAGTGATTGCAGCCACTCAGCCACTCTCTTTTGCACTCTCGATAGTTCTTTGTGTAAATATTTAGAGATTTATTTATTTTATTATAGAGGTTATATACGATTTATACCGTTTGCTTGGACACAGAGACACATATTGTAAATCGTACGTTGGTTTAAAAAAAAACTCTTCACAGCCGAGTTCGACCCAAGTAGACCTGGGTCGAGCTCTGGTCTCTTGATGCGAATTCCGATCACCAAACCACTCGGCTATCATGACTATTTATTTAATATACGTACTTATTTATTTTAAAAGCTTGTTGTATTTTTAATTCCGTGAGGTGAATGGGCAAAATTATTGCCACGCCCTTGCTTCCCACGTGTCGGAATAGATGATTAAGAAGATTAAGGGCAAAAGTCCTAAATATCATAATGGCGACCGTCAGATGACGGGATAATCATTAAATGTTTATGTTTATTATTAATGTTAGTGACGTATAAACTAGCTGAAAGTTTGTAGTAATAATATCTATCGTAAAATGTATATTACACATACAATATTTCGGTACTACAGAAAGATGATAATAATGTAATTTAAAACTATATAATGACTGTTTATTGACTTAAAAAAATACCAGACCAAAATTAATTAGGTCACCTACCACTGGCAGTATCTAGATTCAAATGGTCTTAAACTGCGATCGCCAATCCGCTTGCCTTGCGTGGCGATTACGGTATAATCTTGTATGGGAGCGGCATACGTGTACTTCTTGATTTTTATGTGCCGTCAAGTAAGTAATAAAAGTAAAGTAAAAAAAAATATTTTTTTTTCTACAGCTACATTGTGGAATTGTGGATATGACTTAAAAAAAATAACAAAAGAGAGTTATTTCACATCTTTCCATTTCTGCTTCTGTCGGCTATTGTCCGTTATTTTTATATTTTTATCGTATATAGCGTCGAGATAGGTGAATGGTTGGGTTAGCTCATATATATATATTTACATTAAGTACAATCAATGTCATATGAAAATCCTATGAAAATTCGTTCAGTAGTTTTTGTATTCATCACACAGAGAGACGCGGCGTGAGAACTTTATTTTAAAATATGTAGTAATGTTGACAGAGGAGAGTTAATACCTGCCAGTAACTCTGACAGTAAATAACTTCAGCGAACAATTAGAACGTCAGGTAGCCGAGGCTAACTCTGACAACAGGACGTCGATGATCTTAGTCCCAGGTGGCAATGTCGGGAGCCGAAAATACAAAATGGAATCGTGATAAAATGAATAAACAATACTTTTATTTCAAACCTGCCATATTGCGAATCTCTTCGTTTCGCTTTCGGTCGGCCATGGTAAGGCCGCACATTTTACGAAGAGATCGCATCTCCACCGCATTCAACCTGCTTTTATGCTTCTTCTGGCATACCCAGGTTTCGCTGCCATATAACAAAGTCGGTACCAACACTGCGTTATGTATTGCAAGGCGTGCACTTTTCACAACGCCTGCCTTTGATTAACGCAGTCAGGGCACCATTGACTTTGTTCCCGGCAGCGACACGCCTGTCCACATCTAAATCACATCTTCCATCCCGGCTAAACGCACTCCCCAAGTATAAAATTTCATTCACCTGTTCTAGACATTCCTGATTTACCCAAATTTCGCACTTCGTTCTTTCTTCGTCCCTTTCAAATACCAGAACCTTAGTTTTATTAGCATTCAAACGGAGACCATTAATTTCACATTCTTCTTTCATACACGTGACTAATGCCTGCAGTTCTGCTCTGATGGTGCTATAAGCACTGCATCATCAGCATAAAGCAGACAATTTATTTTATGTCACCCAATTTCACACCCAAACAGCTATCTTTCAGCTTCTGTAAACAGCTGTCGAGATACAGTATGAATAGCCAGGAAGACATGACACAACCCTGTTTTACGCCCGTTTGACGCTAAACATGGGTGACAGGTCATGCCCTACCCACACACACAGGCTTTACAGTCACAGTAAAGTGACTGCACAGCCCTTAGCAATCGACCATCCACACCATACCCCGGCAACAGTTCCCACATTTTCTTCCTTACAACCTTATCAAATGCTTTCTCAAGATCCACAAAAGCACAGAAAATCTTCTGGTTAGCAGCCAGAAGCTTCTCCGTGATCATGCGGAGAGAAAACAATTGATCCGTGCATCCTCTTCCAGGTCTAAATCCGCATTGTGCCTCCCATAGACATCTTTCCGATTTCTTGCATCCTACGTGTCAAAACCTTCGAGTAAACTTTACTTGCTAAACTGGTCAAGCTGATCGCCCGATAGCACCCGCAGTCATAATGTGAACCTTTACCTTTTATATAAAGGCACAATGACCGCGGATCGCCAATAATCCGGAACAGCCCCCGTTCGCCAGCACAAATTGCACAGCAGATGAAAGCTGTCCCAGACGCGTGGCCCACCATACTTGACCATTTCAGCAGTAACTCTGTCTAGTCCCGCAGCCTTACCACATTTCAAACTTCTAATCGCACATTCAATCTTTCATACTGATGACCTCAGTGTCATCGAGGTCCGAGTCTGGCGTACCAGTCACGGCGTCACCCCGGATCCCTCACTAAGATCATCACACGCATACATCTCTATAAAATTCGCTCCATCGCTGCATGACGTCCGATTTTTCTGAGAGGACGTCATTGGTTCCCGAAAGCACTTTATTCATTCTAAGGCTGTCGCACCACTCCGGGTCCTTCCAACCTCTTTCCAGAAGAGTTTGAGTTCTCCTTGAAGTTGTGCGACAACCTTCGTCCGCTTCCATTCTACTCCTTTCACGCACTTCCTCAATCAATGCTTTCGTGTGAACTTTCTGGAGCTTATATCTTTCTTTCCTCTTCTCTCTCATATCCTTATCATTACTAGAGGCCAAGTAGTCTAACCATGCTTTCTTCTTCTTATTTACAGCTTCTTTCACTTCGTCATTCCACCATGCATCACCCTTTTACTACTACCTCTTTTCAAATTTCCACACACGTCTTCCGCTGCACCAACCATTCCATCTCTAAGGCTCTGCCATATTTCTTCCACACATTCTTTCCTAACACCAATGCTGTCCAGCTTTTCGGCTACCCTTGTTGATATTTATTCCTAGTGTCCGCTTTCTGAAGCTTCCAGCTACGGATGCTACCGACCGACTGTGGTTCTGGTATCGTTGTCCGGTGGCGCCAACCCGCGAACAGACCCCTAAATCTAGTAATCACTAGGTAGTGATCCGTTCCCAGGTCAGCACCTCGGAACACCCGCGTATCCATCACCTGTTTTCGCAGTCGGTCATCCACCAGGAATAAATCGATCATACTTCTCTCATTCTCTCTTTCTCTAGTATACATATGGATTTTCTTGTGACTAAACATAGTGTTTGTCACAAGAAGACCCTTTTCCTTGCATACAGCCAGTATAAGCTTGCCAGCATCGTTAACCCTTTATCGCCAACATTCCAAGCACCGACTCGTACCCTGGCCGAGCGGTACCAACCCATCCATTCAAATCACCACATACAACAATTCTTTCGTTTCTAACCAAGTCTAGAACTTCTCTTACATTCTCCCAAAACTCCTCCAGCTCAGCTCTGACGACGAAGCCACCGGCGCATAAACAGCCAAAAGGAATAACTTCGTCAGTCCCAATTTAAAGCGAACCCAGAGAAGTCTCGAGTTCACAACCTTATATTCAGTCATAACATCGACCAACCGAGACGACAGCAGCAGCCCCCACTCCCCTGGCAGGCGCCTCGCCTCCGCGACCTGACCATAGAGCCAACGCCCCGCCAGGGAGCTCTTCAGTACCACTGCCTTTCCGCTTGGTCTCCGACAAACACACGACATCTAATTCTCTTTCTTTCATTATTTCAATCAAGACTTAGCACCATCTACTGCAACTTGAGAAACATAATAAAACGAAAGCTGAGTAAATGTATACATATATATAAACTAGACCGAATGGGTCGAGGGAAGCCATAAAAATATGCCAAGATTATTGGAAGCGGAAGGTTACCTCTGCCTATAGTTTCCAAGGGAAAGACGATCTTCATCTATGTATATATTGTAAATAAATGTAACGATTTTGTTTCAAAAGCTAGACAATGTGATTGATACACTAAGAGTAAAGAACGACTTTATTATTGCATCAGATTTCCATGGTGCGTAAAAAAAGGTTTGTCATCAACTAAGATTTATTAAAATGCAGTTAGCATTAACGACATTGCTGATTCCCGTGGCTATACTTTTCCATAGTCCCTGGACGACAAACCTGAGTGATTATTGGCGCTGTAATATATTTTAAAGAATATGAACGTTTTTGATGACTTTTTTGTGAGTATTTAAATGGAATGTTTTTGAGTTTAGAATTTCATTGGTGTTCAAGTTCAAGAGGTGTTCAAGTTACGAAAAAGATGGTAACACAAAAGTTTGAAAAAAAACCACCCAAAATATGGTACAATAATAGGGATTGATTGTTTATTCACGAGCTGAATTATCGTAATCTATGAAGATAATATAACATGAGGGAGATTTAAATTTGACCTGATATTGGCGACAGAAGGCAAGGAAACGGTTCACAGCTGCTTCTTCTTGGTATAGGTACTTCATTAATCTTAATGAGAACTTCATATCTAACTCATGATTTATGGGTTATGACTAGATCAAGGACGTATTATAATGAAAACGGTATTAAAAAAAAACTTTTAAATAAATTGAAAAATATCCTGTAGAAAAGCATAAATCAAAAAAGTCCATTTGGCCTAAAACATACGTTAATTAAAACGTTTGTACGTAACGTTTGAACTGTTATTCTAATTACACACATAATATCATAAATGTGAATGTTAGTTTGTTTGTTACACTTTCACGCAAAAACTACTAAACCGATCATCATGAAACTTTGTACACATATTTTTGGAGATATTAGAAGTAAAATAGGATACATTTTTTTTTTAATTTTTACGAAAAAATCATTCGTCAAAAGATCTCATAATCTTCATTGCCATTTAGTATGTATATATGGTACATACACCAATATTATGTTTTTTTTACAATTTTTGTCTGTCTGTTTATATTTGTTATTAGTCTGTCGACTAATACTAAATTAATCTTTATTAATTTTTTTGAGTTCTATTTTTTTCAGTGGTTTAATTTTTGTCAAAAACTTTTTAGTGTTACATGCAAATTTTCTCAGTCATTCAACCGCAACAAAGAAACGGGTTTCTCGCATCCCAGGAGCAAAGTCATCTCGGAGCAATAAACATCTCGGACAACAGACATTTAGCGGAAAATTACTAGTGTTTTGTCCAAGTGAGTCAATCATTAAAAATGTAGTTAAAGTAAAAATAAAAACTAAATAAATAAATAAATATCTTCACGCCATTCCCTGTACCGGGGTATACACAGGACTTGACATTTAAGTCCTTTCGACGCACCTTCCACCGAAGACATTTTTGGGACAACGTGATAGATAGTGAGCCCGTCGCCGTCTTTATCTCCATGCCAAAGATGTAGTTCGTACATAAGTTTAAAAAAAACCAGTGCTTTGAGCCTCAGGATCGAACTTGGGTCTCTGGACTTGAATTCCGATCACCCAACCACTCGGCTATCGTGACTATTAGTCTAACGTTCTTGCATACAAATCAGCAATTCAATGCGTTATATACACTTTTAACTTTATCCAGTCTTAACAGAAACTAATTTTTGCTTATCAGTATACTACGATGAAGACAGCCTTTTGAATAAATAACTTCAATTTGCGTTAGTTGTTTTTTGACAGCGAAAGCTCTTACGCTCTATTAGCTTTTCTTCGGGATGTAAAAACAGCTGCGTCTTTATAAATTTATGATACGCGTTATAATATTTTTGTCTATCTGTCTTTTTAGAAAATATGTGATTTTACTCGCATTGCACGATAGCCGAGTGGTTGGGTGGTCGGAATTTCGAGTCGAGAGACCTGAGTTCGATCCCCAAGTCGAAACCCATCGAAACACATTAGTACGTGCCTACCACCAGGTACCAATGGGTTTTTCAAAAACTTATGTGCAAATATCGTTGGCTTGAACGTAAAGACGGCGACGGGCTCACCACCTGTCACGTTGTCTCAAAAATATCTTCGGTGTAGACTAGACCTGTATCTACCCCTGTATTGGGAATTGCGTGAAGATATTTATATTTATTTTATTTTTGACTTGTACAAGACATTGGGGAAATCTAAGAGGGGAAGAGTCAAGTGTACTCGGATACCTAGACGAGCGTGTATGAAGAAGATTATGAATTTGGAAGAAGCGAAAGAGGTATGTAAGGATCGTTACACTTGGCAATCTGATCCCTCTGGCTACTTCGGCAGGAACTGTGGGTGAAGATATGTATACATATATACATACATAATGGCCTATTAAAGTCCACTGCAGAACATAAGCCTCTCCCATAGGGAGGACTTGCCATAATCGCCACGCTTGGCAAGCGGATTGGCGATCGCAGTATCAGACACCTCGCAACTTAGACGCTGCTGCCCATCTTCAGTCTGATATTTTTAGAGATGGTTATCCCGCCATCTATCGGTTGCCATAACGATATTCAAAGCTGATTCCCTTAGTCACCACTTACGACACCCACGGGAAGAAAGGGAGTTGCAATATTCTTACACCGTTACCACACGGCTTAAGATATTTATTTAATAAAATGAAAATTTTATGTATACGTACAAATTCCTATTGAAAAAAAATGTGTCAAACAACCGAATTAATAAATTTCTCGTATATGACTTTCACATGTGACGAATTTTGCTGACAGAGCGAGTTCCTCGTTGGCGTTACGATCCGAACAGGTGTTACATTAGTAATAAAGCTGAAATCTAGTTTGGATTGTTATTGGCAAACGAGTGTTTGTGAGTGATTTCTAGAAGTCCGCGACATTCGTTAATGCAAAAATATTAGAGTATATCGCCCCATCGCTGGCTGAAAATCAGCGTTGCGGTTAATCTCGCGACATTATGCTGAGACAGTACCGATTCATTTGGCACAACACAGGTGTCTGTTATTGTTACTCGACATATGCTTTTATTTGTTTTTTTTTCTCCTTTTTACCATTTCTGTATATTTGTATTAAATAGTTTGAGTTTGTGTTTATGAATAAATCATTCATTCTATCATTCATATATAGACGGTGGAGTAAGAATTCATGAGTTCTTTTCATCCGGTGAGTGAGGTAACCTGAAGACCACACTCGTTGTTCCTCTTTTCCTCCTTTTACTTAACTTTCTTATTTTCTTATTTTTTAATTATTTTAGTAAATATACATACTTAGACAAAACAACATCACATACATTGCTCTGATTTCAAAGTAAGTAACTAAAGTACTGTTGTTGTGGAATCGGAAACGAGGGGTACCGCAAACAACGAGACCCGAAAAAATGTTAGAAAAAGTGGATTTCTACATTGACATGGCAAGGAATTGAATCCGGAACCTCAGAGCTGGTGATACATTGATAAACTCGTCCAAGAAAGTTATTTTATGAGAGGGAAATTATCTAGAGGTTTAAACCTTTCATTTTTCTTTCTTTCGACTTTTTAAACGTCATATAAAATGATACGTTAATAGTTTCCATTCAGACAAAGGCTGTTGTAAGTAGGTGACAAAATCTTTCATGGCATCGCCATTCTTATAGCTTTTACCAAAGGTCAAATAATTGGCATAAGTCCAAAGGTCGAAATGGAATACTTAGAAAACAAAAGTAACGATTTACTGACATATATCTGTATCAAAATATGTTTCTCGAAGCTTAGATGACAGTGTTGATTTCTATTTTCTAAAATGGATCTTCGGTACTGGCACCAAAGTTTATAATCCAAAGAAGTGAAGAAAAATGTCTTTACCTATAAATATAAATTAAACGAAATAAGTGAAGTCAAACAATCTACCCTAAAGTAGCGAGTTCGAAGTGAATGCCTTTGTTTGGCTGCGGAACATTTACAAGTTGTCACATTATAGTATCTGTCAATATTTTCCTAAACTTTCTGGTTTCTCTAATTCAAAAAATGTTTATTAAAATATAGGTTAGCATGCACGGATTCTAGACATATAGATAATAAATTATATCTTCTTTCAAATAAAATAAAAATAAATAAATATCTTCACGCCATTCCTAACATACGGGTCTGAGTAGACAGAGGTCAACAAAAAGGAGACAAATAAGTCCTTCCGACCCACTTTCCACCGAAGATATTTTTGATACAACGTGACAGGTGGTGAGCCAGACGCGGTCTTTATGTCCAAGCCAACAATATAAATCGTACATAAGTGTAGTAAAGTTTTGAAAAACCCATTGGTACGAGCCTGCCACTTAAGGATCAAACTCGGATCTCTTGAGTCAAATTCCGATCATCCGACCACTCCGATATCGTGACTTCAATCTTCTTGGCTATCTTCTTTCGAAATTTCTGAACGCACGCTTAAAATATAATAATCATTTTGTGCAGTTATAAGTATTCCTTATAGGCTATGAAACATATTTAATAAACAAAGATCATCCGTGCAATTTATCACACGCCCGCTGAAGTTGACTGCATTTTAATTTTAAAAAAGATGTGTTCGATATTGGAAAAAAATTAATGGAGCGATACGTGGTCGGCCGATTTGAAAGTGTGAACTCGAATTTTTATTTTCCAACAGATTTAATCGACACTTATGACAGATTATATTTTTTATTCAACGACAAATACAATTTTAAGAGGGATTATATTTTGATTTTGAGGAAATGTATTTCTTATAGACTGAGAATAGGTGATGCTGTCAAATGACGTTGCAATTAGAAAGATACATTCCCGAAAACAACGCTAAGTCACTCATTTATTTTTATACAATACACAATTTATAATACTAATTTATAAAAGAAAAAAAAGTAAAAGATAACTTTAAGGATATAAATTCCCAGAACTGGGGTAGATGACAACAAATGAGCGACATTTGCTTCTTGTACAATTTACACAATTAATTAGACCATGTTTTCATCTTCCTAGAAATTTAGGTTTTATATCATAAAAAGTTAGCAAACTTGGTTATTCTGAATTAGAGCGCAATTAATTACTAAATGTAAATATTTTTAAATTATTTATTTATCAATCTCGACACTATACAGACATGAAATTACTGTACAGTGTCGAGACATTACATGCCGACTCTTGTACAGCTTATTTACTCATTGACAACAATTTAAAGACCATTATGTGTTTGGCCGGTAATACATTAATACGTTAACAAAGATTTACTTTACATCATCAATTACTTTACATCAACAACCATCTCTAAAAATGTCAGATCAAAATAATCAGCCCGAAGATGGGCAGCAGCGCCTGAGGTGCGAGTGGTCTGGTACTGCGATAGCCAATCCGCCTGCTAAGCGTGGCGATTATGGTAAATCCTCCCCTTGGGAGAGGCCTACGTCCTGCAGTGAACTTTAACAGGCCGATATATGTATGTATGTATGTAAATAAATTCATGCATGTCCCTGACGGGGTAGCATACCGTATGTATGTATACCGAATTTCACTCCTCTGGGCTAGTCATCAGTTAAATAGGAGTACAAAGTTTTATTACAACAATTTTGGACATCTTACTTTATACAATTTTTTGCTGTCTAAGGGCATCACGGCATCCTTCACGACAAAGGCATCAAGGGGACCTTTAATTGGTCGCAGGAAGCGACTAATTAAAGGCTTTGGTAATAGCAATGACTTGTACCATATGGCGGGATAACTTCCTAAAAAAACATCTAAAAAATCAACAAAATATTCTTGAAAAATCAACTCAACCACCTAAAGTGCCTTATAAAACGATCTCCCATTGGCTTAATATGAGTGGTGATTATGGCAAACCTTCTTTACAAGTCTATGTCCTCTAGTGAGCCTTTAAGAACAAAAAGTAAATAACTAAGAATACATTTAAAAAACACCTTTCCCAAAGTTTCACCAGCTCTGCGGTCCTGGGTACGATTCTCGGACGGGTCAATTAGATAACCACTTTTTCAAAATTTTCTGGAGCCTGTGTTTTTGATATCTTCGTGTTTTCTGATATCATAGCACACGTGCTTTGTGATCAGAGCAATATATGTGATGTTGTCCCTATCAAACTATGTATTTCAGAAAGAGAAATAATATTGAAACACTGAGCAGCTGTTCGAACACTCAGTTGTCTCGCATAGTGGTAAAATCGTTAACTCAGTTCCAATTTCTAGAAAATTACAACAGCTTAATACGGCAAGAAAAGCTCTCGCACGTTCGGACTGTACTTAACGATGTTAACGGTCAATAAAGGCCATAAATTTCGCCGCGAAACGAGTGACCGTACCCGCCCCACGTCCGCGTACCGCGTGCACGTTACGACAACGACACGTGGTGTTGACGGCTACTCGACGACTTAGGTGCGATTTTCGGGATAAAGTTGTTATTTGTAAGTTCGCTTGATTTATTGTTATGAACAAAACACATGTGTCATAAGGGTACGTGATATAATGTTCATTTTTAAGAATTGGGGTTCTTATTCGTTTTCGTTCGTGCCTCCCTGTAGTGTAAGTATATAAAATTGATTATGTCGCTATGATGGTAAGATTACAAACAAATTACAATAATAATAAAAAATCTTCACGCCATTCCCAATACTGGGGTCGATAACTATAGATAACTAACTATAAACAACAACACTGGTGAGCCTGTCACAATCTATATGTCTAAGCCAACGTTTGAGTGAGTGTGTGTGTGTGAGAAATTTATGAAATTTATTGGTTATCATGTATACAATTCATATTTTAACAAAGTATCGAATATTGCAATTTATAACGTCATATCGTCCCATGAGCGTAATAAAAGTTAACTAAGTGTAATATAGAACCAAATAGCCTATAAGGCCAGAATGGCGTTTATTATAATGAGGAAGTTGTAACATTGCTTCGGTCTATCAACACTTTCATAAAAAGTATTTCTGCTAATTAATAATAAGAGTAAAGTAAATAAATGAACCATTCCCAATACGTAAAACGCTAAAGTAAATTAAATAAGAGATTTAGACAATTAAGTCGTTTCGATTACCCTTCCACCGAAGACATTTTTTGGGTTTCGGTTTATTATTTATGTTTTTAAAATAAAAATAAAGCCTCTGCCTGTGTAGGAATAACATAATATTAAATTATAAGTTGTTTTGATTTATTACGAAACAGCACAAGATTAGTGTTTGCTTCTAGCGGGTTTCGAACCCACAACCCTCAGCCTAGGTCACTAGGATCTCCCGGTAACCAATATGAGTGGTGATTATGGCAAACTACTTTACAAGTCTATGTCCTTAGTGAGCCTTTAAGAACAAAAAGTAAATAACTAAGAATACATTTAAAAACACCTTTCCCAAAGTTTCACCAGCTCTGCGGTCCTGGGTACGATTCTCGGACGGGTCAATTAGATAACCACTTTTTCAAAATTTTCTGGAGCCTGTGTTTTTGATATCTTCGTGTTTTCTGATATCAAAGCACACGTGCTTTGTGATCAGAGCAATATATGTGATGTTGTCCCTATCAATCTATGTATTTCAAAAAGAGAAATAATATTGAAACACTGATCAGCTGTTCGAACACTCAGTTGTCTCGCATAGTAGTAAAATCTTTAACTCAGTTCCAATTTCTAGAAAATTACAACAGCTTAATACGGCAAGAAAAGCTCTCGCACGTTCGGACTGTACTTAACGATGTTAACGGTCAATAAAGGCCATAAATTTCGCCGCGAAACGAGTGACCGTACCCGCCCCACGTCCGCGTACCGCGTGCGCGTTACGACAACGACACGTGGTGTTGACGGCTACTCGACGACTTAGGTGCGATTTTCGGGATAAAGTTGTTATTTGTAAGTTCGCTTGATTTATTTTTATGAACAAAACACATGTGTCATAAGGGTACGTGATATAATGTTCATTTTTAAGAATTGGGGTTCTTATTCGTTTTCGTTCGTGCCTCCCTGTAGTGTAAGTATATAAAATTGATTATGTCGCTATGATGGTAAGATTACAAACAAATTACAATAATAATAAAAAATCTTCACGCCATTCCCAATACTGGGGTCGATAACTATAGATAACTAACTATAAACAACAACACTGGTGAGCCTGTCACAATCTATATGTTCAAGCCAACGATATGAATCGTACATAAGTTTAGAAAAAAACCCATTGGTATGAGCCTAAGGGATCGAACTCGGCTATCGTGACTATTCGATTATTACTTTTTGAATTGTCAAATTCAGTAAGTGTTTAGAAATTTTAAGTAAAAACCAACCATCTCATTGCTTCAGGCATGGATAGTATAAGCTTAAATGTAGCATAACTATGAGGAAGTGGTATTAATAGATTATCCTTTGAACAACACATTCATTCACTTATTGTAACTTAAAAAAAAACTGTAATGTAATCAAAATTCTAAATATAATATACATTATATACAGAAAACTAAAAATAATAAATTACAATGTTAAAAGATTTTTATGAATTAAAAGATGATTTTATCACAAAAATTGATAAAGGCGTGCTTCGACGGTTTGGGCACGTTGAGCGAATGAATGATAACCCAATGGTAAAGAAAATATATATCGCGAAAGTTAACATTAAAAGGTGTCGACACCTCGACAGCCGACTCGATAGCCGAGTTGTTGGGTGGTCGGAATTTCGAGTCGAGAGACCCGAGTTCGATCCCAAGGTGGCAGTACCAATGAGTTTTCAAAAACTTATGTACAAATTTTATCGTTGGCTTGGACATAAGGGCGGCGACAGGCTCACCACCTGTCACGTTGTCCTGAAAATATCTTCGGTGGAAGGTGGGTCGACGAGACTTAATCGTCTAGACTAGACCTCTGTCTACTCCTGTATTGGGAATTGCGTGAAGATATTTATTATTTATTTATTTATTAAAAGTTAAGCCGACCAGTGACAAACAGTAGCATTTGAATTGCGAGGTGACTTATGCCGCGACCTCTGTTTCATACAAAATTACAAACTTGTAACGTTCTTCGATAGATGGTGTTAATTATTACAAAAAGACAAACAAACTACGCGGTATCTACTTGTATTTTACGTCATTTAGTTGTAAGCACTATAGATTTACAGTGTAAATTATTATCTTCACGAATATGTCGATACAGCCTGTATTGAGAAATTTGTGAAGATAAAAAAAAAATGTCATAGATACCAAAGTCGTTTTAATCGACATTTTACCAGTTTATTTAGAACAATGCAACGGGTGGTGAGCCTGTCGTCGTCTTAGAACTATAATTCATAGCGCAAATTAAACAACATTAACCTATTCTATAGATAAAAATCATACATATGATTTTTATCTATAATTTCTTAATTTAATTACATAATTGAATAATGTCAAAAATGAAAAAGACGAGCGTAGAAGATTTATATGCATTATATTACTATTGAAGAACAAAACCGTGCACTTTTACTAAAAGCATTGCGGTAAGCGAATGCATTTTTGGATATAATTCCACTAGAGTCGACATTTACTGTCTAGACGCGACCTCAAGTAATATTTCTACTTATTGTCATCGCTGTTATGGCACCAAAGAGTTATGAAAATACATTTAAAAAGACACATTTTGAAGCTACTGATAGTTTATCAGAAATTTTTAAATAGGAAAATCGAATTCAAATAACAATGCACGGCGATACGCTCAGCCACTGTCACGTTGTCCCAAATAACCTTCGGTGAAAGGTTGCTCGAAAAAAACGTAACTGTCGTGACCTCAGCTTTACAAGTCACGATAGCCGAGTGGTTGGTTAGTTGGAATTTCGAGTCAAGAGACCCGAGTTCGATCCCCAGGTGGCAGGTACCGATAGGTTTTTCAAAAACTTATGTACGAATTATATTGCTGGCTTGGGCATAAAGACGGCGATATAATTCGTACATAAGTTGGGCTTGGGGCATGAAAATATCTTTAATGGAAGGTGGGTCGAAGGGACGTAATTGTTTAGACTAGACCTCTGTCTACTCCTGTATTGGGAATTGCGTAAATATATTTTTTTATTTATTTATTTACCTCAGTTTAGACTACAATTCCAAAAACACTCGAAGATAAAAAATTAATACAATAATCAAACTGTTCTAATTTCATCCTCATCCATATTCATACTTACATACATAAGGGATTGTAAAAGAACACTGCAGGATGTATCCTATAGCCCATATAGCATAGATACCACTTCTATAAGTACAAGTTTGTATTAGCTCGGTGAGCGGATTGGCAATCACAGTACCAGACATCCTGCACCTTAAACATAGCTTACCTTTTACAAAATCATACTTTAACAACAACCAAAAACTATAAAACAACTATAAAACCGACTGAAACACAAAAAACTTTTTTTCGCAAGTTTCATTTAAATTCATATTGCAAATCATAATTTACGCAAAACATTACATTTGCGTAAAGGCAGGGAATTTCAATTTAAGGCAACGAGAGCTGAAGAAGGGATTAAACATGCCCCTTGGCGTTAAGGCAACCCTCTACAAACAGACTCGGCCTTTCCTATAAAAGGAAAATATGGGACAGCGTCGTGACCTATTCTGTCTGTGTAACAATAACTGAGTTGCGCAATAGTAGACCGTAACTACTTACTCCTACATTAGCAATGATGTAGTAATGAACGTTACATACCTTGCCTATGATGTTTAAATAATAATAACTATTTTTATTTATTTTACAGACTTAGTACTACAACTACTTACAACTCAGTTCTTAAATGAGCTACTGATAGGGTAACCAGAGATCCTCATATGGTGTTTCGCTTCTATCAAATTGATCATATATCAATGCATTCTTAATCATATTACAATGTCTGTAATCTGTATACATTACTAAGTCACGGTATTCGAGTGTTTGGGTGGTCGGAATTCGAGTCAAGGGACCCGGGAGTTCGATTCCCAGGTGGCAGGCTCGTACCAATGGGCTTTTTCAAAAACTTGAGTACGAATTATATCGTTGGCTTGGATACTAAGACGGCGATGTGCTCACCATCTGTCACGTGGTCACAAAAATATCTTCGGTGGAAGGTGGGTGGTAAAGATTTAATTGTTGAGACCTCTGTCCAGGGATAGACATTGGGAATGGCGTGAAGATATTTATTTTTATTGTATGTATTACAATGAATGTAAACGTAAGCTAATGTGTTAGATGACACCATAATCTCATTTACACTTCTCTACGTTGTAAAGTTAAAAACACCTTTTCCGTAAGGTTTTCTAGAATTGTGGACTATTCGCTTTAGTAGCTATCATTTTGATTTGTTTTTCATTAATTGTCAAGTGCGTAATAAATTTATTATTCCAAAAAATATATAATGAATGGGCTCAGTATATTTTAAGTTAAATCAGCAAATAGCTTCAAGCAGGATTTAGGCAAGTCCCATAAATACAATTTACTACAATCGCCAAACTTGGTCTTCCGATTTATCAATCATATCCAGGCACCATGTACCTTATACGCTGTCTATCACCGGAATGCATATTCTTATTCGGAATTTTTTGAAATGGTTTTCTCGCAACCGTCTCTCCTAAAAAGAATGGTTGTGGTCCATACTTACGTCTACACGTTACATTAAAGCTTTTAACATACATGTTAGAATATTAAATGTATGGAAATACACAGTCAGGTCATAAGTATTGTCACACAGTAAAAACTTTTCTTTTAGAATGCTGGCCACAAAAAAGTTTATTGAATTCGAATTTCGAATTGTTCATGAAAATAAAACTACATACTTTTTTGAATTTTACTCATTTTTAAATATGGAGTGGACGCTTAAAGAAGACCGTGCTGCGCTGCAGTTATTGCGTTGCATCGTTGCGGTTACGCGCCAATTCAAGTTTTTGACATACTGGAACATTTGTATATAACCAAAAGATTCGTTTATCGTACCATGAAACCATACAATGAAGACTCTAGTGTAGATGACAGGTCAAGAAGTGGTCGCCCTCGGTCTGTTAGGACTCCAGCAGTGATAAAAGCTGTGAAGGCTCGATTTCAAAGAAATCCCAAACGTAAGCAGAAACTGTTGGCCCTTCAGATGGGGTTAAGCAGAACCACGGTGAAATGGGTGCTAAATGAAGACTTAGGACTTCGGGCATATCGAAGAAAAACAGGACATTGTTTGAATGCTCGTCCAATGCACCTGAGACTGAAGAGATGCCGCGCTTTCTTTAAGCGGTACGCGGGAAAAAAATATCGGGAAATTCTTTTTTCGGATGAAAATTTTTACCGCACACAGTAGTGAAGAAGCGAGCAACCGTATTCCGCGTGTCCAACGAGGTCATTTTCCATCCACACTCATGGTATGGTTGGGAGTTTCTTATTGGGGCTTAACAGAGCTACATTTTTGCGAGAAAGGTTTAAAAACGAATGCAGTTGTGTATCACAAAATACAGTCATCAAAATACATCAAAATACAGTCCTGGCGAACCTTTTGGAACCTGTTTCTCATACCATGTTCAATAAAAGGCACTGGGTATTCCAACAAGATTCGGCGCCAGCAACCAGAAATCAACTTCATCCGGCACGAAGACTGGCCCTCCTCCAGTCCCGATTTGAATCCATTGGATTACAAGATATGACAACACTTGGAGGAAAAGGCGTGCTCAAAGCCTCATCCCAATTTGGAGTCACTCAAGACATCCTTGATTAAGGCAGCCGCCGATATTGACATGGACCTCGTTCGTGTTGCGATAGACGACTTGCCGCACAGATTGAAGGCCTGTATTCAAAATCACGGAGCTCATTTTGAATAAACTTTAGTGTCATAAGAATCTATGTTTTATTAAGTTCATTTTGGTATATAAATAGTTACATAGTGAATAAACTTGTTTTAATTATTTTAGGTTAAACATGTGACAGAATTTATGACCTGACTAGGTATAATAGAAGAGTAGAATACAGAAAGACTAGAAGAGAAGCATATGGGAGACAGACAATAGAAATTTATAGCTTTGCTAGTGTTCTTATTGTATAAATATACACACAGTTGGTATAAAGTTTATAGCATTTTAGAACTAAATTCGAAAACACGATAACCACAAAATTAAGACCGACACGTTGTAACGGGTCTAAATTGACACTCGACATCTTTAATTATGAAAGATTTGGCCTACAGAATGTCTGTTTATTACATTTTGCTTATAACAAATTTATCTACATTTCGTTTATGAGTCTATGTCTATTGTATGTATTTAATTGCGTCTATTAAACTATTTAATAAATAAATACTTTTGCTTTTGCATGTAATATTAAGTCCGCCAAATTGAAAACTTTACCTAACTTGATCTTTTATTTATATCTGATTATAATTTTTATTGGTATATTTTGTTTTGTGGTAAAAAAATAAAAGTATACTCATTCATGTATATATTCAATTATGGTATCAAATCATCGAATACAATATGGTAACACATTCAACGTTAGTCACAAATGAGGTTGAGGTAGTAAAATGAGGTTTTCAATTTATCAGGATCTTTTACTTTTTTAACGTCTTTGGTGGAAAGTGGGTCGAAAGGACTTATTCCGAACTCAGTCTACCCCTATTTTGGGAATTACTTGATGATATTTTTTATATTTTTTTTTACTTTTTATGTTTTTCTATTAATTACTCGAAGATGCCAGAACCTATTTGTAAAATTCTTTTTTGGTTGCTAGTTTCTACTTTTAGAAGAATTGTCATTATAGTCATAAAGTTGGATTGACCATTGATTTAGTAGCAGTGAACCAAACACCTCGCACCAAAGCAAGCCATCATCGTACTTTGATTTGGTCTTTTTCGTAATATTTATCACGCCACCTGTCGATAGGAATTGCCATTTTCTAAGCTTTCCTATGGAGCCTTTTGCGAAATACATGAAAAGAAAGCGGGTGGTACATTAACAATCACGAAACCGGAAGAAATATAATTTTAAATTCATATATTTGCTAGTTAATCCTCAGCTTGTTTTAGTATTTTGTAATACCTTCAAAATACCAAATGATTGTTAAAATTTTCATATATTTTCTGTTTGTATTTTGGCAACTCGTAATCACTTAATTTAAAAATCGTCTATGCGCGTCTCGTCTGAATAATAACTTCCTTTCATCTTTGAGAGAATCGACGTGGGTACATCACGGGGTAATAAATACTACACGAAAATCATTATTAAAGGTCAGACAGATCATTAGCTCTAAAATTAATATTCGGAACTAATTTTAAAAGAAATCATACAGACATTATAATACATAGGTAAATAGGCTTCCAGGCAGGGTCACTACGAACTACTGTCGAGTCATCATTACTAACGTGAAAAAATAATATGTAAAGTAAAAATCTCCTTTGATTAACATGTTGTAATTTATGAAGACAATTGTAGAGTGAAGAAGTGTCAATATGTAAAAAATTAAATTGAAGAGAGAGAGAAAGAAAGAGAGAGAGAGACAGTAGAGAAAAGATATGCGTAACCTAATTTATATCGTCATATTTGCATGAGTGTTGTTTATACTCCAAATTCGAAAGCATCCCTCAAAAATATTTTTTTCACTTTGTTCTCTCAATATATATATATGAATATTATGTATGCCCATAAAAACTTTAATAATTTTAGAAAAATATTGATTTATATAATATTGTGACTAGGAACAGAGACAAGCTTATAATCCCAGTTACTAGATCTATAAATTAGTAATATTAACTTGTCTACAAATTCACAATTCATTCAGCACACGTCGATTAAAGCTTCCAATAGATAGGCGTTCTATTTTTCCCATAAAATACTGATGACAACTTACAGAAAGAAATATAAAATCACTCGTCGGAGTTAATCCATCAACCGTGTTTTTACTGACTGGAAGGTATGCTAGAGCGTCAGTAAAATAAGTTTTACGACTCGTGCGGCGAAACTAAATGGGTCGAAAGGACTTATTCCGAACTCAGTCTACCCCTATTTTGGGAATTACTTGATGATATTTTTTATATTTTTTTTTACTTTTTTATGTTTTTCTATTAATTACTCGAAGATGCCAGAACCTATTTGTAAAATTCTTTTTTGTTTGCTAGTTTCTACTTTTAGAAGAATAGTCAATATAGTCATAAAGTTGGATTGACCATTGATTTAGTAGCAGTGAACCAAACACCTCGCACCAAAGCAAGCCATCATCGTACTTTGATTTGGTCTTTTTCGTAATATTTATCACGCCACCTGTCGATAGGAATTGCCATTTTCTAAGTTTTCCTATGGAGCCTTTTGCGAAATACATGAAAAGAAAGCGGGTGGTACATTAACAATCACGAAACCGGAAGAAATATAATTTTAAATTCATATATTTGCTAGTTAATCCTCAGCTTGTTTTAGTATTTTGTAATACCTTCAAAATACCAAATGATCGTTAAAATTTTCATATATTTTCTGTTTGTATTTTGGCAACTCGTAATCACTTAATTTAAAAATCGTCTATGCGCGTCTCGTCTGAAGAATAACTTCCTTTCATCTTTGAGAGAATCGACGTGGGTACATCACGGGGTAATAAATACTACACGAAAATCATTATTAAAGGTCAGACAGATCATTAGCTCTAAAATTAATATTCGGAACTAATTTTAAAAGAAATCATACAGACATTATAATACATAGGTAAATAGGCTTCCAGGCAGGGTCACTACGAACTACTGTCGAGTCATCATTACTAACGTGAAAAAATTATATGCAAAGTAAAAATCTCCTTTGATTAACATGTTGTAATTTATGAAGACAATTGTAGAGTGAAGAAGTGTCAATATGTAAAAAATTAAATTGAAGAGAGAGAGAGACAGTAGAGAAAAGATATGCGTAACCTAATTTATATCGTCATATTTGCATGAGTGTTGTTTATACTCCAAATTGAAAGCATCACTCAAAAATATTTTTTCACTTTGTTCTCTCAATATATATATATATATATATATATGAATATTATGTATGCCCATAAAAACTTTAATAATTTTAGAGAAAATATTGATTTATATAATATTGTGACTAGGAACAGAGACAAGCTTATAATCCCAGTTACTAGATCTATAAATTAGTAATATTAACTTGTCTACAAATTCACAATTCATTCAGCACACGTCGATTAAAGCTTCCAATAGATAGGCGTTCTATTTTTCCCATAAAATACTGATGACAACTTACAGAAAGAAATATAAAATCACTCGTCGGAGTTAATCCATCAACCGTGTTTTTACTGACTGGAAGGTATGCTAGAGCGTCGGTAAAATAAGTTTTACGACTCGTGCGGCGAAACTAAATGGCTATAAAGTAACTTTAATTGAAATAACTCACTCTGTGCAATTTTACGTTTTATATCATTTTCTTTAGTGGAATTGAAAATATTTGGAAATGTGCAATGTTTACGAAGCGTACGAAGTTGGCGTGGTAATTTGGAAGATCTCCTTCGTGTACTCTTTAAGTTTTTTTAAAGAAAATATTTTAACATAGTTTCCATAAAACCAAAGATAAATAAAATATAAATATCTTCACGCAATTCCCAATACAGGGGTAGACAGAGGTCTAGTCTAGACAATTAAATCTCTTCGACCCACCTTCCACCGAAGATATTTTTGGGAAAACGTGACAGGTGGTGAGCCCGTCGCCGTCTTTATGTCCAAGCCAACGATAGAATTCGTACATAAGTTTTTCAAAAACCCATTGGTACGAGCGTGTAGAAGTCACGATATCCGAGTGGTTGGGTGGTCGGAATTTCGAGTCAAAAGACCCGAGTTCGATCCCAGATGGCAGGCTCGTACCAATGGGTTTTTCAAAAACTTATGTGCGAAGTATATCGTTGGCTTGGACATAAAGATGGCGACGGGCTTACCACCTGTCACGTTGTCCCGAAAATATTTTCGGTGGAAGGTGGGTCGAAGGGATATCTTGGAACCTTACCTTGTAATTCGGTAGTCCATTAATTTTGCATAATAAAACCATATTCCTTTCCTATAATGTACAGATGAAAAGGAAATGCCGGAGAAAGTGAGGGATCACTTCTTGTGGCTTCTACAAACACCATTCTTCCTAGAATGGTAAAATAATTCTATTCATTGCAAATATGCTAAATAAGTATTAGTTTAAAAGTCATCATGACATTACTGTCAATACCTTTGCATACCCTATTAAAAAATCAGAAGTCCATGAAAAATATATATTCCTAGAAACTAATACCATATTACAGAGCAATATCTTTCAGGGATCGCAGCATCTGGCAACGCAGTCTTAGATGTTAGCGTAATGCTGTAGAATTTAACTACAGAAGCACGTTAATTTATCGACTTTTTATAGGCCCTAGGGATCAGACGATGGCGTATAATCGAAACTAATATGCTAGACCCATAGACTACATCCTACGGACTACAATGAAATAAATGTTATAATATTTTTATTTATCTTATAAGTAATGTAATAGAAAGAATTTATTAAAAACTCAACGTACTTTACAATACAAAAAATTATTTTATTTTTAATGAACACTAAGACGGCAATAGGCTCACGATCTGCCGCAAATAAGCTTCGATAAAAGGACTTATTTGTCGAGCCCCTCGTCTACCCCAGTATTGGGAACGTACGTGAAGATAAATAAATAAATGAACTTCACGGAATTCTCAATACAGGGGTAGACAAAGTTCCCAATACAGAGGTCTAGTCTAGGCAATTAAGTTCTTTTGATTCACCTCCTACCAAAGATATTTTCAGGCCAACGTGACAGGTGGTGAGCCCGTTGCCGTCTTTATGTCCAAGCCAACGATATAATTCGTACAAAAGTTTTTGAAAAACCCATTGTTACGAGCTTGCCACTTGGGGATCGAACTCGGGTCTCTTGACTCGAATTTCCGACCGCTCAACCACTAGGCTATCGTGACTTTATAAATAAATAACAAAACTTAATTGAATTTTTGTCATTTTTCTAGCGTGTAATATGAATCCGGTATTGTATTAATTAATTATTTCTGCAAAATAAGAAACGATTCCATTCGTACAGAGTGTCATAAATCTAAAAACTTCGAAGGCATAGCTTCGTTCCCCGTACGTTTTATTTAGCCTTGGCTCCATTGTAACGCGTGATTTATTGTATTAATCTACCATATTTCGTTTAGCCGACCGTTATTCTTCATAGCTTAAATCCCGAAGTATATAGTTGGTTGGATTTGTCATTAATTTTCAAATAACTACGAAAGGAATTAATTGCATTTATTATTCTTATCCTAAAATGATACAATAAAATAAATTTTTAATATGTAAGCTGTCTCCATTAATTAGTTTAAATAAAACTTAATTTATTAATAAATCAATATCGTCATGAATTTCATAATTTTGAAATATTACTGGCATTTCAGAATATTTTCGATATTTTATTCTCAAACGTCACAGTCTGCAGTACCTACTTTTCAGTTTCTTTATAACAAACAAAAATACTTCACCGTCAAAGAAAAACTGAAAAAGTATGCAATCATATTTCCCTACCACAGCATGAAGGAATTCAAAGAAAAATACGTAGGAAAGAATTCGCCGGGAGTAAAGTAAATACAAAACAATGTTTCTCTCGTTTCGATTGCTTTATTTCATTGTGTAAAATTAATCCTGGTGTTCACAATTGAACATTTTAATAAACAACTTAAAAGAAACACCCAAAATTGCAAATATGGTTGTAAGCTTGATTGTTTCTTTTAGTTTCTAAAAGTATACAGTCAATGACGTTACCAAAAGTGTCTACAAAGCCCTTAGAAGCAAACTTATCATATACCTCTCCAATCACGTGAATATGTTATTATAAATGCTGATTTACCTCATCGATCTAAATCCTTAACGGGTTACCTGATAGAACTTTCAACATAATATAGAATGCAATATAATAGTAGTTAGATGATCGAAATTCGAGTCAAGAGACTCGAGTTCAAGCCACAGGTGGTAGGCATATACAAATGGGATTACAAAAAAACTTATGTGCAATTAATATCGATGGCTTCGACATCTTCGAAGGCGACAGGCTTATCACCGTTGTCCCAATAAAATGTTACCGATGAAAGGTGGGCCCAAAAGACTTAATTTGGCATAAAGATATGTTTGTTTATAACATATTTATACATGATAAACATAAACTTTCTACTGTGCACTTTGTTGAGAACATTGTAGAACCTGAGCGGTAGGCACCGTCGTCTGCGTACATTGTATCACATTCGCACTTATATTACATTCAGTATAATTGTTTTAAAGTTAGGTAATTATAAATAAATAAATAAATGAACTTCACGGAATTCTCAATACAGGGGTAGACAGAGGTCAAGTCTAGACAATTAAGTCCCTTTGACCCACCTTCCACCGAAGATATTTTCAGGCCAACGTGACAGGTGGTGAGCCCGTCGCCGCCTTTATGTCCAAGCCAACGATGAAATTCGTACATAAGTTTTTGAAAACCCATTGTTACGAGCTTGCCACTTGGGGATCGAACTCGGGTCTCTTGACTCGAAATTCCGACCACCCAACAACTCGGCTATCGTGACTTTATAAATAAATAACAAAACTTAATTGAATTTTTGTCATTTTTCTAGCGTATAATATGAACTGGTATTGTATTAATTAATTATTTCTGCAAAATAAGAAACGATTCCGTTCGTACAGAGTGTCATAAATCTAAAAACTTCGAAGGCATAGCTTCGTTCCCCGTACGTTTTATTTAGCCTTGGCTCCATTGTAACGCGTGATTTATTGTATTAATCTACCATATTTCGTTTAGCCGACCGTTATTCTTCATAGCTTAAATCCCGAAGTATATAGTTGGTTGGATTTGTCATTAATTTTCAAATAACTACGAAAGGAATTAATTGCATTTATTATTCTTATCCTAAAATGATACAATAAAATAAATTTTTAATATGTAAGCTGTCTCCATTAATTAGTTTAAATAAAACTTAATTTATTAATAAATCAACATCGTCATGAATTTCATAATTTTGAAATATTACTGGCATTTCAGAATATTTTCGATATTTTATTCTGAAACGTCACAGTCTGCAGTACCTACTTTTCAGTTTCTTTATAACAAACAGAAATACTTCACCGTCAAAGAAAAACTGAAAAAGTATGCAATCATATTTCCCTACCACAGCATGAAGGAATTCAAAGAAAAATACGTAGGAAAGAATTCGCCGGGAGTAAAGTAAATACAAAACAATGTTTCTCTCGTTTCGATTGCTTTATTTCATTGTGTAAAATTAATCCTGGTGTTCACAATTGAACATTTTAATAAACAACTTAAAAGAAACACCCAAAATTGCAAATATGGTTGTAAGCTTGATTTTTTCTTTTAGTTTCTAAAAGTATACAGTCAATGACATACCAAAAGTGTCTACAAAGCCCTTAGAAGCAAACTTAACATATACCTCTCCAATCACGTGAATATGTTATTATAAATGCTGATTTACCTCATCGATCTAAATCCTTAACGGGTTACCTGATAGAACTTTCAACATAATATAGAATGCAATATAATAGTAGTTAGATGATCGAAATTCGAGTCAAGAGACTCGAGTTCAAGCCACAGGTGGTAGGCATATACAAATGGGATTACAAAAAAACTTATGTGCAATTAATATCGATGGCTTCGACATCTTCGAAGGCGACAGGCTTATCACCGTTGTCCCAATAAAATGTTACCGATGAAAGGTGGGCCCAAAAGACTTAATTTGGCATAAAGATATGTTTGTTTATAACATATTTATACATGATAAACATAAACTTTCTACTGTGCACTTTGTTGAGAACATTGTAGAACCTGAGCGGTAGGCACCGTCGTCTGCGTACATTGTATCACATTCGCACTTATATTACATTCAGTATAATTGTTTTAAAGTTAGGTAATTATAAATAAATAAATAAATATCTTCACGCTATTCCCAATACAGGGGTAGACAAAGGTCAAGTCTAGACAATTAAGTCCCTTTGACCCACCTTCCACCGAAGATATTTTCGGGACAACGTGACAGGTGGTGAGCCCGTCGCCGCCTTTATGTCCAAGCCAACGATGAAATTCGTACATAAGTTTTTGAAAAACTCATTGGTACTGCCATCTGGGGATCGAACTCGGGTCTCTCGACTCGAAATTCCGACCACCCAACAACTCGGCTATCGGCTGACTTAGGTAATTATTATAAGTCAAATCTATTTCGTTCGTGTTTCTTTATTTTCGTCTGTAATTATTTTAAAAAATTTTCTATACATGCTGCTGGTGCGTCTAAAAATAACAGAAAACAATTAAGATATAAGTTACATAATTTATTAAAAATACCAATCTAGAAGTTGTAATAAAAATCTAGAATTATTCCAGTTTCTCTTTAGCCCTAAGGTTGTCTGGAAGAGATCGCTCTTTAGCGATAAGACCGCCTTATTGTGCATACGTATCTATTAAGTTTTCTCTGTAATGTATTTATTCCTTGTATATGTGTGGTGTACAATAAAGTATATACTACTACTCCTACTACTAAAATGATAGACCATACTTCAATTTATTTTGATCTGGCTATTATAAACTGTAACTCATTTTCTCTAGTCTTAGTAATAGAACCATTCACACAAAACAATTAAATTGCGCGCGCAATTGTTCCGATTCAGACGGCCTCGGCAATGCGTGCACAGGACTACGGTGAAACTGGTTCATAGTCTTGCAAAGTTGCAAAAAAAAATATAAGTAAAATCAGCTGCAGCTCTAGTTATAACTTTTTTTAACACTAAATACTTCTTCTCAGTTAGCAAACCAAGACTAAGGTTACAGACATAGATAATAACAAATAAAGAAGTAAATAGATAGGGACAACATCATACACATTACTCTGATCCTACAATAACTAGCTAAAGCACTTGTATAACATAATCAAGAAATTGAATCAGAAACAATTAAGTTATAAAAATAATTTTATCAGAGCTGGCGATCCCAAGAAAACCAGTGAGTACGCCTCTCGTCTACGGAGATCGAATATTAAAGCAATATGCAGCATCGTAATAACTGCTTAGTCTTGTTCTTAACCAGAAACTAAAGCATGATTTTATTTTTTTATAGGGGTAAGGTGAAAAATAAGTTATCGTTCAGATTTCGGTAAGTCACAGCCAAAGGTTCGCTAACCGATCAATTCTCTCTAACTACCCCATTAGGAATAACGCGTGATATAGTATTAATTGAACGGTAAATACATTCTCTTGTGCCAGTACCAGCGTAGAATAAATAAAACTATTTTACTATCCACACATTTTTCCCATATAAAACCGTCCACAAATTTACTAAGCTCTCCACAGATCCGTCCGTGGAGTCGCTGGCAGCTAAATTATATTAATTGAGAACAGGCGCTAGTGTTTGTTCTAACATCAATAGATTGGATGTTTTTTCAAACGAGTTGTATAACATTACGTACAGTTTTTATTTTTCTATCACACCATTTAGTTTTAAAAAAATAAAAATAAATAAAATATCTTCACGCAATTCCCAATACAGGGGTAGACAGAGGTCTAGTCAAGAAATTTAAGTCCCTTCGATCCACCTTCCACCGAAGATATTTTCGGGACAACGGGAGAGGTGGTAAGCCTGTCGCCGTCGTTATGTCCAAGCCAACGACATAATTTGTACATAGGTTTTTAGAAAAACCCATTGATACGGCCACTTGAGGATCGAACTCGGGTCTCTTGACTCGAAATTCCGACCACCCAACCACTCGGCTATCGTGACTTCACCATTATGTTTTAAGAATTGTAATAAAGCCATGTTAGACCAGTGCTTGGGTAATCTAAAACTAAATCAAGAGTTCGATTACTACGAAGAATACGGGTACCAAAGAGATTTTTGATGCGTTGTATGATTGGCACGTTGTCTTAGCAATGGCAATATATTGGAAAGTTCTGTATAAGAGCTTTGGACTTATTTAGCATATCTATCTCGTATACAATAAATGAGGTCCTATATTCCCTATTTTTGATTGAAAGTAACAGACAGACGGGCATTTTGAAGATAAGTATATGGAAAATCGTGCATCTTGAAATCCACACACATTCTCCTAATGTTGAATTTATCCTCCAAAATGAACCACCAAAATATTTTGTTTACAACTACATAATTTATTTTGATTGAGAACTGATACTAGGCCGCCAGTCAGATTTGTTTTATTACACGGAAAAATCTTTTAATTTAAAAGAAGCTGACCAAGGCAATGGCATCAGGGCAGGTTGATATATTATAAATGTTATACAAACTGAGAACATCTAAGCACCATTAATGGATTCTAATATTTCAAAATTATTAATATGTTTAAACAATTTAAAAAGGAAAGCATGTAGTCACAATAGCTATGCGGGTGTGGAGACGTGTTCGACCTCAGAGATGGAAACGATGAGTTTTTTCGAAGCTTTTATCAAAATAAATACAAATAAAAAATGCGGAATACCCATAAGACATTGTTATATTTATATATTTTGGTTCTGTTACAAGTCTTAGTTTTCTTATAATCTATTTTTATATATTTTATCTATTACGATTATATTACGAATTTATTATCTTCGGGATATGGACCCCCCACGAGTAAAGATCTTTTCCAGTTTCTTCCATTTATCCCTATCATTTGCAATATTCTGACAATCGTTGCCTGTTATATCCATAATTTCGTCAGTCCCTCTTCTCTTTCTGCCTATATCTTATCCCTCTGACCACTCTATAGTTTTCGCCGTCTTTGCATCGTAATACATAGCCAGCCCATTGCCATTTCAGTATCAAGACTTGCGAAACTTGTTTACGAATAAGCAATCAGTCACGATAACCGAGTGGATGGGTGATCGGAATTCGAGTCAAGAGACCCGAGTTCTATCGCCAGGTGGTAGGCTCACGACTTTAGGTTTTCTTAAAACCTATTGTACGATTTATATTGTTGGTTTGGACATAAAGACGCCGACAGGATCATCCCTAGCCACATTATTCCAAAAAATGACTTAGGAGAAAGGTGGTCGAAAGAAAAATTGTTTAGACCTCTGTCTACCGACCACCCCGGTATTGGATATGGCGAGAAGATATTTTTATTATATGCGAATAACACTAAGTCGGCAACAGGCTGTCCACCTATCAAGACTATCTCAAAAGAGATCTGGTGAAATGTTCACGAAATGTAGATCAAAATTGCTTTGACTTCTGACTTCCCCGTTAAAAAAAAATAAAGCATAAAATAGGATAGTAATTTGGAAGGAAAGGTGCAAACATTGTACTCGCGTGTAACGAACCTTGAAACTATGCAAGACCTTGCTGGGTTATGTAAATAATGAGACTCATGACATAAACAAAGTGACATGAGGCAATTCGCGAGTCACCTAAATGTATCTTTCGGTATTATTTTGTAGATCAGAAAGATGAATGTTTTTAAAATATGATCTTCACGCCATTCCCTATACCTTGGTTAGAAATCTAGACAATTGAGTCCTTTCGACCGTTCACCGAAGATATTTATTTAGACTTTTTGGAGCCGCTCGGCGTCTTTATGTCCAAGCTATCGAAATAAGTCAAACATACAACTTTTGTAAAAAAACCCATTGCTACGAGCCTGCCACTTAAGGATCGAATTCGGGTCTCTTGACCCGAATTCCGTTCACACAATCCCCTCGCTATCGTGACTATGCACCTATGGTTGCTTTTACCATGTTTAGTCGGGCCGACTCGAGAATCAAACTAGGATCACACGCGTATAAATCAAACGTACTAGTCAGATCTAGCTAGGCAACAGCTCAGTTCCCTTCAAAACCTCTGCACCAACTAACAACCAGATAATGTCAAAACTAATTTTGCTTACTGCTTATACCGTCTCCAATAGTCGTAGTATGAAAATATTATATAGTACAAAGGAAAAATACTTTCTTATTCTTTTCATTAATTATCAGAAATATATATAAAAATTCTAACTTATTTTTTTATTTGGTTGTTCCGGGTTTCAGATAAGGGGCACGGAAAGTTTTTAAAATGTTGTCATTATTATTCGTGACTCAAGTTTGACATTAACTGTCTGAAAATTTCTCTTTTCCTGTCTAACATTTTTCGAAAATTTTAATGTATACGTTTTAAGAAAAAAACTTAAACCTCAAAAAAGACATGGTATGGTGAAATAAATTTAAATTAAAAATCTTCAGTTCCAAAGCTACATGGAAAGCTGGTTCTATTATACAGACGAACACTAATCATAAAATACGAACATTATAAAAACTTTTATAAAATATATGTAATATTTAAAATACAATTAATAAATATAAATTATGTTAAATATACATACGGTTAACTTCTCTTTGGTTAACATTTAAATATATATAAGAATTACATATCAATGCTATATTTTCACTGAAATTGATAAGGGCGTACTTCGATAGTTAGGGAACGTTGACTAAATGAGTGAAAACCGAATGGTGAAGAAAATACATAGCGCGAAAGAAAACTAAAAAGTATGGAGGTAAGCCAAGACTAACTTTCGAATACCATGTGAGGAAATTGCTAGAAGAGGGGAGGATCAAGAGTACTCGAATACCTAAACGTGCATCCAAAAACAAAAAAGTACCACACAACTTCTTTATAAATGTACGGACGAAGTTAATAGTAATTTAAATAATAAAATGCATGTGATTACATTATCTATAGATTTTTCCAGTGCTTTTGATATGTTAGACTATTCAATATTTTACGACAAGTTATCACGAAATGGTATACAAGGACCTTTGCTGGAACTTATAAAAAACTATCACAAAAACAGATTCACTACGGTAAAAATTGCAAATACATACAGTCAAAAAATTTTAACCACTAAAGGCACTGCACAGGGCTCCATTTTTGTATGTAAACGATATGTTAAACATTATAACCAAGGGTTCCGTATACCAGTTCGCTGATGACACCTGCATCCTTGTTGCACACAGGGAAGTCTCGGAAGCGCAAATTATGATACAGGAGAATTATAACTTAATTTGTAAATGGTCACATGATATAAGATTAGAAATAAATGAACAAAAAACAAAAATAATTCAAATGCACTCGTCACATAATAAGACAGAGGCACAGCCAGTTGTAAAGACTCATAACCACGCCTGCCTCCACTCTGCCTTCTCCACGTTCGCCATGAGTTGCTCGTGTCCGGAGTTGGAACTGGTAGACCAACACATGTACCTAGGGCTCAAGATTGACAACAGTTTCAACTGGGGACCCCATAAAGATTATGTCTGTAAAAAACTTAGGTCAACTTGAGCAAAATCGTAATATTGAGACCCAAACTTCCCCTATGGTACACTCAGACTTTTATATATCGCGCTTGCAGACTCGGTTATAAGTTATGGATTGAGTAGTTATGGAAGAACTTATAAAACTTATATACAGGAAATTTATAACTTACAATTAAGAATTTTGAAAACAATAATACCTAAAAAAATTAATGACGGAATAGAAATTTTCAAATATTGTAAAGTAATAAATGTATTTAGAAGAAAGATCTCGACCAAATAACTTAAGAAAACAAACATATTGTAGCAAATATACTTTACCTAGATATAATAATATATACGGAGTCCGAAATTCTATTTACCTCACGCCTTACTATCTGAACGAAATATCACCTGATATACAATCATTGTACATGCTTGGAAATAAAAATATGTTGAAAAAAAAAACTTAAAGAACTGTATGTGAACGACCAACCGTCACTAAGATAAGCCCTGCGAGGCTTTTTTGTGAGGATGCTACGAATTTTTGTAATGTTTTTTTTTTTGTACCTTAAATAAATGAAAAAAAATATGAATCTGAAAGGAGCGAAAGAGGTATGTAAGGATCGTGATACTTGGCGATCTGTTCATCCGGCTATCACGTCAGGGTCTGTGCGTGAAGATTAATAAATAAATCTGCTATATTTTAAGGAAGAATTTCACGTTACCTCGTAATATTACTCCATACACAAGAATGTAGTTTAATCATCATAGCCCAGATTGCCGAGTGATTGGGTGGTCGGAATTTCGAGTCAAGACACCTGAGTTCGATCCGCAGGTAGCAGGCTCGTATCAATGGGTTTTTCAAAAACTTATGTATGAACTATATCGTTGGCTAGGAATTATAAACTTATGTATGAACTATATGGTTTAATAACGTTTACCTTTATCTATAATAACAAATAAATAAATAAATATCTTCACGCAATTCCCAATACAGGGGTAGACAGAGTCTAGTCTAGACAATTAAGTCCCGTTGACCCACCTTCCACCGAAGATATTTTCGGGACAACGTGACAGGTGGTGAGCTCGTCGCCGTCTTTATGTCCAAGTCTACGATGTAATTCGTACATAAGTTTTTGAAAAACTCATTGGTACTGCCCACCTGGGGATCGAACTCGGATCTCTTGACTCGAAATTCCCACCACCCAACAACTCGGCTATCGTGACTTTTACGTTTATCTAAATTTAATTTTTTATTAATTATTTTTTTAAATTACTGTGTCCTCATAGACCACCGCCATAATAATTAAATTAAGCTGGCTTTGGCTATAATCGATTCTATCTACGAAGCGAATGGAATCCATGATCATACTGATAGACCGCTAACAGATTGACCTATCGAGGTGGAAATCCCACTAACAGGAGTCTTCTAATACTCAAAGGTTTTTTTTTATTTTGCAAGTTATTAGTACACACGAAAATGTTTGAATATTTTAAATAGTTGCTGTTGTTATACATGCTACATAGGCGCGCTTGATTTTGATAATATGTACTTCGCAATCGTTATTGTACTATCTATTAATATACATATCTTCAAGCCAATCCCAATACACGGATAGGCAGAGATCTAGACAATTATGTCGACCCACCTTTCACCGAAGACATTTTGGGGACAACATGACAGGTGGTGAGCCTGTCGCCGTATTTATGTCCAAGCCAAGTAAATAAATCATCTACTGGTACAAGCCTTGGGGTCGAACTCGGGTCTCTTGACTCGAATTCCGATCCCCCAACCACTTGGTTATCGTGACTATTCGTGATTGTTTCTTTACGCAACATTTATTATAAGCAAAGGTAAATAAAATGAAGCAGCCTTGTGGTATAGGCTTTAGAACTTCCCACACCTAGCGTGGGTGTAGTACGAGACGATTAAGGGTTAAGCTCTGAAAGTGGCGTTGGAGTCTTTCTACTAAAACATATACATTCGTATAAAGTTCAATGACACAAGTTGGACGCATTCGCCCTGCCATTTTCATACGCGGCTGTTATTCAGATTTCTAATACACACAGTCTCATGGAATTAAAAGCATTTTTTTTTAATTCACGCTTTACCCATAATGGTGTTGACAAAGGTCAACACCATTATGGGTAAAGTCCGTTCGTCCTTTTCATCGAAGTTTATTTGGAACAATGTGCCAGGTGGTGAGTCAAATCACAGTCAAGTCACTGGAATACAGACGTTCTCATTCAAGGCACAAAAGCTTATTCCTAAAGATAAGCAAGGTACTTAGTTATTCTACAATAAAAATTGTAAAAATTCCGTCTTCATAAAGAACACTAAATAACTTTCATGGTTAAACCTTTTACCGATTTATTTTAATGAAGTATTCTAATAAGCACTAATTACAGATGTGCTGGAAGGTGGTGTTTATTATAACAGCTGTATAAAAGCCTTAATCTTATCGGGAATAATCGGATATAGATATTAACGGAATATATTTGAAAAGTACAATAATTTATTAACACTCGGTGGCAATTTCAAGCAGTGCTTATTTGCTCATTAATAATTATATTCATCAAAATTAATAAGTATTGCGCTTTTAAAAATATTGCGCTAAAATTTATTTTACGTTCTTTTTGAATGTGATTTAATTTAAGAAAAATGATTTTGCGATCTAGGTTTCTTACTTCTCTTCACTCCGATGATAATTTTCTATACGATTATTAATATAAAAAATAACAAAAATAATTGCGTCGAAAATTACAGCATTTGCCGTATTTGAAATATAATATCTTCATGCCATTCCCAATACTGGGATTGATAGATCCAGACAATTAAGTCCTTTCGACCCTCGTTTCGCCAGACAGTTTTTGGGACAAAAAGACTGTTGTCGTCGTTCGTTCGTCTTTTTGTCCAAACCAACGTTATAAATCGGACATCATCAGTTTTGAAAACACCTATTGGTAATAGTCTACCTGGGAATCGAATTCAGGTCTCTTGACTTGAATACCGATCACCCATCCACTCCTCGTCTATAGTGACTTTTTCCCGTGTTAAATTTTATATTGAGTTAATCAATATCACATCGATGGAGTAAGGCTCGTCATACCAATTATCGTTTTCTTCTCCAGGGGACGCGACCAGTCGCTGATACAATTTCTTTAGAAACTGCATCGCCCGATCTCTTTTCGACTAAAATTGGTTACAAGATGCCATTGGTTGTAACATTTTCGTAATAAAAATGTTATTATAAAATTACATTGCACCATTCCCTATGCAAAAAATTTTTATATTTGCATGCGGAATGGTACGAAGTAACTTTTTCAATAACAACTTTACAATGAATTTCCGCAAAGCACAGCCTGAGTCAATTAACTATCTAATATATTTATTAAAAAAAATCGTTTATGGCATACAATTTGTCATGAACGTAATAACTTAAACCAAGAAAATAAAAAAATAGCTATGAAAAAATTGTTGTTCATCAAACTCATACGTATCGTGGCGCAATGAGCCAAAAACTGACTCAGCAATTCTTTTCTACATCTTCTTTTCTACACAATTTCCCATCCCTGAGGTAGGCAGAGATCAGGACAGAGTCCTTTCGGGCCAATTTTCATCGAAACTATTATATTTATACATACATATATACTTACATAGATACATATTTGAAAATACATATACATATTAACGTCCTGACTACATCACGACTTTGGGACAAAAGACTGTTGTCGTCGTTCGTTCGTCTTTTGTCCAAACCAACGTTATAAATCGGACATCATCAGTTTTGAAAACACCTATTGGTAATAGTCTACTTGGGAATCGAATTCAGGTCTCTTGACTTGAATACCGATCACCCATCCACCTCGTCTATAGTGACTTTTTCCCGTGTTAAATTTTATATTGAGTTAATCAATATCACATCGATGGAGTAAGGCTCGTCATACCAATTATCGTTTTCTTCTCCAGGGGACGCGACCAGTCGCTGATACAATTTCTTTAGAAACTGCATCGCCCGATCTCTTTTCGACTAAAATTGGTTACAAGATGCCATTGGTTGTAACATTTTCTTAATAAAATGTTATTATAAAATTACATTGCACCATTCCCTATGCAAAAAATTTTTATATTTGCATGCGGAATGGTACGAAGTAACTTTTTCAATAACAACTTTACAATGAATTTCCGCAAAGCACAGCCTGAGTCAATTAACTATCTAATATATTTATTAAAAAAAATCGTTTATGGCATACAATTTGTCATGAACGTAATAACTTAAACCAAGAAAATAAAAAAAATAGCTATGAAAAAAAATTGTTGTTCATCAAACTCATACGTATCGTGGCGCAATGAGCCAAAAAACTGACTCAGCAATTCTTTTTTACATCTTCTTTTCTACACAATTTCCCATCCCTGAGGTAGGCAGAGATCAGGACAGAGTCCTTTCGGGCCAATTTTCATCGAAACTATTATATTTATACATACATATATACTTACATAGATACATATTTGAAAAGTACAATAATTTATTAACACTGGTGGCAATTTCAAGCAGTGCTTATTTGCTCATTAATAATTATATTCATCAAAATTAATAAGTATTGCGCTTTTAAAAATATTGCGCTAAAATTTATTTTACGTTCTTTTGAATGTGATTTAATTTAAGAAAAATGATTTTGCGATCTAGGTTTCTTACTTCTCTTCACTCCGATGATAATTTTCTATACGATTATTAATATAAAAAATAACAAAAATAATTGCGTCGTAAATTACAGCATTTGCCGTATTTGAAATATAATATCTTCATGCCATTCCCAATACTGGGATTGATAGATCCAGACAATTAAGTCCTTTCGACCCTCGTTTCGCCAGACAGTTTTTGGGACAAAAAGACTGTTGTCGTCGTTCGTTCGTCTTTTTGTCCAAACCAACGTTATAAATCGGACATCATCAGTTTTGAAAACACCTATTGGTAATAGTCTACCTGGGAATCGAATTCAGGTCTCTTGACTTGAATACCGATCACCCATCCACCTCGTCTATAGTGACTTTTTCCCGTGTTAAATTTTATATTGAGTTAATCAATATCACATCGATGGAGTAAGGCTCGTCATACCAATTATCGTTTTCTCCAGGACGCGACCAGTCGCTGATACAATTTCTTTAGAAACTGCATCGCCCGATCTCTTTTCGACTAAAATTGGTTACAAGATGCCATTGGTTGTAACATTTTCGTAATAAAAATGTTATTATAAAATTACATTGCACCATTCCCTATGCAAAAAATTTTTATATTTGCATGCGGAATGGTACGAAGTAACTTTTTCAATAACAACTTTACAATGAATTTCCGCAAAGCACAGCCTGAGTCAATTAACTATCTAATATATTTATTAAAAAAAATCGTTTATGGCATACAATTTGTCATGAACGTAATAACTTAAACCAAGAAAATAAAAAAAAATAGCTATGAAAAAAAATTGTTGTTCATCAAACTCATACGTATCGTGGCGCAATGAGCCAAAAAACTGACTCAGCAATTCTTTTCTACATCTTCTTTTCTACACAATTTCCCATCCCTGAGGTAGGCAGAGATCAGGACAGAGTCCTTTCGGGCCAATTTTCATCGAAACTATTATATTTATACATACATATATACTTACATAGATACATATTTGAAAATACATATACATATTAACGACCCGACTACATCACGACTATAGCACAAAAATTCATACTCACTGCACAAATGTTTGCCCCTAGCATGATTAGAATCTTAGCATCGAAGCCTAGGGAAGAAAGCCACTTGGCTATCGGGTCAGCAACAACAAATAATTTCAATACAATTTTATTACAAATTTTCTTTATTTCAGTAACATTTTCACTTAATATTACCGCCTATTAGCTCTAAAGTAACCACTTCCTTTATTTTCCTACAGAAAGTAGTCAAAAGATACTTAAAATTGTTTACTGCTGCTCGCTCCACTTCTTGAGTTAATTTTTTAAGTTCCAGCCATAGATTTAGTACGTACTGACGTAGTTCTAGCTTAAACGAATGTTATAGCTCCTATAAAACTCAACAAGAAAACTATTGCACATATTTTATCTGTTTATTTACTAAAACCGCGATACAACAAGCTTAGCTTATGATTCCATTTCACTTCTATTTTAAAATAAAATAAAAATAAGTTTTGATTTCTTGATTTCTTTTTTTTTTTTGCGCCACGATACGTATGAGTTTGATGAACAACAATTTTTTTACCATTCATGAAAAATAACGTAAGTTTATCTCAGATCTATCAATAACTATTTTTTAATATCGTTGGACACAAAAACATTTGACATTGTATCGAAAAATGTTTTCGGTGAAAGGTGGGTTGGAAAGACTAATTACATCGTGATATTTTACTTAGAAAATTAATAACCTGAAAGATCAAGTACGTAAAAATGTCTCTGTTACTATTTACTTCATAGTGAAAATAGATCAAGTTTCAAAACTGAATTATGAAGTTAATTTTTATGAACACGACATAGATATTTGTAATCGATTTATTTTTATATTTTCACGTAATTTCTCATACTGGAGTAGGTTGTAAAATATAGTCCTGTCGATCCATTTTCTACAGAAAATTATTTGAGATAACGTGACACGTTATAAGCTTAGCGATGTCTTATCGTCCAAGCTAACGGTAAGATATATTTCTGTTTGTTAGTATTTATTTTGTACCTGCTTCGGCAGTACATATACTAAAATTGGATATTTATTCATAGATATACACAGATACAAAGAAAAAGACATCGTCACATGCATTGCTCTGATTTCTAGGAGAGTAGCCTTAGCACTGGTCAAAAGAAATCAGAAACAACGAAGGTACTACAAACACCCAGACCCGAGACCATATAGAAAAAACTGGTGTTCTTATGCTAAACGCCCAGAGGCTGACCCTATGCCAAAAAAAAGCTGAAGCGTGTATGCCATTCTTTATGCGAAGCCAGGGTTGCTAATAGACTCATCCTCATTTTAAACTAACAAGAGAGAGAATGGGTTTTTTCAAAAACTTGCGTACGATTTCTATATTTGGCATAAAGACAGTGACGGGCTCACCAACTGTCACGTTGTCCCGAAAATTGTCTTCGGTGTAAGGTGAGTCGAATGGACTTAACTGTCTAGACCTCTGTCTACCCCAGTATTTGGAATGGCGTGAAGATATTATTTATTAATTTTAGCATTATTTCATAAATTACGAAAAACTGTATTTAATACTTTTTAAAATTATGTATGTATATATATATATATATATATATATATATATATATATATATATATATATATATATATATATATATATATATATATATATATATATATATATATATATATATATATATATATATATATATATATATATATATATATAAATATATATATATATATATATATATATATATATATATATATATATATATATATATATATATATATATATATATATATATATATATATATATATATATATATATATATATATATATTATTATTGTAACTTTATAATTTTTGTAAAAGTCACAATAGCTTTATTCTTATTTTGTAATAGATTGGCTGATCGGGATTCGAACCAAGAGACCCGAGTCCAATTTCCGAGGCTCGTACCAATTTTTTTCAGAAACTCATTTACGGTTTACATCGTTGGCTTAGACTTTGAATTTTTTTAATATCGTTGGACACAAAAACATTTGACATTGTATCGAAAAATGTTTTCGGTGAAAGGTGGGTTGGAAAGACTAATTACATCGTGATATTTTACTTAGAAAATTAATAACCTGAAAGATCAAGTACGTAAAAATGTCTCTGTTACTATTTACTTCATAGTGAAAATAGATCAAGTTTCAAAACTGAATTATGAAGTTAATTTTTATGAATACGACATAGATATTTGTAATCGATTTATTTTTATATTTTCACGTAATTTCTCATACTGGAGTAGGTTGTAAAATATAGTCCTGTCGATCCATTTTCTACAGAAAATTATTTGAGATAACGTGACACGTTATGTTTAGCGATGTCTTATCGTCCAAGCTAACGGTAAGATATATTTCTGTTTGTTAGTATTTATTTTGTACCTGCTTCGGCAGTACATATACTAAAATTGGATATTTATTCATAGATATACACAGATACAAAGAAAAAGACATCGTCACATGCATTGCTCTGATTTCTAGGAGAGTAGCCTTAGCACTGGTCAAAAGAAATCAGAAACAACGAAGGTACTACAAACACCCAGACCCGAGACCATATAGAAAAAACTGGTGTTCTTATGCTAAACGCCCAGAGGCTGACCCTATGCCAAAAAAAAGCTGAAGCGTGTATGCCATTCTTTATGCGAAGCCAGGGTTGCTAATAGACTCATCCTCATTTTAAACTAACAAGAGAGAGAATGGGTTTTTTCAAAAACTTGCGTACGATTTCTATATTTGGCATAAAGACAGTGACGGGCTCACCAACTGTCACGTTGTCCCGAAAATTGTCTTCGGTGTAAGGTGAGTCGAATGGACTTAACTGTCTAGACCTCTGTCTACCCCAGTATTTGGAATGGCGTGAAGATATTATTTATTTATTTTAGCATTATTTCATAAATTACGAAAAACTGTATTTAATACTTTTTAAAATTATGTATATATATATATACATATACATATACATATATATATATATTATTATTGTAACTTTATAATTTTTGTAAAAGTCACAATAGCTTTATTCTTATTTTGTAATAGATTGGCTGATCGGGATTCGAACCAAGAGACCTGAGTCCGATTTCCGAGGCTCGTACCAATTTTTTCAGAAACTCATTTACGGTTTACATCGTTGGCTTAGACTTTGAATTTTTTAATATCGTTGGACACAAAAACATTTGACATTGTATCGAAAAATGTTTTCGGTGAAAGGTGGGTTGGAAAGACTAATTACATCGTGATATTTTACTTAGAAAATTAATAACCTGAAAGATCAAGTACGTAAAATGTCTCTGTTACTATTTACTTCATAGTGAAAATAGATCAAGTTTCAAAACTGAATTATGAAGTTAATTTTATGAATACGACATAGATATTTGTAATCGATTTATTTTATATTTTCACGTAATTTCTCATACTGGAGTAGGTTGTAAAATATAGTCCTGTCGATCCATTTTCTACAGAAAATTATTTGAGATAACGTGACACGTTATGTTTAGCGATGTCTTATCGTCCAAGCTAACGGTAAGATATATTTCTGTTTGTTAGTATTTATTTTGTACCTGCTTCGGCAGTACATATACTAAAATTGGATATTTATTCATAGATATACACAGATACAAAGAAAAAGACATCGTCACATGCATTGCTCTGATTTCTAGGAGAGTAGCCTTAGCACTGGTCAAAAGAAATCAGAAACAACGAAGGTACTACAAACACCCAGACCCGAGACCATATAGAAAAAACTGGTGTTCTTATGCTAAACGCCCAGAGGCTGACCCTATGCCAAAAAAAAGCTGAAGCGTGTATGCCATTCTTTATGCGAAGCCAGGGTTGCTAATAGACTCATCCTCATTTTAAACTAACAAGAGAGAGAATGGGTTTTTTCAAAAACTTGCGTACGATTTCTATATTTGGCATAAAGACAGTGACGGGCTCACCAACTGTCACGTTGTCCCGAAAATTGTCTTCGGTGTAAGGTGAGTCGAATGGACTTAACTGTCTAGACCTCTGTCTACCCCAGTATTTGGAATGGCGTGAAGATATTATTTATTTATTTTAGCATTATTTCATAAATTACGAAAAACTGTATTTAATACTTTTTAAAATTATGTATGTATATATATATATATATATATACATATATATATATATGTATATATATATATGTATATATATATATACATATATATATATACATATATATATATATGTATATATATATATATGTATATATATATATGTATATATATATATGTATGTTTATGTATGAATGTATGTATGTAAGAATGTGTATGTGCATGTGTATATAAATATTATTACACTTTCGATTAATGGTTTAATCTCCCCTTTTTTTCTTTCTTTACAATTTTACTGTACCTACTACTTTCTCTCACCAACCCCTGGGTTGACTGGCAGAGAATGCCTAAAGGCATTCAGTCCGCCCTTTGTTGCCTTTATTGTTAAGGGTAAGCAATAAAGTATAAATAAATAAATAAAAACTATTATTACAAGCAGTACGTGGAATAAAACTCGAATCTGATTAAAATTTCGATCGCCCAACCACTCTGTTGTCGTGACTGTGGTATGAGTTACATAATAAAAATGTCCACGTTATAATTGAGTACTTATAATTGTGTAGTACGTAATAACATAATTTATTTTTGAATATTGTAATGAAAAGACCTTGTACTCAACGTTAAATCAAGAGCTGATATTACAAAAATATCCCGAGAAAAAAAGAATGTCCCTCATTTTGGCCCGCGACTGAACCCAACTTTATTGGACGATAAATTCAAAACACTTCGATATAAAATACTGAAAGAAATTATAGCAATACTTCGTCATATGTAATATTATTTGCTGCCTATAAAAATTTATGTGACGGAGTCTTAGTGCCCATATAATTTGATTGCATTGAATGACGCATAACATACTCCATTAATGTTATGATCTTGTTGGTCGTTTATTTATTAAATTCGTTTTTTCCTTTACTTTTTCATATACGGTTCTAGTATATTACATATCAGTCAAAAACATTGAAGTTTACTTGTAAGACAAGACGACCTCCGTGGACAAGTGGCGCACACGCGGTGTGTTTTTATGGAATTGCCAGCTCCGATATCCGAGGTTCGATTCCCGGACATATTTCAAGTCAGTGAATAAAACTACTGTTTTGATGCTGTCTCAATCTGGATGTTTGTGGTGCCTTCTTTGTCTTCGATTCCATAACACACGTGCTTTAGCTACTTAATTTGGGATTTTAACGATCTGTATGATAACGCCACGAAAAAAAATTAATAGATTACAGACCGAGAATTTTCTCATGTTAAATGCATTCATGTCTCATTTTAAGTTTTGAAATTACCGCCCATACAAAAAAATAACAAATTAATGGTTGCAAAAGTAGTTCTATAATCAAAATTTAAAACAAGTTTTAAATGACAATGTTTCTAAGTGGCAAGTTTTAAAACGTTCTAGTGCTGCCGAGGTATATATTTATATATATCCCAATGCAAAAAGAGGTGTGTCATAAGTTCTACGTATTTTCCTGTATATTTGTGCATCTATATGTTAGTATATTTGTTAGCGGAGTCTTTGCTCTGTAACGATGTTTTTTTTTTGTTTGAAAGCGATGTCATCGTCACGATTCTTAGGTAAAACTTATGAACTAATCAGGCATTTGAGATTATTAGCTCACTTTGTACTTTAAAAAAACGTCGTGCCAACTTTCACTGCCGTTCGTGTGTTATGCTATTTAGGGTACTCTTACGTTCAGCTTTTTTTAAGTGATTCAATAAATATTATAACGGTAATTAGTTCATCGTTTAAAGATCTAAGAAATGAGCGTTGATGAAATTTAATTTACTAAATTGACAGATTTTTTTTAACGTTTAAATTTTCCTTGAACTGTTTTTCAATATCCAAAAATAAAAAATGTGTAAAATAAATATCTTCACGCAATTCCCAATACAGGGGTAGACAGAGGTCTAGTCTAGACAATTAAGTCCCTTTGACCCGAAGATTTCACCGAAGATATTTTCAGGACAACGTGACAGGTGGTGAGCCAGTCGCCGTCTTTATGTCCAAGCGAACTATCGTTCGCTTAGACACA